>BSBM01000030.1:29007500-29017500 GCA_027924585.1 Larix kaempferi | reverse complement strand
TCATGTGCCATGTCAAGAAATATTTATAAAATAATTTAGGTTACTCTCAACTCTAGGACAAAATTTCCATTGAAGAGAGTTTGAATTCTTGATACTCAATATTAGAGTTGAGGAAGCTTAGATAGGAACCTTTTCTAACTCTTTGGGAAGTTTGATAATCTAGAAATGTTGTAGTTGTTCAAGGGAAATATATCCCTTCTTTCCATTTCTTTGCTCAAGTTCAAGGGTTAAGTAATTTTTGGAACAATCATAGGAATGTTCTGGTTTCTAGACAAATATTTAGACCATAGATGGATAAATCTCAATTCTACAGCTATTTTGGTAGTACATGTTAGGGAGATGGTTTTATTTGTGGAGTGGGTGGTGCTTTATTATCTTAAATGTTCATCCTTTTGAATTTAAGGCCAATGTTGGTGGAGGAAATAGAAATTTTGCGTAACTCATGGCCTTAAAGGTCTTGTTGAAACCAGCTTTGGAAAAGGGCCTTTCCCACCTTCAAATATTTGGATACTCTTCCTTGGCTATCCCCTGGATGAATGATGAGGTCAACTTACATAATATTCTCCTCTCTTTTTTGGAATTGAATCTCAAAGCAGTTAACGCTCTTTTTGTTTCTATTATTTTCACCCAAGTTTTAAGAAAACTCAACTCCAAGTAAAATGCCTGCTTCTAAAGCACGTATGTTGTTACTTGTTGGATAAGTCCATTTGGAAGAAAAAAAATTCCCAAGTGAAAAAGTAGTAACTTGTTATTCCATATGACATCAAAGTTACAGATTACATGTTGAAAAATCCAGGCCCCCATACAAAGAGAGAAGATGATAGGATTCCATCCATCCTCCTAAACATCACTAAATAAAACACTATTGAACCTTCATCACATAGACCCATTGGATACCCTTCTAAAAGGGTGACCATCACATGATCAAATCCTAGACGTCATACAAAAAAGTAAAGACATACCAACTGTACCCACATCCACAACTGTAGATTCAATTGAATATATTATAATGACCAGAATCTACCAAGATTCCAAAAGAAAACTCCTCAAAAAAGATGGAACCATTCATAGGCCCAATGGCCTGCTTAGAGAGCGTATTTGCTAGTGAATTGGCCTCTCTATAGATATGTTGAAAATAAATCTCAGCAAAACTAGCAATTAATATCCTGGTGCTATTCAGCCAATGTTTGAGTTGAATAGTATGTAGATCAGCTCTCGCTAATGCCCAATCAATGATGAACCGTGAGTCCCTGGAGATTTTAACTCTGAAACACCCCCTTGAGCTTGGAAAACCACAACAATCCCCATAATGCCATTAATTCCTCCTTTGTGTTACTACCTTTATCCACATCCATCCTTATCTTAACATAGTGTTCTCTTTTCAAGTTCATAATCATACCAGCACCACAAAGCCCCATTTGCAATGCATCGTAAAAAAACATGTTATAATCTCATCACCTGTATCAGGAGGCATTATGACCCTGCATCTTGGTAACTTATGGCCATGATCCATACTAAGAATGTTAGCCATGATCCTGCATGCCACATAACTAACTGAAGGTTTTTTTTTCTCGAATATACATTGATTCTGAGTCAACCAAATTTCCCACAAACAATACTAGGGTAATAATTTAAACTTCACTTTCCCCTATAACTATTTCAAGAAACAATCTCACAAGGTGGATCCCTCCCGGGTATTGACATGGTTCAGTTTGAACCTCAGCATCAACCAAATATTTTTAAAAAACTTGCATTGATAGAAAAGGTGATATGTCGACTCACCCGCCTCAAGACACAATGCACATATCATAGGTCCCTCAAACCCCCGTTTCTAGAGATTCTCCCAACATAAAATATGATGTCTGAAACATGACCACATAAAACATTTAATATTTAGTGGGACATTTGAATGTCATAGATTCCCAAAACAGTAGCATGGAGACACAAATCCCTCCTATTCAAGAATAACCAAATAGGCATTTATTGCAGTAATATGTCCATTTTCATTACCCCAATCCCATATCAAAGTATCGAGCTCCTTATTTAGATAGATACCATCTTTGTTCAATCTCAATGTATAATCATCCCACTCCTCATAGACATCATCCATAAGGCCCAAATCCTACGCCTGTAGCTAGTGTCCCAAATAAATACCATCTTGATCAATCCTTAAGGCATGTGCCAAGACATGGACGTTCTTAGTGTGCAGTTGAGAGAGTAATTTATTTGACAACCTATAGTCTCCCTTAAAACTTGTTGTGGGATCAATACCACTAAAAGCATGTATACCATTACCGATCTACCAACTCAGCCATCCCTCGACTAAGCGTAGTGTCTTGAGTAAACCATTCCAGATAATAGAATCCAAAGCATACTCTAATCTAGGTTGTATAATCCACAGAACAATTGGAAGGTCCTACATATATTTTTCTTTTATAGTACAGCTCCATAAACCTGATCCAAATAAGCAGTGCCATAAGCTCTTAGATCTAAGTGAGTAATTGAACCAATCTAAAATTTTAATACCCCATCCACCATACAATTTAGGTAAGGCAATATTTTCCCACGCCGACAGATGAATCTTTGAGCAATGATGACCACCCGACCAGAGGATGTGAAAAATATTCTTCCTTATGCCCTCTATTACCACTTTAGGAACTAGAGTTAGCGAGAACAAATACATAGGAAAAATATGTAACACTGAGCCAATCAAAACAAGTCTACCTCCGAGTGAAAGCCAGCGATAGGACCAGTTCATAATCCTCTTGTCAATATTTTGTAGGATCCAATTCAGATCCTCTACTATGTATTTATTAGGTTTTAAAAATTGTATTGGGTACTTAAAACAACCATTAAGATCCTCCACTTGAAAGGGAAACAGTTCTCTGATGTGACCAAAAATCTCTCAATCAGTTGAATTGTGTAGGAACATTGACTTCTCTGAGCTAAAAATCATCCCAGTAACCTTACAAAAACATTCTATAATATTTTTTCATGATTTCCATTCAAAAATATTTCCCATACCAAGTATAAGAACATCATCAACAAATAAAACATTCGATATATACAGACAACGAGATATCTTAATACGTTTTATATTCTTTTCCTCCTTGGCTTTGGAAATTAGTGTACTCAATCCCTCAATGAGCAGACTGAACAATAAAGGACAAATAGGTTAGCCTTGTCTAAGTCCCCTACTACATTCAAAAAATGATGTAGGAGAGTCATTGACCAATACAACAAATGAAGCTGAGATAATACATGACATAATCCAATTTGTGACTTCAACCGATAACCTAATCTGGAAAAGCATGAAACTGATGAATAACCAATCCACCCGGTCATAATATTTCACCAGGTCCATTTTCAGTATGAAATCCTGCATCTTCTTGGTCTTAACTAAATTCAAACACTCCTGTGCAATCCCCACAGCATCCAAAATCTGCCTGGAGGCGAGAAACCCGAACTATTCAAGCAAAATACACTTCTCCAAAGTAGGAATGATCCTATTTGAGATCAGCTTGGTAGTAATTTTGTACAATAGATTACATAATGAGATAGGTATGTAATCATTAAAATCCTCAGGCCTATCCTTTTTATGAATCAGGGTGATGAATGTTGTATTGAGATTCCTGGAATAAGTTCTTTCTTATGAGATTCCTCAATTGCATCCAAAAGATCCTTTCGAAGGAGATAAAAAAAGTGGAGGAATAATTCCACAGTCCAGCCATCAGGGCCAAGAATTTTATACTTGGTGAATGTTTTAAGAACCTCCAAAACCTCATCATGAGATACTTTCATACCCACCTTTAAGCCCTCCTCATGTGAGAAGAATCTACGATATAATTCTAGCACATTCAGTTAATCATTCAAATTCTGTACAGTCTCCTGTTTATAAATATTATGGAAATGTGACACAGCCTCCATCTGTATATATGTTGGTTTGGACATAATGGATCCATTAAGTCCTCTTTAATTCACATATGGAGTTTAAATTCCTGCGTTGGGATGCATATATCTGAAAAAAATTTGTATTAGAATCCCCCTCTGTGATCCACAATGCCCTATTTTTAAGGCACTAAATAGATTCATCTAGGAAAGTATCTTTTCCTTACGACCCTCTAAGTTAATCAATTTGGCCCTTCGTTTAATAAAAAAAATATGATCATCCATTATATTACCTAACACCTCCAATCTGCTCTTCGTCTCCACCAACTCCTTGAAATTATCCTTCTTCTTCCTCCTATCCCATTTAGATACTTCCACCCTCAGCAAAATCAATTTTTTTATCAAACGTTGAATATGAGATGAAACTTGTAGCTCATCATATTTAGCCTAGTGTGATTCCACCAGTTGACAAAAACTCATATCTTCTAACCACGTATGGTTGAATTTAAAAGGATAACCTGAGAATTTTGAGTCACAATCTAACTCCAAGGCAATAGCTTTGTGATCTGATATTCCAGTTGGGAAATCCCACGATCTATATCTTCCCGGGACAATATTCAACTGTTCATACATCAAATAGCGATCAACACGTTTCGCTATACCAGCACTTTCAGTTCTGCCATTGGACCAAGTGGGAGTCATGGAAGATGGTACCGCATCCACCAAACCCGCTTACTTGAAGATATCAAGAAAGTAGGAGTTCATAGGGTCAATTGAAACTTTAGATTCCCAAACTTCATCTACAACAAGAGTCAAGTTTAAATTACCTACCACAATGAGAGAGGGGTTCACCAACAGTCCCAATGCCACTAATGTGTCCCAAAAGTGCTTCCTATTCTGATATGGTCCATATATTTTCAAAATGGAAAATTTCCTCTACAATCCTCGTACCCTACCTTCAATCAAAATACCTGCATAGGTAAGGTAAGGTGAAAAAACAACCACAGAAGGATCCCATGCCACAATTAAACCACCTGAATGACCAAAAGCATCGGAACCACAACATCTCCATGTCAGTCGAATCCTGAGAAATAGATCACGGGCCTTGTCCCCCAGAATCATAGTCTCCTGAAGCAACATAATATCTAGTTTAATTTTATCCAAAACATGCCTCAAAGTAGTTCTTTTGGGTGAACTGATAATCCCCCTTATATTTAGAGATAAAATAAGCATTAAGTAACCTCTCGAGTGGGAATACTAGCTCTAAGCACCCCAAATGGATCGATAGAAGGTGAGTCAAAAGATAAGGAAGTCACTACCGATGTCATGGATGCTACTCTAGGATTCACCCATTTAGGGTCCGTCGAATGCTCTGAATTATCCCTCGTTTTGGTTTTCTTACGAAGTGTGACGTCCTTAAATATGATGGAATTAATGGGCATGACACTGTTTCCACCTTGCACCACCCCCCATACCAACAAAAATATGTCCGAAGAGACATTCTACTAGGCCCCCCATCCATTGTAATGAGACCCTAGAGTCAGTTACAGGTTCCTCACTGAGTGAATATGGTGAAAGGAAAATGTCAAGAGTACTCTTATTTCTAGTCGGGTAGCCACCAGCAGCATTCACATTCCCCACACTCACCTCACACTGAACACTAGGCGACCCCAAATTGGAATCCAAAACATCTAGGGGCACAGGGGATGATTGCTCCCCCTATGAAGACAAAACAACCCGATCTGAGGGTTTTTCCATGGGAGTCGCATCTAGGCTCAGAGAAACCCCAACGGAAAGATACATTGTACCCAATACCTCCTCAGTAGAAACCGATTTAATAATTAAAGGAATGAAATCACGAAACTTACCCATAAATTGTAAATCCATATCGACATCATATGGCATAGGGAAATTCACTTGCTCACCCTAAGATGGCATCTCCTCCTGTGTCAAGGGTTCCTCTAAATCGAATCATGAGTACCGAGGACATGAATAGCTCAAGTGTCTCATCCCATGACAACATAAACAATGGAAAAGAACCTTCCAGTAATCTAGTCTCTAAAAAAAAGACCTTGCCTCCCACTATACCTCCACCTCTTCCAATAAACCCTTTGATATATCCACATCGACCAATATCCTCAACATCCTCTGGTATTTCTCCGTTAGGTTCGATCCCTCAACCAAGATGAAGTTCCCAATAGTATTACCCAGAGCCATAAGATATTTAAAATTCTAGCAATGAAGCGGCCAGCCAGGTAGGAGGACCCATAGATGGCGCCTGGACAACTTCTCCTTCCATGGATTAAAGGCTGAGTTCCAATGGTACATAACCAAAGAGACGATACCCACCACCCAATAACGAGATTCAATAGTCTGTTTACTCTCTTCTAAAATAAAGTGGAAATAAATTCACCCATTAACCAACATAATCACCTGTGGGACGTGGTAATTGAGTGGTTTCTAGAACCTCGTAATCCACTCCACAATATCACCTCGATTTAGCTTCATGTACTCAAACTGACCCAACAATTCCTTTGAAGAAAGTCCTTGCACCATGTCCATAGTGATCTCTTTACCAAGTACACATAAATCCCATGATTTCTTTGCACGCTCAGCATTAATCCTCCTACGGGAAAGAGATTTCTCTGCCCTCTAAAAACCCCTGTTCAGAACCCAGTCTCACAACCCGCCAACAAAACAAGGCACATACACTTCCAAATCCCCAACCTCCAGATTTGTCTCGGGTGAGGTCAACCCCACAGTTAATAAAACGGAATCATCAACTGACGTAGATGAATAAGGTGTATAAACAATCTGGTTACAAGGGTTATCCAAAACCCGCTCTTCCTTCCCACATGGAGAAGAAACATTTTTTCCAATAATATGTCAATATTTCCCATGTGCCACACCATAGCCACCCCCGATAGGTGTCATTCCTCCCATGTCACACCGAGGCATCCAATGACTACCCACGACACCTGAAGTAGGACCTGTCACCATCAGCACCAAACACACACATGCAAAGGAGTCATGGAAGTAGTCGCAACTGCGGATAGCTACAGAAATAGAGTCAGAAAACCAATGTTACAAAAACACCACAACCTTAAGAAAAACCGCCTCTAATCTAAACTGAGATGGCTGACATAGCAGAAGAAAAAATATAGATTCCCACTAGTTTTACTTAGTTCGTACTAGGCCGTCCAATTCGGACGGCTGAACTCCAAGTCTGCTAACCAGCCATCTCAGTTAGGGTTTTCAACCAGTGTTTTCCTGCAAACAACTAGGGTTTTTCTCATTAGATTTGCCTCCCAAGTAAAGTAATTTCTTTTCTAGGTCCATTTGGAAATTATTAGAAGAGAGACCAGTCACTGTCTACATTTTGGATTCTTATCTTTAACCTTGGAAACAGTTGTTTAATGATTTTCATAAGGTTAGATATAGAAGATATGTTTCGTTTGACTACAATGGTATTTTATATGTCCTTAGTTTTTTTATTGAATTAATAAGAGAATCTCAAGGTATCTTGAAAAAGACCAAGTCTACTACAAGATGACCTTTTTTTACTATCGGTTGGATTGTAAGTGGAGGTGTTTAACTCCTTGATTCTTTGGATGTGTTCCTAAAGCATTTAAAACATGTATTTTGAATTCTCACTAAAATAATAAAAAAATAATAATTATACTTTTGAAAATAGAGTATAATTTGATTAAATCATTGTTTGTCCAAATCCTCATAAAAATAATAAATTTGAATATCATTATATTTAACCAACTTAAATTGTTTAATTCCATTTTTAAATAAATATTTCAGGTTGTCGAAATAAATATGGATGAATGGTCGCAACATTGTTTATTTGAATGCTAATCGATAAAAGTGAAAATGAGCATTTTACCGCAAGAATGCTAATTATGAATGGTTTTAGTTTGAATTTTAAAAGAGTTTTATTTTGCCGAATGAGCTATGAAATAATGAATGATTCTCTTTTATGTTTGATATTTATGTATGATAACAAAGAATGAAGGTAATTAAAATGAAATATGTTCATTATATTTATCAAAAACATTTTTTTATAAACATATTTCAATTTCCCCCCATAATGGGTGAGCAGGGACGTGACGGTGGATAACATGAGCTCACGTAAATCCACTTGGATTGGATGATAGTTGGAATGTGGTTTGGGGTAGATGGATATGATAGCAACACATGGCATGGGGAATGGACCTTGCATTTCATCCAGGCCAATTATAGAAATACAATCTAGTAGAGTGTCTAGTGTTCGATGGTGTGGGTTGGAAAAGTTGTTAAACTAGGACACCATCTTGAACTAGTTCCCCCTACCCACATCCATTATGGAATTTTTATAATTCACTATTGAAAACACAAAGATTTACTTTGAAACGTCTTAAGAAGAAATTACTCAGAACATTGTGTCTCAGGTCTGGTATGAGGTGTGGGTGAAATTAACTACTCATCATAAGGAATCGATGGTAGTTCTAGGAGTTTCTTTGTGTCCACATTGGTGGTGATTCAGTCTAAATAAGCCTCCCCTTGAGTGTACCTGCTTTGGGGAAAACATAGTAACATTCACCGAATTGAATTGTGGACCTTGGAAGGGATCTACCCAAAACATATTTCAATGGTGAAGGGTAGTGGAGGCTAAAGTGGAAGAAGAGACCAGGATAATACCCACATTCTGCACATGATACATGAGACAAAGGAAGCCAAGGAAGTCTATAACAGGGTCATATTGACCCTTACTCATTGATTGATAGATAGTATGGAAGATGTGTCGAGCAAGAGCAATGTGGTACTCATTTGAAACAGTTCAAGCTAAGATTGGAAATTTGGTTGAGGATGAAAGAACATCCTACACTCAGAACACCAAGTTGATGAAGACGATGACTCTTTATTGATAGGTGAAAACCCTCCTAGGATAAGCCATATTGGACAAAAGTGAAGAAAAGAAGGAAATCCTCCTTCAATTGGATGAAACTTAGGATCATATTTACAAGGTGGAGGCCACATTTCTGAAGCTAATAGCTAATGCACAAGTTGATTTGGGAGTAAATATAATGTCCTCACTAAGGAAACCACAAGGATGACGACTCCGATGGCAGTAGAGGTACCCTCCACTATTACCATTTCAGATGATGTTTAATCCTATTTTATGTAGTTCTATATAGTCTTTTTTGTATATAGATATAATTGGTTTTGAAAGCCATCATGCTAAATGGACCTGTCATGGTAGCTAGTCTAATAGAGTTAATAACCTAGACGTCCACAACTCTAATTCTAATAGCGAACTTGATAGGTTTATTTACTTTTAAACTTAGTTTGCTAAGATTTTTTATTTTGAACCTCTCATAAAAGTGGATGTTAAACTTTAGTTTTGTGGCTAGTCAATATTTCCCAGTGGCAGACTAGCCACATAAGACTACAATTTGTTTTCTTCTACACTAATATAAATCAAAACTTAGCTTAGCAAAAAAGACTTTTTTTATTATTGTTAAGGGTTGGGGCAAGGTAATGATACCCAATTATGACAAGTTAGTTGCAATGACATGCTAGAAAAATGGAAATGTTATCATTAAAATGAATTATTAGAGGTACCTACAAAACTTTTTAGAATTAGGTGTAAAAAGATGAAACGTAGAAAAACGGATGACCTTTCGGAATATAGAACTTTTATTTATGGAAACGTGGTATAACCACCCCAAAATGTCGTTATTTTAAGATTGGTATGTTATTTTTTCTCTAAAACATAGTGCACATGTTTTAGTTGAGCCACCTGTTTGTTATGTAAATTGTCAATTTATGAGGAAACAAATATGTAGAGGCGTAGGCAATAGACGAATCTTGTCTGGGGCTATTTTTCCAAAATTTTAAAAGTTAAATTTATATCTTTTTAAATTACGAAATTCAGTGAAGCCTTAAAACTACATGGTCAAGAGTTGGTCCACCATATCATGGTCTGAAAATAAAAAAAATAAAAAAATTTAGCTTGTAGGTATTATTGTACTCGTGTGCGGGTTCTTTTCTGTTCTCGAAATAGGTGAGCCAATCAAAAGTTATAGGCCAAATAAACGACCTATTTGTTTTACAAATTTGACAT
>BSBM01000030.1:28595000-29002500 GCA_027924585.1 Larix kaempferi | reverse complement strand
AACTTCCTCAGAGATAGAATGAGCACCAATACAAAGATCACAAAGATCAAACCCCAAAAGATAGATGTCTTCAGCAGCTACTCCTCGTCCACTTGTGCGCACTCCTCTCTCTCAACTATGCGAGTTGGATGAGTGAGTGAATGAATAGAATGAGAGAGTCACACTCTCTATTTATACTTTAACTTAACCTGCCTTTTACCCTACATTAGAGGAAATTTGAGGTTTAAAATGGGCCTTATAAGAAAACGAGCCATCATATAAGAAAATGAGCCAACCATAATTTCTTGATTAGTTGGAATTCAAGAAGCAATAGAATTTCAATAAAATGAGTCAACCATAATGGTTGACTTGAGATATTTGTCATAAAAAAAAATATTTCTTTGTTCGTATTTTCAACATATCTCCTTGTGTTTTTACTCAAATTTCGAGCGGGAGCACTCGTTGGATGCAGAATTAAACATCATGACGTTTTTTCAGGTATTTCTTGTTTTTGGGGTAGCGGGGCCCGTCAAAAGTGTGTAGTGCAGGTACTCGTTGGATGCGGAATAAAATTCCACATCCAATGAGTGCCCCCGCTCGAAATTTGAGTAAAAACACAAGGAGATATATTGAAAATACGAACAAAGAAAGTAGTTTTTTTTCTTTCTTCCTCCAAAATTAATAAATATTATTTTATTATTTTTAAACTATTATTTCATTATTTTAACTATTATTTTATTATTTTCCTTAGGAGGCCCATTTTAGACCTCAAATATCCTCTAATGAACTGTGCCGACTTCCTAAGGGAGTCTAATAACCCGTCCACTTAACTCATACAGGGCCTACCCCACAAAAGTGGTCTAATAACCCATCCAATATAAGTTACGACACTTACAATATAACTTGTGACACTTGCAAATACAAATGACGACACTTCCAATCGGAGGAATAATGCATCTCCTGTTGGGGATACAATATAGTACAAATTTAATACATACAATATACAAGTGAATATCTTCCGAAGTTACAAATACATCAACACTCTCTCTTAACTAGGAATGTATTCTCTTGACATAGGTCATCAATACATATAGGCACAAGTCTTCAATACTGGAGTTGGATCATTGTCATTGGATCACTAGAGCATCATCTTCATTGCTGTTGTACTCATCATCTCGATCACTGGTGCTATCTCTCAATTCTTCTCATCATAGGAAGTTCTACAGAGCCAGCCCGTTTTCATGCGGGATGTAGGCCTAGCATCCATGTAGGTCTTCATCATCTCTGCGAGCAGCCCATTCGGTGGAATCTTAGGACTGATTGTGTGCATCTGCAAAATCTTGAAAGAGCATCCCAGGACTGATTACAAGCTTACTGCTCAACCAATAGGATCTCCAAGGGAACTATTATATGCATACTTCGCAAAACCTCGAAAGAGCATCCCATGACTGATTACTAGCTTGCTGCTCAACCTATAGGATCTCCCAGGCACCTATTACATGCGAACAAGCAAAACCTTGAAAGGGCATCGCAGGACTGATTACGAGCTTATTGCTGAACCTATAGGATCTCCCAGGAACCTATTACATGCTATCAGGAAAAACCTCGAAAGAGCATCCCATAACTGATTACGTTCTATCAGGAAAAACCTCGAAAGAGAATCCCAGGACTGATTACGTGCCAAGCACAACCTGCTAGATCTCCCAGGGACCTATTATATGCCATTGCACAACCTGCAACATATCCACGGCCACGGAGTATCATCCTAATACTCATGATCATACTGATCATCCTCGCACGGAGCATCATACTGATGCACATGATCATACTGATCATCATCATATAGAACATCATCAGGATGTTCATAGCGGAGCATCGTCCTGATGCTCATCACACAACACTTACATCCACAACCATGGGGAGGACCCTCCTACCACCATGCTTGGAAGGGATCCAACATCTGTGTCCCGTCACTTCCTCTTGGAAGTATCTTCAATCTGAAGAACACCAAGCCTCTCTCTGAAGTACTCAAACTTCACCCTGGCTAGTGGTTTGGTCAACACATCTGCTATCTGCTCGTCCGTCGCAACATACAGGAGCTTCACTACTTCTCTCTGCACCATATCCCTGATATAGTGATACTTGATCTCGATATGCTTCGACTTGTCATGGAACATTGGGTTCTCAGAAAACTTCACACAACTCTGGTTGTCACAGAAGATACAAGTAGCATCCAACTGGAGATCAAACTAGTCAGACAGTAGCTTCCTTAGCCACACTGCCTCAAAACTAGTCGAACAAGCTGCGACATACTTTGCCTCGACTGCACTCAGTGCTACCCAGGATTGCTTCCTGCTAAACCAAGAGATCACACCCGATCCCATACTGAAGCAGCACCCCGAAGTGCTCTTCCTATCTCCGGCACTTCCTGCCCAATCTGAATCAACATAAACCTCCAAGTTAAACTTTTGATTCACATCATACTTGAGCCCATAATAAATCGTACCGTTCAGGTACCTCAGAATATGCTTTACAGCAATCAAGTGAACATGTCTAGGATCCATCAGGAACTGGCTCAAATTGTTCACAGCAAATCAAATATCTGGTCTCGTGTTTGTCAGGTACATCAAGGAACCAATCATCTGACGATACATCATGGCATCAACCAACTCTGATGAAGCATCACTCAGAGCTTCAGGTTCGATGCCTTAGGTGTGGCCATGTCCTTGTAGTCCATCATCATGAACCACTTCAAGATCTCTACTGCATACTTCCCTTGTCCAAGGAAGATTCTATCTGCACTCTGCCACACCTCCATACCTAGAATGTAATGCATCATACCCAAGTCCTTCATCTCGAACTCAGTAGCAAGCTTCCTCTTTGTATTAGCAATCAACCCAATCTCACTTGTCACAAATAGGTCATCTACATACAGTAGAAGTATCATTGTATTTCCTTCCTCAACCTTGTAGTAAAGGTTGGAATCCGCTTTACTCTTGGTAAAGCCCAAACTAGTCAGGAAGCTGTCAATCCTGCCGTACCATGTCCTGGGTGCTTGTTTCAAACCATACAAGGCTTTCTTCAATTTGCACACATGTGACTCCCTATCATGTGTCTCAAATCCGAGTGGCTACTCCACATACATTTCCTCTTCGACAACACCATTCAAGAAAGCTGTCTTGAAATCCATTTGGTGTATTTCCCACTTCATTACTGCATCCAGAGAAAGTATTGTTCTGATGGAAGTGTATCTGGCTACAGGTGCAAAAGTTTCTTCATAATCTATCCCTTCTTTCTGGGAGAAGCCACGAGCCACAAACATTGCCTTGTATTTCTCTATGCTACCATCCGTAGCATGATTGATCTTGTATATCCACTTGGAAGTCACAACAGACTTCCCTTCTAGTCTTGGGACCACATCCCAAACATCATTCTTCATGATCGATTGGTAGTCCTTGACCATGGCCTCCTTCCATTCTTTCTTTTCTGCCGCTTCTTCATAACGGGAAGGTTCTTTGTTCTTTATATAACATAGTAACGCTACATAGATGGTGTGTGATCTTGTCCTTTTTCTTTCTTTGTGTTCCTCCTTTGGAACACCATACCTCTCTGCATCTTGGATGAGCTCTCTTGCCCATGCTGGTTTCCTCTTCTGAGAGTTGTTCTCACGAGGTGGATCTACAGTCTCTTGAGGATCTTCCATCTCATGATCCTCTTCTGGAATTGCTTCATTCATGGTGGTGTCTTATGTTCTGCGTACTCTTGGTTCTTCATTATCTTCAACAGGTGGTTTCCTGGATTTGATGTATGTTGAGTCTTCATCAAAAGTCACATCCCTGCTGATGTCAATATTCTTGAACCCTGGAAAGTAGATTCTATATGCTTTCGAATTTTCACTGTAACCCACAAATATACCCTTCTTTCCTGAAGAATCTAGTTTTGTCCTCTTTTCTTTTGGAACATGTGTATATACTGGACAACCAAATATCCTGAGATGGCTAACTTATGGTTTCTCACCTAAGAAAGCTTCTTCTGGTGTCTTGTTGTCAAGTATCCTATGTGGTGTTCTGTTTTGTACATATATAGTTGTCCTTGCTACTTCTGCCCATAGATGCATAGGCAGATCTTGGTCATGAAGAATTTCCCATTATGCTTCCATGATAGTTCTATTCTTACCTTCTGTAACTCCATTTTTGTTGTGGATTGTAAGGAGTGGTCAACTCCCTCTTAATCCCTGAATCACTGCATAACTTCTTGAAGTCTGCTGAAGTGAATTCTCCACCATTCTCGGATCTAGAAGTCTTGATCTTATTTTTAGTGTGGTTTTCTATCAAGGCTTTGAATTCCTTGAATTTGCTGAATACTTCATCTTTGTTCTTCAAGAAATAAATCCAAGTCTTCCTAGATAAATCATCAATGAAAGAAACATAATATACATACCCACTCAGAGAAATGGATGACATCGGACTGCATACATCGGAGTGGATAATTTCCAAGATTTCTTTTTCCTTGCTTTCGCTGCTTGGAAATGCCTTCTTTGTGTTCTTTCCTTTTGCACATCCTTTGCAAACACCTTCATGCTTTGACTGGATTTCAGGATGACATTCTACTGCTTTGCTTGCAATTGGTAGTGCTCTATAGTGCACATTTGCAATCCTTTTCTACCAAAGTTCACTTGGATCCATGGATTCATGTACCATGGCTTGTTCAGGTTGTCCCTTCAATTTGTATAATCCTCCTTCTTTCTCTACAATCACTACTGCATTATTTATGGTCTTTCCTTTTCGCCACATGAGTACTTGGCCATCCACAAATGCAACTCTCATCTCTTTTGCATCCAAAGATGATATGGAGAGAAGATTCTTCTTGAGTCCAAGTACATATAGAACATCTTGCATCTTTAAAGACTTCCAAGAGTCTAATTTGTAGGAGGCTTTACCACTGCCTTTTATTGGGTATTGATAGTCACCCCCAAGTTTCACCTTATGAGGTGACTCATGTTCAGATAGGTCCATAAGAGATTCTTTAAATCCCGTCATATGTTTGGAAGCCTCACTATCAATAAGCCAATCATTACACCCATGTGTAACAATACCTGTGAGAGCAGAGATTAGAACATATTCTTTGTTACTTGAAGAGTCTTCACTTTCTTCCTTAGTCTTATTCTTGGGAGGTTCATCATCCTCGGCAGCATGAGCATGATATATCTTGTTGTTGTTGTTCTTCTTTCTGTTGTTGAAGCCTTTTCTAGTCCTGGGACATTCTGAGGCATAGTGTCCCTTCTCATCACATGTGTAGCATCTAATGTGAGAGAGATCTGTCTTAATATTCTCCCTTTGATGATGGTGAGAAGATCTTTTGTAATGAGATTTATCCCTCTTGAACTTACTTTTCTATATGTGTGTTGTGAGAGCTTGATCTTCACTTCCCATCTTTTCTTCCCAGGCCACAAGTCTAGCTTGTTCTTGTGAGCATCCTCCCACAGCCTACTGAAAGAAAGAAATTTATTTCTTGCAAAAGTTCCTTGCACAAAGGAGTCCCATGACCTAGGTAGGCCAATCAAAGTGGTCATCACAATTTCTCCATTCTCTGCCACTTCACCCACAACTTCAAGTTGTTCCTTGATTTGAGAGACTTTAGTAAAGTAGGATTGGATGGTCTCTCCATTATGGATATTCACACTCTTCAATTGGTTCCACAATGTCATCTTCCGATTTATATTCTTTCATTCAAACATCTTGGTTAAGGAATCAAACATCTCCTTCGGTGTCTTTAGAGAAGAAACATGAGGTATGAGATGGTCTTTGATAGAATCTGCAATGATTCTCTTTGCCTTGACCAAGTTCTTATGTAAGGCCTTAGCCTCATATCCCTATGGAATTGGAACCTCTTCACTTATGTAGGTGTCCAATTCATTCTCTTCTAGGATTAACCCAATCCTATACTTCCATGCGCAGAATTTATTAGCCCCTTCAAGCTTATCCTCAAGCTTGGTGTGGTGAGACATCTTAATGACAAACTCAAATGGAAATAAAATATTTAGGTCTTACTAGTTGATTTGTTGAATATAGATCTGGAGTTGGCTAGGGTTTGTCATAGAAACCCTAAAACTCCAAACTTGGAATTCCAAACTTCTGTCTAGACAGGGAGATGCAATTGACTGAGGCGAGCAAGTTGGTGTGCTCAGATTTTGAAAACTCCAAAAATTGACCCCTCAAATTCAACCTGCGAATTTTGGATCTATAGCTTCTATCAAAATCTGGTTTTCTGGTCAAAAACTTGAACTAGGGTTTGATAGAGCCCTGGGTTCTCCCCAACCAAAAAGTTTGATCTTTTTCTCTAAACTTCGATTTTGATGAGGATATCAATCCTATGCTGAGAGAACTCCAAAATTCAACTTCTGCCAAAAGCCCTAATTTCTCGCAGTAGTAACAGGCCAAAAACTCAAAGTGCTTAGAATCAAATTCTGTCTCAACAGAAAGATGCGCCTTCCTTAGGAGAATCAGCCTATCCTCCTCCCTTTGATGATCTATGGAGAGAAACCCAAAAATTAAGAATCCCTAGCTTCCGTAGCTGCATAGTGTGTTCTTCTTAGTCCTGCTCTGATACCATGTTAGAATTCTGATAATTTCATTCAAAATATTATCTAGGATCCTACTAAGAGAATAACATTCACAACATAACAATCATAAACACAAGAGATGCAATGTTTCCTCGGGGAAAACCAAGAAGGTGAAAAACCCCCCAACTTCCTCAGAGATAGAATGAGCACCAATACAAAGATCACAAAAATCACCAAAATATAGATGTCTTCAACAACTACTCCTCCTCCACTTGTGTGCACTCCTCTCTCTCAACTATGCGAGTTGGATGAGTGAGTGAATGAATAGAATGAGAGAGTCACACTCTCTATTTATACTTTAACTTAACCTGCCTTTTACCCTAACTGGGCCGACTTCCTAAGGGAGTCTAATAACCCTTCCACTTAACTCATACAGGGCCGACCCCACCAAGGTGGTCTAATAACCCATCAAATATAATTTACGACACTTACAATATAACTTGTGACACTTGCAAATACAAATGACGACACTTCCAATCGGAGGAATAATAAATCTCCTGTTGGGGATACAATAAAGTACAAATGTAATATATACAATATACAAGTGAATATATTTTGAAGTTACAAATACATCAACATCTTCATCATCATTGTCATCTCTAGGATCCTCATCAACATCTCCATCATCATCATCTTCTTCTTCATCATCATCATCATCATCATCTTCATCACCATCACCATCATCATCAACATCTTCATCATCATCACCATCATCATCATCATCGACATATTCATCATCATTTCCATCTCTAGGTTCCTCATCAACATCTCCATCATCATCAACATCTTCATCATCATTGCATCTCTAGTTTTCTCATCAACATCTCCATCATCATCATCTTCTTCATTATCATCATCTTCATCACCAGCATAATCATCATTAACATCTTCATCATCAACATTAGAGAAGCTCCATATGATGATGAAGACGATTTAGATGATGCTGATGAAGATGAAGATGATCATCATCATCATCATCATATGTTGATGGAGATGATCATCATCATCATCATCATCATCATCATCTTCGTCGTCATCGTCCTCCTATTCATCATCATTTTCATCTCCCCCTTCCCCATCAACATCTCCATCATCATCTTCTTCATCACCATCCTCATCACCCTCATCATCATCTTCAACATCTTCATCATCATCACCATCATCTTCATCTTCATCAACATCATCATCTTTATCATCTTCATCTGCATCATGATCATCTTCATTGTCATCACCCTCCTCCTCATCATCATCTTCATTGTCATCACCGTCCTCCTCATCATCATCTTGTGCACTTATGCACTTAGGGATTAATGTTTAGAAGAGGGCCTAAAGGCCTTTATGGGGGAGGGGATATAGGAACAAACCAAGACATATATATTTATTTGGCAATTAATGAATTAAACATTACCCACCAAACTATTTAACCTTTGACAGGAGTGCACACGCGCTAGGAGTGCACACACGTATCTAGCGCGCATGGGCTACTAGCACGTGTGCGTCCCTGTTGAGCATAAAATTCAGAAAATAACCCGCGCTCTTCTCCCACATTTTTTCTCTTATTCCATGCATGTTTTCGTTGTTTTCACGCATAGTCTGACAACCATTTGCATCTTGGAGTGAATTTAGACACCATTTGGTGTTTCTTTGACAATTTGGATAGAATACACAAGATTTGGGACTCCAGTTGGCTCTTTGGATTGAATACACACCAGTTGGATTGTATTTGGCTCATTTGATTGAATACACAACAGTTGGACTCTATTTGGATCCTTGGATTGAATTCTCATGCTGCTTGGACACACTTGAACTCTTCTTACATATAGTGGATACATCAAAAGAGTATTTTACATTCGAAGCAAAGAGAAATCATAATCCTTGAGGTATGGTGACCTCTTCCTCTTGTTAAATGTATTTTAGTCTTCATTCACTTTGTTTGAATTGTATCTATTTTAGTTTTTCTTCATGAATTGTATGATAGATGTATTTTAGTCTTCTTAGTCTTCAACATAGACAATAAAAACATCTTACGACAAAAAAACTACAACATGCACCAAGCAATGCTTTGAACCTTTCATGAAGATAATAAAAAAAAAATTGCTTGCATCACCACCAATAAGCTTTCATAATTACATAACTCCATCTAGTACACAAACATATGTTGAATTCCTCATGATTTCAGTACAACAACTCACACAAACACCTAAGGAATCAAACTCAAGTAATCTTTTGGGGCTATTTTCCCTCATCCAAAACATGAAAATGAAGTGAGTAGGAGCTTCTCCTTTTGTAGGAAATGTGCTCCTACTAACATCCAATACTACCATCCAATTGAGTTCCTAGAGGTGATGTTGTTGTTATATCTATGGCATTCTCAATAGCTTTTAAGATTATATGAAAACATTCTCACTAGATGTTGTTGTACATAATCAATTGCTACATCAAGTTTTAATAATCATGCACAACGAGTTTCAATATGTTATTTGTTGTTCATTCTTGCAGGGGTGATATTTTTCTTTTGTTAAAAAACGTATTGAATATGGGAAACATACGTAATAATAAAAGAAAGTCTAGAAGGAAGGAGAAACCCCCTGAAAAGGCCCATGAGATAAGAGAAAAGGCCAAGTTGTACATGGAAAACCGTAGACATCAAGATGTTAGTTCCTTAGATCCATCAACAAGCAATGAGGAAGTGGTTGGATTCAATCAAATCTTTCTTGATGTCGAGCATGAAGGGACAGATGTTGAACAGGTTGTTAATTGGAAATGCTAATTTTTGAGTATTAATTCAAAATACTCTAGAATCTTTACTGAGAGAATAACATGTACAGTATATCAATGCATATCAATCATAGCAAGCATATCAATCATCACAAGATGCAAACATAAGAGACAATAGACACATGGAGTTTCCATGGGTAAAACCCTAAGGTGAAAAACCCCACAACTTCCGCAGAGATAGATAGAGCAATAGCACAACCAAAGTACAACCCAAGTACAGAGAGATATCCTCCTAGCAGCTGATCCTCCTCCTCACATGTGAACCACTTTCCGAGTGATGGATAAGTGAGTAAGCGAAGTGATCAAATAGAGAGATCTCACTCTCTATTTATACTTGTTCTGAGCAACCTAATAAACCTATGGGGCCGACTTGTCTAACTCATCCTAATAACCCCAGGTTAACTTAATCAGGGCCGACCCCACACATGGTGGTCTAATAACCCATCGGCAAGTTACGACACTTGCAACACTTGTCAATACAAATGACGACACTTCCGTATAGAGGAATAATACATCTCTATATGAGTACAATAAAAGACATAGATGAAATACATTCCGAAGTTACATAAACATCAACACTCCCTCTTAACTAGGAAGGTATTTCTCGACACAGATCAGCTAACACAAGCCTTCTTCTCTGGATCATCATGAGTGAATCATCATCCTCGAATCATCATCATCATCATTGCTGCTGCTATCTCAATCAATCTCTGATCTACTCATCATAGGAAGTTCTACAGAGCCAGTCCTGTTTCATACTGGATGTAGGCCCACCACCTGTAGGTCTTCATCATCACTGTCCATACTGTGGAATACTCATGACTGATTACGTGACTCAACAAAACCTCGAAAGAGCATCCCAGGACTGATTACGAACACACTACTCAACCTATCGGATCTCCTAAGATATTTTACATGTTGACCTTCACAAAACCTACTCAGAGCATCCCAGGATGTTATGAGCAAACCGCTCTACTTGTCTGGATCTCAATAGAGAATCTCAGAATGTTACGAGGACACCGCTCTACCTATCTGTATTTTAAAGGATCTTTTGTATGTGAACTTTCTCAAAACCTACTTAGAGCATCCCAGGATGTTACAAGCAAACCACTCTACCTGTCTAGATCTGGATAGAGCATCCCAGGATGTTACGAGCACACCGCTATACCTGTCCAGATTTTAAACGATATTTTCTATGCGAAACTGTAGCAAAACCTACTCAGAGCATCCCAGGATGTTACGAGCACACCGCTCTACCTGTTCGGATCTCGATAGAGCAACCCAGGCTGTTACGAGCACACCGCTCTACCTGTATGATTTTTAAAGGATATTTTCTATGCTACCTGCACAACCTGTCCACTGCCACAGAGTATCAAACTGATACTCACCATACATCATCCTAATGTACATCATCACATGGTCAACCTGATCATCATCATAGCATCAACCCGATGCATATCATCTAGAGCAACATCCTGAAGCTCGTATCTGTTATCATCCTGATCATCATTATAGCATCAACCTGATGCATATCATCTGGAGCAACATCCTGAAGCTCATCATCTGTGATCATCCTGATCATCATAGCATCAACCTGATGCATACACAGTATATGCCTAATACATATCATCATACATGATCTACCTGATCATACAATGTATCCACCTGATACATATACAAATACATGATCCACCTGATCATACCTGATACATATCAACATTCATGATCTACCTGATCATACAATGTATCCACCTGATACATCTACAGATACATACACATGATCCAACTGATCATATCCAGCATCCAACATGATGCATACATACATATACATATAAATGATCCAGCTGATCATATCCAGCATCCAACATGATGCGTACATACATATAAATGATCCAACTAATCATATCCAGCATCCAACATGATGCGTACATACATATACATATAAATGATCCAACTGATCATATCCAACATCCAACATGATGCGTACATACATATACATATAAATGATCCAACTAATCATATCAAGCATCCAACATGATGCATATACAGAGCAGTAACTAGAGCATCGTCCTGATACTCATCATCCAGCGCTTACATCCATATCCATGTGAAAGATCCTCCTTCCACCATGCTTGGAATGGCTTCAGCAAATGTCTCCATCACTTCTTCCTCGAAGTGTCATCGATCTGAAGGACACCAAGCCTCTCTATGAAGTACTCGAACTTCACTCTGGCTAGTGGCTTCGTCAGCACATCTACAATCTGCTCATCTTCCACAACATATAGGAGCTTCACTGCTCCTCTCTGCACCATATCCCTGATATAGTGATATTTGATCTCTATGTGTTTCGACTTGTCATGGAACACTAGGTTCTTAAACAACTTCACACAACTCTGGTTGTCACAAAAGATACCAATAGCCTCCAACGGGAGATCAAATAACTCAAACAGTAGCTTCCGGAGCCATACTACCTCAAAACTAGCCGAACATGCTGCAACATACTCTGCTTCGGCTGTACTCAGTGCTACCCAGGATTGCTTCCTGCTAAACCAAGAGATCACACCTGATCCCATACTGAAGCAGCACCGAGATGTGCTCTTCCTATCTGCAGCACTGCCTGCCCAATCTGAATCAACATAACCTTGTAGGTTAAACTTTTGATTCGCATCATACTTGAGCCCATAGTCAACTGTACCCTTCAGGTACCTTAGAATATCCTTTACAACAACCAGGTGAACACCTCTGGGATCTGTCAGGAACTGGCTCAATGTGTTCACCGCGAAGCAAATATCTGGTCTAGTGTTTGTCAGGTACATCAACGACCCAATCATTTGACGATACATAGTAACATCAACCAGATCATATGAAGCATCACACAGAAGCTTCAGGTTCGATGCCATAGGTGTGGCCATGGGCTTGCAATTGATCATCCCGAACCTCTTAAGCATCTCTACTGCATACTTCCCGTATCCAAGGAATATACCATCTGCACTCTGCCACACCTCCATGCCCAGAAAATAGTGCATCATCCCCAAGTCCTTCATCTCGAACTCGGCTGCAAGCTTCCTCTTGGTATCGGCAATCAAACTATCATTACATGTTACAAACAGATCATCCACATACAGAAGTAGTATCACTGGATTGCCTTCCTCAACCTTGTAATAAAGGTTGGAATCTGCTTTACTCTTGGTAAAGCCCAAACTAGATATGAAACCGTCCATCCTACCATACCAAGTCCTGGGAGCTTGCTTCAAGCCATACAAGGCTTTCTTCAGTCTACACACAAATGACTCCCTGTCATGTGTCTCAAAACCAAGTGGCTGCTCCACATACACTTCCTCCTTGACTACACCATTCAAGAAAGTTGTCATGACATCCATCTGGTGTATCGTCCATTTCATCACTGTATCCAGAGCAAGTACTGATCTGATGGAAGTGTACCTGGCTATAGGAGAAAAATTTTCTTCATAATCTATTCCCTCTTTCTGAGAGAAGCCACGAGCTATGAATCTTGCTTTGTATTTCTCTATGCTGCCATCTGCAGCATGCTTGATCTTATAGATCCATTTGGAAGTCACAACAGACTTCCCTTCAGGTCTTGGGACCGCATCCCAAACATCGTTCTTCATGATTGACGGATCATGGCATTCTTCCCATATCCTTGGAACTTCAATATCTTCAATAGATAATTTTGTTGCTTGAACAAATGTTGTAGTCCTTCTTTTGTACGTGAAGGTATATGGTCTTTCCTACAAAACAAGTTAAATTGCATGATTAGAAACATCTCATAATTTTCATAACAAATTCTTTCACATAAAGAAATATGTCATACAGTCATGCAATTATTTAAGCTAATGCTTCAATACAACATTTATCCATATTCTCTAACTTTCTAGATGCCTTCCAATCTCTACCAGAACATTGTTAAGAGTGTGCACAACTCCCAACATGTCAGCAAAGAGGTTTCATTCTAGATAAGTAGAAATGGAATGTTGTACAGTGCCATAGGCCACTTACCCATCATATGCATCTTAGTAGTATATCGTTCATTAATGCAAATATGCAAAATATACAACCTAAGTCTAGGAACATAAGTATATACATCATTGAACAGCATTATTTAAACAATCAAATATACAAGAAATGACAATTCAAATACTTATCTTTGTTTGTTTGTTTTCAGGTGGACTCCCTCTCAATATTTGCTTCCTTGCATGAACTACTGGAGTGTGCTCCCTCTTGATCTTTGCTTCTTGGATTACCTGTCCTAGCTGCTTCTTCCCATAGATGCATGGGAAGATCCTGGTCATGCAACATTGCCCGTGTTGCTTCTATGATTGTTCTATTCTTCCTTTCTGCAACTCCATTCTGTTGTGGATTGTAGGGAGCATTCAACTCCCTCTTAATCCATGAATCACTGCATAGCTTCTTGAAGTCACCTGAAGTGAATTCTCCGCCGTTGTCTGATCTGAATGTCTTTATTTTCTTATCAGTTTGATTTTCCATCAAGACTTTGAATTCCTTGAACTTGTCCAACAATTCATCTTTGTTCTTCAAGAAATGAACCCAAGTCTTACTGGAGAAGTCATCAATGAAATAGACATAGTAAACATACCCACTCAGAGAACTGGATGACATCGGACCACATACATCGGAGTGGATAATTTCCAAGATACCTTTTGCCTTGCTTTCACTAGTTGGAAATGCCTTCTTTATGTTCTTTCCTTTTCCACATCCTTTGCAAACACCTTCATGCTTGGTCTTGATTTCAGGAAGACCTTCTACAACTTTACTTGCAATTGGTAATGCTCTGTAGTGCATATGTGCAAGTCTTCTATGCCAAAGTTCATTTGGCTCCATGGATTCATGTACCATGGCATGTTCAGGTTGTCCCTTCAATTTGTACAATCCTCCCGCTTGCTCTCCAATCACCACTGCATCATCAATAGTTTTACCCTTTGGCCACATTAGGACTTGGCCATCTACAAATGCAACCCTCATGTCTTTTGCATCTAATGCAGAGATGGAGAGTAAGTTCTTCTTGAGTCCAGGTACAAATAACACATCTTTCATCTTCAAGGATTTTCCAGATTCTAGGTTGTAGGAGGCTTCCCCACTTCCTTTGATAGGGTATTGATAATCATCCTCAAGTTTCACTTTATGGGGTGATTCATGTTTAGACACATTTACAAAAGATTCTTTAAGCCTAGTCATGTGTTTAGAAGCCCCACTGTCAATTAACCAATCATTACAACCATGAGAAATAGTACCTATGAGAGCAGAGGTTAGAACATACTCTTCTTCGCTTGATGAGTCATCATCATTACTTTCTACTCTAGCTTTCTTCCTAGGAGGTTCATCATCCTCAGCAGCATGAGCATGATATCTTCTTTTGTTATTCTTCTTCTTCTTGGGGCAATTTGAAGCAAAGTGTCCCATTTCATTGCATTCGTAACATCAAACATGAGATAGATCTTTCTTCTTGTGATGAGGATGAGAATGTTTCTTGTTATGAGATTTCTCCCTCTTAAACTTGCTTTCCTTGGTGCGAGTTGTGAGAACTTGATCTTCATTCCCCATCTTTTCTTCTCGTGACACAAGCCTTGCTTCTTCTTGTGAGCATTCTTCCTACAATCTACTGAAGGATACCAACTTCTTTCTTGCACAAATTTCTTGGATAAAGGAATCCCATGACCTAGATAGGCCATTTAGAGTGGTCATGACAACTTCACCATTCTCCACCATTTCATCCACTGCTTTTAGTTGTTCCTTCATATGAGAGACCCTAGAAAAATAAGATTGAATGGATTCTCCATTCTGAAGCTTTAACCCTTTCAATTGGTTCCACAGAGTCATCTTCCGATTTATGTTCTTCCCTTCAAATAGCTTAGATAGGGAATCAAACATCTCTTTGGGTGTCTTCAGAGATTACACATGGGGGATGAGATGGTCCTTGATAGAATCAACAATGATTCTCTTTTCCTTGACCAATTTCTTCTTGTGGAGGGCTTTAGCCTCTTCTCCCTCTGGGATAGGGACCTCTTCCCTTATGTAAGTATCCAATTCATTTTTTTCCAGGATTAACCCAATCCTATACTTCCAGGCTCGGAAGTTATCAGCCCCTTCAAGCTTATCCTCAAGCTTGGCGTGGCGAGACATCTATGGTGAGACATCTTAAAGAGTACTTCAAATGGAAATAGAAAATATTTAGGTCTTACCACTTGATTTGCTGAAAACTGGATCTGGTCCTAGATTAGGGTTTGTTAGAGAAACCCTAAAAATTCAAAATGTGAATTTCAACTTTCTGAAAGGATAGAAAGATACGCCTTGATGAGCTGATCATCGTGGTGTATTAAAAATTTGAGATCTACAAAGCTTCACCCTTCATAAATGCCTTTTAGTCTTCCCGAGTTCATTAGGGAGGACCCTGAATTAGGGTTTTAGTTTCCTGGAGATTTACCCAGCCAGAAATCTCGATCCAAAGCACTAAACTTCGATTTTTCCAAGGAGCTTCCAGCTATGTCTTCAGATTTTAGAAATTCCTATTTTTGTGAAAACCCTAATTGTTAGGGCCAAAACTGAAAGTGCTCAGAACTGAATTCTGATTGGACAAAACGATTCACCTTGCTGAGGAGAGTCAATCTATCATATTGCTTTTCCAAAATCTATGGAGAGAAACCCAAAAACAAGAAGCCCTTACTTCCACAACTGCACAGTGTCTTCTTCCCAGCTTAGCTCTGATACCATGTTAATTTTTTAGCATTAATTCAAAATACTTTAGGATCTTTACTGAGAGAATAACATGTACAGTATATCAATGCATATCAATCATAGCAAGCATATCAATCATCATAAGATACAAACATAGGAAACAATAGACACATAGAGTTTCCGCGGGGAAAACCCTAAGGTGAAAAAATCCACAACTTCCTCAGAGATAGATAGAGCAATAGCACAACCAAAGTACAACCCAAGTACACAGAGATAGACTCCTCCTAGCAGCTGATCCTCCTCCTCACATGTGCACCACTTTCTGAGTGATGGATAAGTGAGTAAGTGAAGTGATCAAATAGAGAGATCCCGCTCTCTATTTATACTTGTTCTGAGCAGCCTAATAAACCTATGGGGACGACTTGTCTAACTCGGCCTAATAACCCCAGGTTAACTTAATCAGGGCTGACCCCACACATGGTGGTCTAATAACCCATCGTCAAGTTACGACACTTGCGACACTTGTCAATACAAATGACGACACTTCCGTATAGAGGAATAATACATCTCTATAGGAGTACAATAAAATACATAGATGAAATACATTCCGAAGTTACATATACATCAATAGGAAACCTCCCCAAGAAGAGCACACTCATGTCAAACACACTCCTTTGTAGGACCAAATTGTGAACGATGGCCACAACAAACTGGTGACGAGACTCGTACTTCCTTTCCTACTCCCTTGCATCGACTATCAAGCATACAACGAAGAAATCCCAGATGTATTCATGTGGATGAAATTTCATTTTCAGGACTTGAAGGTAAGTTTCCCAAACGCACTATTGATTTCCATTGTAACAGGATAATCAAAGAATTTTTTGAATCCAAAACCGATGCAGCAAAATGTCAATTGTTTCTGGCTTTATGAAAATCACATTGTCTAGCTCATGTTAGGAGAATTTTGGGCATAAAGGTAGTTATGATTTCAGAGGCCAACGATCATGTTGTTAGAAATCTACAATTTTCATTTAATTTGATTGGAATAACTTCTCGTATAAAGGATTTTGATGTGGCACGTCATGTACTGTCGGAATCGGTTGTAGACAAATCCACAAGTCAATGTCGCCTGCTATCACACACATGTAAAATATTTAAAGTAGATAGAAAGACTCTTCAAAAGTATTCTACTATTAGAGAAAAACTTGAGACACGAGGCCACAAATATTGTTGGGCCTTTGTTGGTAGGTTACCTCATTCAGACATGAAGCTTATTGATGTTGTTAAAGAACTAGTACAAAATTTTTGGCATGGTAACACTAGACTGTCATCGAATCAAAGAGATGTGTTAAAGTTGAGAAAAGGCGTTAAGGGGTGTGAACCCCATGCCAAGCAATTCCTTGACACGACACAAACAGAACTCTACAAGAGGTTCAAGAATGAGCACACACAATTGAACTTGGTCCAAAGGTCCTTTGAAAAATGCAAACCCTGGTATGTTAGAATTTGTATTGATCACAACACATGTTGTTGTAGATACCATGTAGAATTTGAGTACTATTATGATACATATAGACATATATTTTGTGATTTGCATACTAACATTGTGCAAGAATGCCTATTGTTACAACCACTGAATGCATCCAGAGAATTTATACATAGCATAATGTGTCCAAGACCTGAAGGACAAAAATATTATAAAAGATCATGTTTATATGGGACATGTTCCAGGTGCATTGGATTTGCATTATTGAGCCATTGCATCCATGAATCCGAGGAGCACGAATTTGGGAGGATGTCAGTAGAAATGCAGAACTTCAAGTACATAACATATCAAGTAGATAGTGTGAAGGAAAGAAAAAAAACTGCATTGGTGAAGTCACAGGTAATCTAATTTTGCATACTTTCATATTGTACATGTTGAATTTGTACATATATATTCAAATTGCAAATGTCACGTTGTATTAATGCCCTTGGTTTTGTGGCACCAGGTACAAATTTTCGATTTCATGAAGAAATTCTACCAAAAGACGGAGCAGTATGTATAGCATGTCCATGTAGCATGATGGAAGGATAAACAACACATACAATGCACGGACACCTTTCCCAATGGCACAATATTGTCGATTGTGTACTTTGCTGAAAACTACACCCTGCAACCACAAAATGAGATTCAAAGTCAATACTACCATTCGGACCAAGTTAGCATAATGGTCCATATCACGTATAGGCATGCTCTAGAGAGCAGCAATGACATGAGGATAGTATGGAAAGAGACCAACTTATACATCAGTGACGATAGGTGCCACGACCTGCATTATGTGCAGCATTGCTTCAAAATTTTCTATGATCAACTGAAGGAGAGAGATATATAGATGGATCAGCATTGGATATGGTCAGATGGTTGTGCAGGCCAGTTAAAAAATGCACATGTATTCCAGTGGTTGAGTATTTTGTGAAAGAATTATGATGTGCTGCATATATGGAACTATTTTGAGACCAGGCATGGAAAGGGAGAGCATGGTGGGGCTGGAGCATGTCTCAAAACTACCTTACGAAGGGAGGAGATGAGGTGCAAGTCAAACCCTCATATTTGGGATGCAGAATCCATAGTTCGATGGTGCTCTACAAAAATTTTAGATCAAACCACGGAGCAGCATAGACCAATAGGTAGAGGACATGTTGTCAAAAACATTTGGCATGTGGTTGATATAGATCGATCGCATTCTTATAGTTGTAGTATTGTGCAAGGCACTCATGGATTTCATTCGGTTCGAAGCTCAAACAAACCCTTATTTGAAATATGGATGCATAAACTTGCTTGATTTTGTGGGCCTTGGCATAGTTGTGAGCGGGATGAGTGTGAATCAATGGATTTGGTTGATGAATGGGATCATGTATCACTTGAAGTGGACCCACGTGCAGTTGTTGAAACAATCAAATTAGAGGAAGGCTAGTCCTCTATTTCGAATGAATATGATCATATATCTAATCTTGTACAGCCAGGTAAACATTTCTGCATGCATATCCCGGTTCCTTTCTTGTTTTTGTAATTATCCAAGTTATCAAACCACTACTTGTTGGAATATGACCGTAAAATGCATTTTTGCAAGACACATCTACGCAATTGTCGCCCTGACAGACAGTGCAATTGGGACAAATTATTGGTTGGCATGATGCATCCAGGGGAAGCAAACCCTCCTCGCATCATTAACCGATAGTGAAGGCATAACCTTTCCGACTGGCTCGATGGTTATTCAGGGGGAATATATTACAATAGATGGAAAGGGACCAAAGAGAAATGGCTACACATACATGGATTATAGACCAGGTCCACTGGTGTATCACTTTACGCACTTGATCGTTGGTACAAACATTCAACTGCAAACAATGTCAACAAAGACATAAGACAATGTACGCTACTTACTACCTCATGCAGAGCACGAGTGGTTGTTTGAGACAATAAAAAACCGAGAGGATCCAGAAGGCCTAATTGATTGAGGTACATAGTATAGCCATGTGATTGTTTATTCATGCATGACTAATGTTATTCATGTTAGATAGTTTATTTGATATCGTTATCTTATATCGTTTATTTGATGTTTGAGTTATGATTAAGTTACTATTACAATACATTGATGTTTTACACCAACCACTCCAATTCATTGGTCCCAAGGTCAAGGTTTCATCATTTGACCATGTTTAATAGTGCCATAAAACCCATACTGAGTGCTAAAATACTTCTAGTTGCACCCATATCATTGGCTTCAACAACAAGCTTATGTTAATCAATGTCTCCCGACTAGCATGATTATCTTTATTAGGGTTTTAAAACCCTACCCATGTCACGTCACATAAGTACACCACTAGAGAACTCAACTTATAGAATCCAAGTCTACATTTCCATCTTCGTATTTCAATCCTCAAACCCTAGGTCTTATACTCTAGCATCAAACTCTAATATGCATTTGGTTGGTGATAAGAATGAGAGGCTTTATGTTGGGATTGAACTATTTCAATATTTAGGCCTCTAACACCTCTATAAATTCTTCCACTACCATGATATCATATTTCAATGATGTCAATGGCTTGTGATTACAAGATACAAAGGTTGCAGTCAACTCCAAGACCTTAAATTTTCCTTGCAAATAAATATAAATATTTCATTGTCTTGGAACGTTGGGGTACATGCAAGAACACATGAACATGTTAATATGAGATATCTCATGCAAACCCTAGCCATGTCACATCACACAAGTACACTACAATATAACACTATTTCTAGAATCCAAGGATACATGTCCATCCTGGTATTTCGATCCTCAAACCCTAGGTCTTATACTCTAGCATCGCACAACGCTATTGATAGCACCCAATGTCATGTTAGGCATTAGCTCCACTCTGCATGTCTTCTATTACGGAAATGACCTTAGTGTTAGAACAAGATGCTCAACTTTTGACCTAATTTGTCACTTTCTCAAAATTACTTGGAATTTCCCTTTGTAAGGCCTTTTACTTGGGGTTCCCAATCATCTCACATACTCTTAGACCCTCAACAAGGGGCACACAAAAATATCAACTCTACTCTCCGTCGATGGATATCACACACATATAATGTAAATCAATCCTTGGCTTTGCAAGAAATGTGGTCCATCTAGCTTAGCCACAATGAATGTATACGTTAGAATATTTTAGCATCCCCTTAGAAAATCTTTTATATACATAAATATGGTAGGAGGAAACACATAAATCCAAGGCCTCTGAAACCTCAAAGAGTAGAGTTTCACCTAGTCACAATCACTTTTGTGCTTTAGTGAATTTGCATGGATCCTCACAAAAATATCCTAGTTCTTATATTAGATTTAGTTGCATTGAAAACTTATCATGCATAAACCAAATCTGAAAACTCACTTTTACAACAATTATAGCAATAATAAAACAACGCTTAACTTATTCAATGATAATGTCAAATCACTCAACAAAATTATCATTTACTTATGATAAATTAGCAATACATATATAACTATAAATTACAATTCAAACACATGCATGAGAGCCTTATCATAAGGCTAGTACAATTCACTAGCTCTCCAAATAGCTAGGGAAAATAGTGAAATCCCTAGCTGAACCAAGGAGATATAACATGCATGAATCACTAAAACAAGTCATCCAATGCAATAGATCTACTTCTCTTCTTCTTATTTAGAAAATGCACCTAGGGTTTCATCAAAAAACCCTAATCATAAACCTCCAAGGGATGTAACAATATAATATCATAAGGATCAATCTCAAGCCAAGTTGTCCTTCCTAGACTTCAGATATCCTCCTAGGGGTGTTTTCATGAACCATAGTGAATTCCTCCATGAACCTAATTACAAATAAAACAATGTGATATTGATGGTATGAGAAGGAATAAATCCTTATTCTATATATCATTGCAATTGGAGGTCTCCTCTAGAGTTGAAATCCAAAATCATGTTAGTTGTTAGCTCCACTCTCCATGTGTTCTACTAAGGAAATGGCCTTAGTGTTAGAATAAGATATTAGTAACCTTAGTGATCACAGGTCTTCACAAATGTGAAAGAGAGGTGATCCAATTTCGCTCAAAGGGGTCATTTCTTGTTCGAAGGATCTTGGGTGTGTGTGGCCACCGTGGATGCGTCCACAATGGCCATACGCACATGTGGGAGCCAACGGAACCCAAGTCCGCTCATCGGTTTGGGTTCCGTGCCCTCAGAGCAATTCATCAAAGTGTCCCTGAATGGCCCCGGGGTGACGGAAAAATATGCCTGCAGCACCCAAACCATGGCTTCAGTCTCGAATCCATCGATTCCGATGGATCCGGGATATTGGGTTTCTACTAGGGGCCCCTCATAGCGTGCCTCCAACCCACAGAAACAGTGTTATTGTGCCATCTCAGGAGCTAGGGTTTGTCTCAGTGAGGGCCTTTCGAATATTGCTTAAGGGGGTAATTTCTCGTCTGAAGTATCTCGGGCATGTGTGGCCACCGTTGAAACATACACAATGGCCATATGCACGTGAGGGAGCTGACGGAACCCAAGTCTGCTCACCGGTTTGGGTTCCGTGCCCCTAGAGAAATTCCTCAAAGTGTCCATGAATGGCCCAGGGTGCTAGACCAAAATGCCCACATCACCAAATCCGTGGCTCCGGTCATGAATCCGTCAATCTTGATGGATCTGGGACACCGGGTTTTAGCTAGAGGACCCCTCGCAGTGTGTCGCCAACCCACGAAAACGGTGTTATTGTTCCATTTTCGGAGCTAGGGTTTTGCCCAGTGAGGGCCTTTCGAATATTGCTCAAGAGGTTCATTTCTCATCTGAAGGCTCTCGAGAATGCGTGGCCATCGTGGAAACATCCACAATGGCCATATGCACGTGCAGGAGATGACATAACCCAAGTCCGCTTGTCGGTTTGGCTTCCGTGCCCCGGGAGCAATTCCTTAAAGTGTCCCTGAATGGCCCCGGGGTGCCGAACCAAGATGGCCATGGCACTCAAACCATGGATCCGGTCTCGAATCCGTTAATTTAGATGGATATGGGACACCAGGTTTCAACTAGGGGACCACCCACTGCATGCGTCCAAACCCCGAAAACTATGTTATTGTGCCATCTCTGGAGCTAGGGTTTTGCTCAGTGAGGGCCTTTTGAATATTGCTCAAGGGGGTCATTTCTCGTCCGAAGGCTCCCAGGCATGCATGGCCACTCTGGATACATCCACAATGGCCATACGCACATGCAGGAGCTGACGGAACCCAAGTCCGCTCACTGGTTTGGGTTCTGTGCCCCCGGAGCAATTCCTCAAAGTGTCCCTGAATGGCCCTGAGGTGTTGGACCAAGATTCATGCAACACTGAAACCATGGCTCCAGTCATGAATCCATCGATTCCGATGGATCTGGGACACATATTTTCAGCTAGGGGTCCCCCCTCTGCGTGCCTCCAACCCTCGAAAATGATGTTATTGTGCCATCTCTGGAGCTAGGGTTTTGCTTAGTGAGGGCCACTCCAAATTCGCTCAAGGGGGGCCTTTCTTATCCGAAGGATCCCAAGCATGTGTGGCCATCGTGCACACATACACAATGGAAATACGCACCATTATGGATGTGTCCACAGTGGCCACGCATGCCCGAGAGCCTTCGAATGAGAAATGGCCCCCTTGAGAGCGAATTCGGAATGGCCCTCACTGAGCAAAACCCTAGCTCTGGAGATGGCACATTGGCACCATTTCCGAGTCTTCGAGGCATGATGTGGGGGGGGGATAGCTGAAACTCGACGTCCTGGATCCATTGGAATCAACGGATTCACAACCGGAGCCATGGTTTGGGTGCTACAGGCATCTTGGTCTGGCAGCCCGGGTCCATTTAGGGACACTTTGAGGAATTGCTCCGGGGGCACGGAACCCAAACCAGAGAGCGGACCTAATTTCTGTCGGCTCTCGCATGTGTGTATGGCCATTATGGACATCTCCACAATGGCCATGCATGCCTGGGAGCCTTCGGACGAGAAATGACCCCCTTGAGCAATATTTGAAAGGCCCTCACTCAGTAAAACCCTAGCTCCATAAATGGCACAATAACACCATTTCCGGGGGTTGGAGGCATGCTATGGGGGGGCCCATAGCTGGAAACCAGCGTCTCAGATCTATCGAAATCGACGGATTCACGACTGGAGCCATGGTTTTGGTTCTGCAGGCATCTTCATCCGGCACCCCGGGGCCATTCAGGGACACTTTGAGGAATTGCTCCGGGGGCAGGGAACCCAAACCGACGAGCGAACTTGCGTTCTGTCAGCTCCCGCATGTGTGTATGGACATTGTGAACATATCCACGATGGCCACACATGCCCAGAATCCTTCGAACCAGAAATGACCCCCTTGAGCAATATTCGAAAGGCCCTCAATTAGTAAAACCCTAGCTCCGTAGATGGCACAATAACACAGTTTCTGGGGGTTATAGGCACGCTATGGGGGGGGGCCTAGCTGAAACCCAATGTCACAAATCCATCAGAATCAATGGATTCATGACCCGAGCCCTGGTTTGGCTGCTGCGGGCATCTTGGTCTACCATCCCGGGGCCATTCAAGGACACTTTGAGGAATTGCTCGAGGGGCACGGAACCCAAATCGACAACTGGACTTGGGTTTCGTTAGCTCCCACACGTGCGTATGGCCATTGTGTACATTTCCATGGTGGCTATGCACGCCTGGGAGCCTTCGGACGAGAAATGACCCCCTTGAGCAATATTCGAAAGGCCGTCACTAAGCAAAACCATAGCTCCGGAGATGGAATAATAACACCATTTTTGTGGGTTGGAGGCATGTTGTGGGGGGGTGCCTAGCTGAAACCCAAGGCCCTGGATCCATTGGAATAGATGGATTTGCGACCGAAGCGACGATTCGGGTGTTGCGGGCATTTTGGTCCGGCACCCCGGGGCCATTCAGGGACACTTTGAGGAATTGCTCTGGGGGCATGGAACCCAAACCGACGAGCGAAATTGGGTTCCTTCGGCCCCTGCACGTGCGTATGGACATGTCCACGGTGGCCACACACGCCCGAGATCCTTCCGACGAGAAATGACCCCCTTGAGCAATATTTGAAAGGCCCTCACTGAGCAAAATCCTAGCTCCAGAGATGGCACAATAACACCGTTTTAGTGGGTTGGAAGCATGCTGCGGGGGGGCCCCTAACTGAAACCTGACATCTCGGATCCATCAGAATTCAAGGATTTGCGACCGGAGCCACGATTTGGGTGTTAAGGGAATCTTGGTTAGGCACCCCCGGGCCGTTGAGGGACACTTTGAGGAATTGCTCTGGGGGCATGGAACCCAAACCAGTGAGCGGAATTGGGTTCCATCGACTCCTGCACATGATTATCACCATTGTGGACATGTCCACGGTGGCCACGCACGCCCGAGATCCTTCGAAAGAGAAATGACCCCCTTGAGCAATATTCGAAAGGCCCTCACTGAGAAAAACCCTACCTCCGGAGATGGCACAATAACATCATTTACGTGGGTTGGCAGCACAATGCAGGGCATCCAATAGGTAAAACCTGGCTTCCCGGATCCATTGGAATCGACGGATTCACGACCAAAGCGACGGTATGGGTGTTGCAATCATTTTGGTCCTGCACCCCGGGGTCATTTAGGGACACTTTGAGAAATTGCTCCGGGGGCATGGAACCCAAACCGGCAAGTGGACTTGGGTTCCGTCAACTCCTGTATGTGCGTATGGCCATTATGGACGTGTCCACAATGGCCACACAAGCCTGAGAGTCTTCGGACAAGAAATGACCCCCTTGGGCAATATTCAAAAGGCCTTCACTAAGCAAAACCCTAGCTCCGGAGATGGCACAATAACACCGTTTACGGGGGTTGTAGGCACGTTGTGGGGGTACCCTAGAAGAAACCCGGCATCCCTGATCCATCGAAATTGACGGATTTGTGACCGGAGCCAGGGTTTAGGTGTTGCGAGCATTTTCATCGGGCGTCATGGGGCCATTCAGGGACACTTTGAGGAATTGCCACCCCATAATAATAGTTATGGTTTTCCTTGTTAATAGCTACTAGTATATTATAGTTGACCTAGATAGTTATCGTTTGATAGGAACTATAGCTAATGTTGTCGACCAAATCTAATGGTGAAAACCCTAGTTCATAAAACTTAGGTCTAGATAAGAACATGTTGATATTTGCAATGAGAAGCTTGAAATAATAATGCATGCATGGCCATATAAAGTTGTTTGCAACATAAATTTCATGTTTGATATTTTCTTACAATCATGAATTGATACATGGATCAATTGTACTGGTCTTGTATTTATGAGTTGAAAGAAAAAAAACACATTAAGACACTTTAGTGCAAGAATATTTACTACACTGGATATTAATCTTAAAACATAGTAGAATAATACATTATTGATCCCATAACTAGTGTAATTGACATGTAATTATCTCTTCCCCCCATATTTGACTAATACATTATTTTAGTGGTTAAGGTGGTCAAAAAACTTCCATGCTTATGCTAATTTGGTTGCATCCATTACAACACCAATACATTAGTTCTTTAGTTCAATGCAATGTTGTATGTGTTTCTTTTTCCTCCACCTAGACCAATAAGAACACCATTTATATCTAGGAATTTTCACTACATTGTGAAAAACTCTAAGGAAAAATAGAAACATAGTGGACAGGATTCCAAAAATTCAAGAACCTTATGCATCTCATGTCCTTCTTACTCATACTACTACTCTTAGAACATGATATTAGATCAAACATATAAATAAACTAAAAAAAACTTATGAAATGTACACAATGGTTTTTTAAAGCATGATTTATAGTATCCCATCCTTGAAATATTCTAACAACTCCCTAAGAGAATATGCACTTTTTGCATGATTGGTTCAAGTACTAAAACCCATAAACCTTGGGACTGTGGGTGGTGTGACCATGTCGAGCATGGAAAAACACACATGTAGGATCTTACAGAACTCAATTTTGATGCTTGGTTTAGGTTGTATTCCCTAATGACAAAATTACCAAGTGTCCCTGAAAGGATTTAGGATGTGACCTGCAACTCACCATAAAATGATGATTGTGGCTCGTATCAATGAACCATTGACTCCATTGGGTCCTTGACAATGTATTCCATATAGGGGAACCTTTCTCCCATGGGTTCATCACCTAGTGCTTGTCTTTTTTTTATCTCATGAACTAGGGTTTTTCTCAATAAGTGACTATGCACTTTTTCCATGATTGGATCAAGTACTAAAAACCCTAAATATCAGGACCTTGGGTGGTGTTCCCATGCGAATCATGGAAAAACACACATGCACCATCTTATAGAATTCAATTTAGATTCCCAGATCTGTTTTTATGCCTTAATGGCATAATAACCAAGTGTCCTTGAAAGCATTTCAGAGGTGACCTGCAACTCACCATAAAATGATGATTGTCATTCGGGTCAACAAAACATCAAATCCATTAGTTCTATGATAATTCATTCCATATAAGGGCATCTCTATCCCATGGGTCCATCACCCTATGCTCATCTTATTCATTGACCTTAGGAACTAGGGTTTTGTTCAAAAACTCACTATGCACATTTTGGATGATTGGGTCAAGTACTGATCCCCTCAACCTTGGGACTATGGGTTGTGTTATCATGTTGGTAATGGCCAAGCACACATGTAGGATCTTATAGAATTCAATTTTAATGCCCTAATGATAGAATCACCAAGTGTTCCTCAAATCCTTTAGCTGGCGGCTTGCAACTTGCCGTAAAATGATAACTGTGGCTCAGATCGACGAACCCTAAACTACATTGGGTCCATGAGAATGCATTCCATTAAGAGGAACTTCTCTCCCATTGGTGCATCACCCAATGCTTGTCTTGCTTGATTGATCTTAGGAAGTAGGGTGTTTCTATGTAAGTGACTATACACTTTTTTGATTATTTGGTGAATATTGAAAACCATTGACCTTTGGAGTGCGCTTGGTGTGTCCATGTCGAGGATGTCCAAACACACATGCAGGAGTTTATGAAAATCAATTTTGATGCATGGTTCAATTTTTATTCCCTAATGACATAATCACCCATGTGTCCCTAAAAGGATTTAGAAGGAGACCTACAAGTTGCCATAAAATAATGACAGTGGATCATATCGATGACCCATCAAATCCTTGGGTCCTGTTGATGCCTCGGATATCGTAGCATCAATCAGAAAGGGATTCTCCCCGAGAGATGGTCCCAATTAGACTATCTCCCGTTTGGTGTAGGGAATCCGTCCGGTTAGCGGTTCCGGCAACCGTGGGTTTGGACTTTGAATCTGATTCTACCGGTTATGGCCCGATCCACCTTTCTTTTGGGTTTTATGTGTTTTGAATGAAATGCAAGTGCCTAGTCTATGTTTGTTCTAAATGCAAAACTGAAACAGATTTAAATCTAATAAAGAGTAAAGCAAACCTACCTATCCTCGCAGGAACGTAGTTAAAGTGTGAGAAATGAACTATGGGAGTTATCTTTCAAGAAAGAACAGGCAGCCATTGGATCTTAAAGAGAAACACCACAGCAAAAGATCTCAGAAGGTAGCTTCCGATTATAAATGATACATTTCATTACTCACCAAAGAAAGAAGTAAACTTATCTAACCTATGTAGACGGAAATAAAAAAACAGAACTATGTTTACCAGAAACTGAAGTAAATCTAAAGATCCCTGCGAAGAGCAAATTTAAAGGGTGAACAACGAGCAGTAGGGATGATCTTGAAGAAAGAACAGTTAGCCATTTGATCTACAAGAGAATTCTACAGCAAAGATGAAGAAATCAGCAGATAGCTCCCGATTTAACATGAAACACATTCATTGTTCACAAAGATAGAGAAAATCGTATGCACAGGGATAAGCAAAATCATTAATACACAGAAATAGTTCAGATGATAAGAATGATCTCACATTACAGAACAGCAGTCATTAGAATAGTCCAACATACAACCGTCGAACATCCCATGCAAAACGTCCATCCTCTGTGGCTTCTATTAGAAAATTCAATTTTACAGGCCCGATACAAGATAGCTCGTATTGGTTTCCAAAATTTCCTTCCCTGCCAAAAGTCCTTTCTAATCTTTCCTAGCTTCTATTTATATCTACACATTTTCCCTTTGGGATGACACCTAGCATCCTCCACCTGTCATTTACAGGAATTTCCTCTCTAATCGACTACCAAAATGATTATTCTTTTACAAAATTGTTCTGAGAAATAGGGACAGTTGTCCCATGGCTTACGCCTTACATATTAAAAATATACATAATAGAAAATTGGCTAATACTAAAGCTTTCCTTGTCGGGCACGCGTTTGGCTGAAGAGAGTGGTTCAACTGAATTCAGTTTGCCTCATTCCTGTGCATGAGATTCTGCTGGCAGAGGGTTGCCCAAGTTAATTGTCACTGATGCTGCCTGGGAAGAGGCCCTCGAATCCCCTGCTGATGCTGCTCCTAATTGGGAAGGGGGAATTGAACTGGCCAGACTTTCTGCCATTGCTGGGGAAGAGGCTGCTGGGAGAGAGGCTGCCGGATCTACTGCTGCTGCAGCTTTCCTGTCCTCCTCTTCTATGTAGCTGTACCACACTCCTGTGTCCCTTATGATTATGTTTGCTGCAGCAGGAAACAAGATTTTCTGAGAAGTCACATTCTTCCCGAGCTCTGTTTTAATGCTCTGGACTTCTGCTTCAGCAGCTTGATGCGCTTCCTTCAGCAGATGGTTGTGAAGTGATGATGAACCAATATAATGTTGGAGATCATCCATGGCCAGGACATCAATCCTTTTCACATACTCCATCTGGACGCCTAGCTCTTCTTTTAGCTGAGACAACCGCTGCTCCTTTTTCGGGAAGTCTTCTAGGGTCTGAGGGAAACTCAATGTGCAGTTGTCATGGACTCCTTTGAGCTTTTGGTATAGGCTGTTAATTCTATCTGTTGTTCTCTGCACACTGGTTATCATCTTATTGGCACAGTTCCTGCCAAACTCCAGCAAGGCTACATCTTCATTAAAATCGTCCACAGCCTTAAAAGGAAGATGCGGGGGGAAACCTCCTTTCCCTTCTCTCCATGCCATCTGACTTATGACATTTTCCTTGACACGGGTATTCTTATCTTTGAGCCTGTGGGCCTCCGCATTAATTTCTTTTAATCTGACTATTATGGCCTTGAGTTTGCAAACCTCGTCAGTGATTAGCTCCTGCGTGTCATTTATTTGCTTCAGAATGCTGCAGGACAGCTCATGGAAGGGAGCCAAGTCCATCGTTTTGCTCTCAGCATGCTCTAACCGCTCAGCTAATGTTTGCTTGTCTGCTTCTAGCTGAGAAACCTTTTCTTCCACTCCGTTCTTCTCCGCTTCTACAATCATCATTTGGAGTGTTAGCTGGTCCTTTTCCTCCTCCAGCTGGCTGTACTTGTTTGACAGCTCCCTATGTTCAGCGTACAAGCAATTATACTTGTTCACTGCCAGATCTCTTTGGGCTTGCTCATTAGCCATAGTTTGTTGTAGCGTACGAGCTCTCTTCCTCGTCAACTCACTATCTCTTACCATCACGCCTACATTGGCCAGGGATGCTTTTGCTGTTGCTACAGCTGCGGTCGCTATGGCAAAGGGATCTTGGTCCGTATTCTGCATTATAGTGACCTCCCGGTGGGTAACGATGTCCTCATGGAAGGGACTTTTGATCCTCTCTTCTGATTTGAGGACCATCGCTTTTCTTTTCTTGTCATAGACAAACTCATTCCATTTGGACACCGTACGCTTTCCCGATGGAGTGTACGGTACAATTGGTCGGTTTATGATGTCTATATATTCTTCTGCTGGTGGGGTCCGGACTTCCTGAGCAGGGTTTCCTCCTTCATTTTGGGCACCAGAGCCACCTGCTTGAGAGGTGTCTATTTCCATGTCTTGTATATCGGATCCACCTGCCTTGGCATCTTCCCTTGCCTTCAATTTTTCTTCTGCCTTCTTTTCTGCCTCAGCCTGCTTAGCTTCAGCTTCTTTCTGCTTTTGGGCTTCCTCAGCCTCTTTCCGAAGTCTTTCATTTTCAGCTTCTTGCTGCTTTCTTGCTTCTCCGGCTTCCCGCTGTAACCTCGCCTCTTCTCTTAATCTGAGCTCTTCCTGAGCTCGGGCATCTTCAGCTTCTTTCTCCTTTTGCTGGCTGGTCTTCTGGGCCTTGGTTGAGCTAGAGCTTGCTCCAGTACCTTGGCGACAGATCCGTAGCTCAGTCATGTTGCTGATGCCTCTGAATGCTTCTTCCTCAGCATCAGGGTAGTGGGAGTACTCGAAGTGGGCATAGATCTCCTTGCAATGCTCGGCCACTTTACCCTTTCGGTCGTTCCTGTGGAAGATAACCTCACCGAAGTGGAAGGCCTTCAACTCTTGAACAAATTCGTCGGCAGAGGCAACCCCTGAAAACTTGTAAGCACCTATGCAGAAAGGTAGGGGGGGGAAGGAGGCCTTATGTTGCTTGTGGAGCATTGCTCCAATCCCATCCAAGAAGAGTTGTCTCACTGCTTCTTTGAGCACCACATAGTCTGTGGCATACCGCGGCAAGATGTATGGGGGCTTGGTCCCTCCAAACATTCTTAGGTAGGTACCTTGCTCCGAAAAGTAAAAGTCCCCATAATCCTCAAGGACTTCCAAAGCATTTTCTGACAGGCAGTTTGGTTCTTCCTTGAACATTTTCTCATATAGGGGCATGATGAACCCCTCACAGATGAGTTTGTAGCTGGGCTTGTAGTTCTGAGCCCACAACATGTTGAATGCAATATAGACCGGGGAGGTAGCCCTATCCCATGTGCAGCCCAATTTGGGGAAGTCTATCTTGGCTAAGATACAATCTATCAGATATGAAGACATGAAGAATTCAGCCTTCTTCAAAGCTAGTCCTTCCCTTGCAGCTACTATCATTGAGGCCAGACTATCTGACAGGATAGTGGCCCAGTCAAACACAGTTCCCTGAAATGCCACATAGTGAATGATAGGGACCCACTGAATCTTGTATACTGTGCCATCGGGCATGCCGAAGATTCTGCACAACATCAGGGCAATCAACCTAAAAGGAGCTCTTAGATTCTGTACGTCATACTCATCATTCCCCCTTTTTCTCAAGTGTTTGCCCGCTATTAGCAGCTTCTTGGCCATCTTGACGTTATTCATTTGGCCCAACCATTCGTCAGTCAGAGCTTGTTGGACGCGGGGAAATCTGTAGGCTGCCGCAATATACGCGGGTTGAAATGAGGCAATAGCCACTTTCCCACTATCATTTATCACTCTCCCTTGAGCATTGGCATGTTGGAGTATCCATCCGATCACTTCAGCACAGGGGAACAGCTCAGGGAAGGTAGCGGCTCTAGTTATGCCTGAGGCTCTGATGTTAAGATAAATCGGTGCTTCCTCTAACAACATATCTGGGATTTCTTGGTCCCGGATCATTCTGTAGATGTCACCCCATCTGATTTCTGGAAGGACTCCAGTGGTGCACCTCGTGTCTTGGAGTGAAGCTTCAGTTTTGGGAGGGGCAGGTTTCTTTTCTGTCATCTTAGCTTTCTTTTTACCGGTTTTCGGCATCTTGACTTATCCCTGACAACATCCATATCAAAGTCATCATTTGAGCAACATACTGTGAGGTTTTAGCAGAGAGCAACATCGTTTTAATATCAATGAGATAAGTCAATGAAGCTGTATATTTAGGAAGCAAAATACTATTTCAACATAAGACACAAATTGAAACATTTGAATCTCTTAAAAGATGATTCTGGAATGCTCCTGAGGGGATAGGCTATGTCGCGGACACATTTTGTTCTCAGCTCGATAGGCGAATTGCGGAAGCCATTGGTTTTCGGCTCGATAGGCGAATTGCGAAAGCCGTTGGTTTTCGGTTCGATAGGCGAATTGCGGAAGCCGTTGGTTTTCGGTTCCGCCCTGGGGACGAAGGTGTCTTTCGTCATTATTGCGGTTGAAAGGCTAAAGGCGGGGAGACTCGGGTTGGAGGGACTTTGTGACGACAAGGGAGCTCCTTTCGCACTTTCGACTCGGTGAGGGCTTTGAATGCTATTGTCATGCACGGCACTCGCCGAGGTGCCCTATGAGAAGTCCTAATCCGAGCGGGGGTGACGGCGCCGATGACGTATTGACGGTAAAGGTTAGGGTGGCCACGGTTTCAGCTCGCGCGACTTGAATGCTCACGGAATTTTGAACAGGGAAATGGCGCCGGAGACAAGGTTTTGCCCGGGTAGAGGGCGTGTTGGGACTGAGGCTTATGGAAGGGCCCGGGGTTTTACGTCCTGATTTTTCGGCCGGGGACATGAAAAGCCTATAGGGCTTCGACAAATTTTTCCAAAATGAGGGGCGCGGCCCGGGGTTTAAAATGGGACAAGATTAACCGCCCGCACCCACCATCACTGCTCGAAATAAAATGTTAATGTTTTAACCAATGCCTACGACGATTTTGTATGACAAAAACTCCATTCAAATGTATCTGACGGGCAAAACATAGCCCTTGACGGGTGTTTTGCCCGTCAAAATCCCACTAAAACCCATTGTTTTCCCACAAAAGACAACCCAATAGCGAAATTCAAGGTTAAAATCCTACCTGGCACCGTGGGGATCGCTTCAACGAGGTGGCCGCGAGCGCGGATGAGCGAGGTGAGCTGGAGCGATTTGCATGGCGTTCCACGTCGTTTGCCAATCGAAAACAATGGTGCATTGGATCGAGCCCCCACTGTCAATTTATAAAAGACCGGCACATGCGATCATTTAGTTTGGTGGGTGGCGCGGTTTAAGTGCTAGTACGGCGGCGATCATGTCAAAATATCTGGATTTCCGTGCGACCGCCATCCGCGGGACCACCTTGCGAGTCACACCTGCCATTGCGGAAGGATGGAGGGGAATTTGTCGCTGTTTCGGCCCGCGTAGCGGAAGGGAAACTCCAAACCTTCCACCGTTTCGGGGGCTATTTTGCGGAGAGAAACTCGAAACCTTCCGCAAAAGAGACCCGCGTTGCGGACGTATAACGCCACGGCTTCCGCCGTTCTGGGAACTACTTGCGAAGGGATTCCGCTAATCCAAAAATTTTAAGTCTCGCGGGGTTTCGGGACGATATGGCGAATGCTCCCGGTATTTTTGGAAAGCTTTTGTGAATGGCTTCCGTTGTTTTGGGCCACTTCGCTGAATTTTTCGCCGTTTCGGAAGGATTTCATCAAAACCTTCCGCGATTTTAACAAACCAATCCGACTTTTCGGGTGTCTTTCCCAAGTTCTTCGGCCGTTTCGGAGGATCTTCCGCAAATTTTCAATGAAAGCTTCTAAGTTTTTTTCCGAGTTTCGGAAGGGTTTCACGAACCGTTCCCCGCCGTTTCGGAATGAAAACTCCAATCTTCTCCGCGAATGGTCAAAACATGTTCTAAGTCTGTTTCGGGAGAGTTATGTAAAAGACTTCCGTCGTTTCGGAAGAACAACCGGAATCTTTCTGCGGCATAGTCTCCTCGAGCGAAGGAGTCCGCCGTTTCGGGAGGGTTTTCCCAATCCCTTCCGCAGCTTTCCAATCGAAGAATTCTAAGTCTTTTTCGGGAGAGTAAAGCGAATGAGTCCCGCCATTTCGGGAGGCATACCGGAACCTTTCCGCGGTTGCGGAAGGCTTGGGTGAAGGGCTCCGCCGTTTCGGGAGCAGAGTCGTTTCGGAAGGATTTCATCAACTGTTCCGCAGAAACAAACGATCGAAAAAATTCCAAGTTTTTTACTTCGGAAGGCTTAGACGGGCGGTTTATGAGATAGGCCTCGGTCATTTCGGAAGGCTAGCCCGAGATCTCCCGCGGTTTGTTCGGCGAGATTTTCTAGGTTCTTTTGCGGGCGTTTTAAGCGAGAGGGTTCCGCTACTACGAGGTTTTAGAAAATTGCTCCGTGATTTCGAGAAAAGAAAGAATTCATTTGAAAGCTCTTCTATTTGAGAGTTAAAAACTTCCGGTAGCATTGGGGTTTCTCATGGCGAGACTCTCTGGTTAAAAGCAAAGATAAAAGCTGGGACAAAAAAACATTTAAGGCAGCCTTTAAAAATTATAAAGGAGGGGCCCCATATGTGCAAAAATTTTGGGGGGGGTGTTGCTGCAACAACAGGTCCATAACAATGCATTTGATCTAGGGGAACCTCTCTCATGTGGTTCCATTTCCTAATGATCATCTTGCTCATGGATATAAATAAATAGGGATTTTCTTATTAAGTGAGTATGCACTTATGAACGATTGGGTCAAGTACTGAAACCCCTTGACCTTGGGACTGTGAGATCATTCTATGCCCCTGGTAGGTATCCAACAGGTGTCCCTGAAGGCCTTTTGGATGCGATACGGAACAAGCCATAAAATGACGACTGTGGCTCAGATCGACAATCCGTTGACTCTGTTGGATTCAAGACATCGGGATAGTGTTAGGGATGCCCTTCTCCTCCGGTCCCGTGGCCTAGGTGTCATCTTATAGGTCCATTTTGGAAACTAGGGTTTTTCTTAGTAAGGTAGTGTGCAATTTTCGTACATTGGGGTCAAATTTGCAAAATTGTCGACTGGGCACTTATGGCTAGCGTTCCCAGCTGGAACCTTCCTAGACACACTTGCAGGACTCCTTGGAACTCGGTTTTGTTGCACGGTTGGAATTCTATGCCCCCGGTAGGTGTCTAGCAGGTGTCCCTGAAGGCCTTTTGGATGCAAGACAGAATGAGCCATAGAATGTTGACCTTGGCTCAGATTGACAAACCATCGAATCCGTTGGATTCAGGACATCGGGATAGTGCCAGGGGTTCCCATCTCCTCTGGTCCCATGGTCCATGTGTCATCTTGTAGGTCCATTTTGGAAACTAGGGTTTTGCTCAATATTTCTCTAGAATTTTTGTTGTTTGGCTATTAATATAATTTATGCAGATTATATGTAGTTATTATTATCAATACTGATGTATTTCCCAGTATGGTTGAGATTGTAACTAGTTTTGGGGGGTTTTTGAAGCTAGATTGGACTTGATGTAAATGTTGTAAATATGCATCTCAGGTCCAAGCCTCGACTAATGAATGGCTAGTGATGTATATGCTATAAATACACTTGTATGAATGATTTGGTAGGCTTACCACGATGAACTCAAAGCTATGAAAATATTAATGTTAGAATTTAATATATAGCAATCAAAGATGGTTGCAAAGACCACAGTGTTAAGATTCAATATGCTAAGATAGATAACATCAGTATTCCATTCAATTTCACAGCAATAACATATACAGGACCACTAAAAGAACACCAAGCATGGCATAAACACAAGAGACATAGATTTATCTTGGGAAACCCTCATGGGGTAGAAAACCCTGCAAAGCTTTGTCAATATAGATGATCAACAAGTACAAATATGTAATCCCAATACAAGATCTCCTTCTCCTCCTTTGCATATCTCTCTCTCTCTCCTATGTGAGTTCACAAGTGAGTGTGTGTGTTAAATGAGGAACACACCTCTATTTATACTTTACTTCACTTGAAATTTAACCCTAACTAGGTCGGCCCCAACAAATTAATCACTCAACTCAATGCTGACTGAGCCGACTCCTCTAGGGGACTTAAACACCCCATTACAATTGACTCAAGGGGATCTATTGCCCCAACTTACATGGGAGGTTTTACCTCAATGACTTTACATAATAATAACATCCTGACGGAGGAATAAACATCTCTGGATAATAAAGTACAAATAGAATATTCTTTGAAGTTACAATAATTCAACACTCCCCCTTAACAAGAAGGATATTCTAGCAACATCTAGACGAGCAAGGAGTAATCAACTACATCACAGTGATACATGATACATGATACCTATATAAATCATTGGAATCTTTCTTCAGTCATCATCAGTAACTTAAACAGCTACTGGAACATCTTCAAGATCTTCAATACTAGAACATCAACATCTTCAGTACTGAGTCTTCATCTTCTGCAACACTTGATCAACTACAGTGACATCATCATCTAGATCTCTCGTTCAACAACATCATCATCTTGATCTTCCGATCAACAGCATCATATGGATCTCTTGGTCAACAGCATCATCATCTATATCTTCCGATCAACAACATCATATGGATCTCTCGATCAACAACATCATCTACAACACACATGATCCAATTACGAGATGATCAATCCCTCTCACTTTACAACATGAGTCCAAGGATGATAAAATCATGATCCACTTACAGGATGATCAATACCTGTCACATTAAGGAACCATATCATGTTTAGGGACGATGCAATCCCAACCACAGTGCCAGTCCTTTTTCATAATGGATGTGACCTAGATCAAATCTAGGATTTACAACCACAGAGCCAGTACTTTTTCAACTGGGGTGTGACCTAGATCAAATCTAGGATTTACAACCACAGAGCCAGTACTTTTTCAACTAGGGTGTGACCTAGATCAATTCTAGGATTTAAAAGCACAGAGGCGGTACTTTTTCAACTGGGGTGTGACCTAGATCAAATATAGGATTTACAATCACATAGCCAGTACTTTTTCAACTGGGGTGTGACATAGATAAAATCTAGGATTTACAACCACAGAGCCAGTACTTTTTCAACTGGGGTGTGAACTAGATCAATTATAGGATTTACAACGACAGAGCCAGTACTTTTTCAACTGGGGTGTGACCTAGATCAATTCTAGTATTTACAACCTATGAATGATCACCTGCTACTACATTGAGCAATCCAGGAGCATACATTACATCATTACAGGACTTGTGAATGATCACCTGTTGCTATACTGAGCAGTCCAGGAGCACACATTACATCATTCCAGGCTCAACATCTTTCTCGGAGACAAGAGTCTACGGATTCCTTTAGGACATTTGTCCAGGGATGATACAATCCACTCGTCAACTTAGACCAAGTCTAAGGACCACTCATCAACCTCATCATCCGTATCGTCGACCTCATCATTGATATCATTGACCTCATTGTCGGTATCATCGACCTTATCATCGAGACAGGTATCCTCATCATCGATACAAGTATCCACATCATCGATACAAGTATCCACACCATCGACCTCATCATCGATACATGCATCCTCATCATCGATACAAGTATCCACATCATCGATACAAGTATCCACATCATCGACCTAATCATCGGTACATGCATCCTCATCATCGATACAAGTATCCACATAATTGATACAAGTATCCACATCATTGATACAAGTATCCTCGTTATCGATCTCATCGTCGGTATAGGCATCCTCATCATCGATACAAGTATCCACATCAACGATAAAAGTATCCTCATCATCGACCTCAGCATCAGAATAGGAAACCTCATCATTGATATAGGTATCCACATCGATACCAGTATCCAAATATCATCATCGACCATATCACTCCCCCTTTCAAGGAGGGTCCTTCTGAACTACTCCAAGCTTGTCTCGAAAATATGCAAACTTTATTCAAGACAGAGGTTTTGTTCAATACATCAACAACTTTCTCATCAGTGCTCACATACTCGAGCTTTATAGCTCCTTTCTGCACCATATCCTGTATATAGAAATATCGTATCTCTATGTGCTTTGACTTATCATGGAACACTGGATTCTCTATCATCTTGATACAACTTTGGTTGTCACACAAGATCATAGTGGGGTCCATCTCTATGTCAAATAGTCCTGATAACAACTTTCGAAGCCATATGGATTCACAACTAGCAGAGCAAGCTGCTATATATTCTGCTTCAGCTGTGTTGAGAGCCACACTGGACTGTTTCCTACTAAACCACGAGATCATAGCAGATCCCAGACAATAACATTCACCCAATGTGCTCTTTCTATCTAAGACACTTCCAGCCCAATCTGCATCTGTATAACCATACAATCTGAAGTCATGATCTCCAAGATAATACAAACCAAATTCTATCATACCTTTTAGGTACCTCATCCCATGATTTGGAGCTATCAGGTGAACACGTCTAGGTTCCACTAGATACTGACTCAAGGTGTTCACAACAAAGTATATATTTGGCCTGGTATTCGTGAGATACATAACTAACCCAATAATCTATCTATACTGAGTGAGTTACATCAACCAATTCTGACGATTCATCAGCCAACAACCTCAAGTTGGAATCCATGGGAGTGGTCATGTCCTTACATTCCAACATATCAAATCTTTTCAAGATTTCCACCGCATACTTTCCCTGGTTGAGAAAGATTCCTTCTGGGCCTTGCCATAATTCCAGACCTAGGAAGTAATGCATCAATCCGAGATCTTTCATCTCAAATTCTGTAGCTAGATTCTTCTTGCTTTCCATGATCTGTTTCTCTTCGCTGTCAGAAAGAGATCATCCACATACAGTAATAGTATGACAGGTTCATCATCCATAACCTTAAGGTAAAGGTTAGGATTAGCTTTACTTTTTGTAAAGCCCAAGCTTGTCAAGAAGATATCAATTCTCCCTATGTGACTGAACATCATTCACACTCTGCATTGAGTGATCTTCTGCATATCTATCCGTTCCATCTCCCGTCAGATGGGTCTACTGATATGAGCCTCAATATCATTCGAGCTCTGTGGTGAGTTCATTCTTGCATCCATCTAGGAGAAGAATGTCATTTGTATATAGAAACCATCTTCAACCTTGTAGCAAAGGTTGAAATCCGCATCACCTGTGGTGATCATTAAGCTCATCAAATGACTATCGATCTTGGGTACCCGTACTAAGCTTTCTTCAATCGTGTGGTTCTCTATCGAATTCTAGGAGTTTGCTCGATTCACACTTCTTCTTCAATTACAACATTACGAGAATGGTCAGGTCTAGCCACTTGGAGCAAAACATCTCATCATGATTCTCTCCGTCTTTCTAATAGAATCCTCTAGCCATGAGCCTTCTATAGCACGTTTGATTTGTAAGTCTTCTTGTTGAACATCCATCACCTATTCTTTGGAACAAGTGTTCATCATCCATCTTTTGTAGATCATAGCACATGATCTTTCCTACAAATCAAAGTTAATTACATGATTAGCAATACTTCATAATCATCAAATCATGTTTACATGATAACCTATTATGCATACTGATATGATTCACATAGTTATGCAATTATCTTGACCATTACTTTGGCACAACACTTTTCCATATCCTGTATGCATACAGTGGCTATCTAGAAGCCTTCCATCTCTACCAGAACATACTATCAAGAGTGTGCAAAGCTCTCAGCATGTCATCAAAGAGGTTTCATTCTAGACAAGCAACAATGGATTGTTTGTCCAGCTTACCCATCAAATGCATATTAGTAGTATACTGTTCAATGCTATATGAATGCTTAAACTATGCATGATATATTTCCTGATTCTAGGTGTTGGCCTGGTTTTGCAACCAGGCTTAGTGCTATGGGCACCTGCTAACTAGTAGCAGCAGTTTCAATAGAATTAAACAAGAAACTAATCTAAACTAAACTAATCATGGATCTATGCAAGAATATAAGCAAATAGTGTAAACATTTAAAAAATAAGAACAAGAAAATATTAAAGAATGAATTTGTATTAAAAAATGGGGGGCAAGCAAGTGCTTGCGATAATACCTTCAATGGTGAAGGTTGATGTTGAGCAACTCCCAAGATGAGTAGCTCCAAGCTCCAAGAGGTCTCCTTCTCCAAGGTTGCTTATAATGGCCAAAATGCTCAAGGGAGATTTCGGCAGCATGAGGATGAGATAATGGATGGATGTGAAATGAGGAGCCCCTACCACCTTTTTATAGGTTTTGGTGGTGGGGAATACCATTTGTGGTTTTGTGGAAACCAAATGGTATTGACCAACATGGTTTAGGTACTTTTCCCTCCTTTTTCCTTTTTTGAATAAAAATAATATTTTAATTCCCTTTTTAATATTTTTGGGAATTTGGACCCTTTTTGAGGGTTTTTTATGCTTTTCAGGCAAAATAATCTTTTTTAATGGAAAAAGGGGTGTACTAAGGTCTTTTGGTGACCTTTTGTTGGTTTCAGAGGCTCAGATGGTGGAAAAGTGGACAAATGGGTCATGTGAATAAGGGAATGAGCTAGTGAGCACTTTTTAGGTGTTAACAGATTGCCCCCTGATGTGTGAGGGCAGGAGCTCATCGTATGGCCGATAGACATCATAGTTCTTTTATCTTTTTTTCAGGGTTTTGGGAAGGAGAAGAGACCGATTGGAGACTGGAGCCACAGCCCTTGGAAGCTGCAAGAAACAAAAAATATTACATGGCCTCAATATGAATGAGGTATAATCTCTGATAATGGACGAGGCGGGCATTCCCATGCTCGTATCAAGACATATACAGAACAATTAGTCCCAAGAAGGGCGATCTAATACATAAAGAATCTACTGGTACACCATAATGGTCCAGGGGGACATTATTTTGGGATGTACTCCTGATCATAACAGATCTCAATAACTGATACACTGGAATAACTGAGGAACTGCTGAAACTGAAGGTGTCCAACGTCTGTAGGGACTCCAAGACTATGAGTCATCTCTGAGAAATAATGTAACTGTATACTCAAGGGAGTATGAAACTGGGGTTCATCTGAATACTGTCGCCACGCGCAACCCGGATATCTATAGAAGAAGTGTAACTGGTTTTATCCATAGGAAGACTCTCAAATGTGGAGGAGTTAGGAGGTATCCGGGGTCTTCGACTAATAAGTGAAACGGACGAATACCCTGTGCGAGTCTCAACGATGCGATCAAAGTGTTGAAGTCGAGCATGTGAGAAACAACCATTTGGAGAGGCACTGAAGATTCCTCTCGAAGTGATTCGTAGGCACTCATCATAAATGGTGATGAGTCCAAGACACGGGGGCCTCTAGGTCTATCCTTTGGAATCAATGTGGTTGTCGTTGACAGAGGGAGACCAGCAACTAACAAGGCAATAATGTTTCCTTAATAGGAGCATGAGGTGTAAAACTGAAGTGTTGTAGTACTGATGGTAGGACTGACATACTTTTGGGAATGGGAAATAAATGGGGTCATATAGTGGGTAGACTCAAACTTCCTTTGTTCAGAGCATGATGACATGGTTGACCTGGCAGTGTGGGGAACTGACTTGTAGGTGTGGGGATCATTGCTTTGACTGAATGGTATATATTGAATCTGGGGGGGGGACGAGCTGATAGGTGCCGTCGAGGGATTATCAAGGTGACATACTGCAGAATGCTCTGAACAAAGGTGACCAAAATGGGGAAGCTGCCTGATGAGTAGATGTGATCTGTCGTGGCGCCAAGAGGCACCATTGATTCCTTATTCGTAGTTTTAATGAGCTCCAAGAAGGGATAAAAGTGTGCTCTGAAATGGTATGGTCCTGTGGATTTTGTGAGCCCAGGACGGCTCATGTTCATGGTTGCTTTCATGTTTAGAGAGTCTGAAAACGGTAAGTGGACTCTATTGGTGTTTCTTTTTCGTAAGTTTAGTCTCCAAGGCCCGAAAAAGCATAAAATGATGCAGATGGAGAACTCTTCTAGCCGATGTGACTAGAGTATTCCTTTTTCGTAATTAGTCTACAGGGTCCGGAAAAGGGGTAAACTTATACCAGGTAGACGCCCTTTCAGATATGTTTAACGAGCATGAAAGGAAGCAAGGTTGCTCGGTAATCTTTTCATTGTTTTAAGAGTCAGAAAAGAGCTTAACATAAACTCCCTAAGTGCCTTTTTCGTAAAAGGGGTTGCTCGGCCCGAAAAAGGGATAAAATTATACCGAACTAAAAGGGATTAATGAGGGTGAGAAAAGGTCTCAAGCATCATCATCAGTTCGAAAAACTGGAATTGGTGACATAAGGATTGTCGAAAAGGGGCTACGGCCAATGTGGCACGCAAACCGAGGCTACGTGGGGGGCATGAAAAAATGCCCTGAAAATTGGGACGTGATAGTGAGAAATGATCTCACACATCATCACGAGCGCAGAAAAATGAATCCGGTGATATAAGGCACGTTGAAAACAGAGAACGGCCGATGTGGCACGCAAACCGAGGTGATGAGGGGGCATGGAAAAATGCCCAAAAAATCTAAAGGTGAGAGCGAGAAATGATCTCAAGCATCATCACGAGTGTGGAAAACTGAATCCGGCGATATAAGGCACGTCGAAAATGGAGAACGGCCGATGTGGCACGCAAATCGAGGCCACGAGGGGGGCTAATAAATGGTAAAAAAATGGACCCCGTCAAAACGGGAAAAGGAAGGAACCTGCATGAAATTCTCGTTGTGCTGATTCCAACGGTACCAACGGTTTGAGAAATGGACTTCGTATGATCCCGCAATGGTTGGTTGAAAATTGGTGGAATTTTTATAAATAGGGCATGGGGCCCAAATGACTTATCATTGTTACGTGCGAGTTTGATAGAGCTATCAGAGCTATTTCTTGATTTCCGGGAGATTTCACCATTGGTTTTCGATTCTGTGAGTTTCAGGTAACTCTATTTGCCTTAGCCTTTTCAATTATGTCTTTTTTGTTTGGCGGTGGGCCCCCGAAGGCCGCGAAATTCCATGTTGACCCTCCAACGTGGAATATCGCGGGTTTCGGGTCTGTTCCCACGATGAACCGCGCGGGTTTCAGGCTGACAGTCGTGATGTTCATCGTGACTGTGAGGTTGGAACCCGCGATGTTCATCGCGAGTTCATGGGAGATAGTCGCGATGTTCATCGTGACTGTCTGGCCAAAATCCGCGATGTTCATCGCGGGTTTTTGCATGGAGGCCGCGATGGTCATCGCGGCTTTTGGTGTAAATGCCGCGATGGTCATTGCGGCTTTTGGTGGAAATGCCGCGATGGGCATCGCGGCTTTTTGTGGAAAAGCCGTGATGGGATTTTTTCAAAAATTTTATGCTAGGGCTAAAAATTTCTTCTGTTTTCTGGCAGGATGTTGAGGAGACCATTGTCCTCGTGGCGGGAGCAGGAGATCGATGATGATCTTATGGCAAGGATTCAGACTGATCCGGGGGTGCAATAGACTTTGGCTGTGAGCGAACTTTTGTAGTTCGCTCAGATTCCACCTATTCATTCAGTGAGACGGCTCCTGAACAAGCTAGTGAGTTGGTGGGTGCCGGCGGAGGGTGCATTTATTATTGGGGGTGAGAGGTTGGAGATCACACTCACGGATGTCTTTTTTTTGACTGGGTTGCCTCGTTTGGGTGAGGTGGGTGATCTCTTGCCGAGGATCCCGCCGGGTGTAGACATGGAGGACTCGTTACAGACTTTCTGTGTTGATGATGTTGTTTTGCAGAACAGCTCTATTAGTCTGCGATCCCTACGTGAGTGGGATATGCGGGCTGTTGGTGCATGTGTTTTGCGGATATTGGGTGCTGCTGCGCCTCATCGTATGTCTGGGGGACAGACGATGATGGTGGACTCCGTTCTCCGGGGGACTTATTATGCCTGGGGGCAGATGTTTCTGGCTGGTGTCCGGAGAGATCTGGACAAGGCCATTCGAGAGGGAGGTGAGTTCTGTTATGCCTCCTTCCTATGATGTTTTTTCTTTGAGCGCTTGCCGAACTTGCAGCCACGGGTACCCATTTGTGCTGGTTTGGTGAGTGAGCCTCGTATGATGCAGTGGGGGCAGATGATGCCTCGTGGCGGCGGTGGTGTCCATGGTTTCTTCACGGAGGATTTTTATGAGCAGTGGGAGCAGATGCCCCTGGTGATTGAGGACTACCCCTACGCCGGCATGGACTATCGAGGTGACCCAGAGATGCCTCGTGCCCCAGGACAGGCCTGGAGTTTAGAGGGTATGTTTTGTGTTTTACTTTATACTATATCATGTGTTGTTGGATTTATCAGTCTTATGATTATAGTTGCATATGATGGTTGATTTTGCATTGTGCAGATGTTGGGCCTGTACCACCGGCTGGTTATGTGGCTCGTCAGGGGCGGGTGATGGTGGTCGCTCATCCACCTGTAGTGGTACCACCTCCACGTGGTGGAGGTTTTGTGGCTCGTGGGAGAGGGGTTGGCCCTCGCGATGATGCCATAGAGGGTGTCAGACAGACCTTCGACCGTATTTTAGCTCGACTCCCCGAGGATGGTGGGAGAGACCTAGATCGGGATATTTTGGAGGGTTGCTTCGGTGCGTTGCCTGAGTGGCGGTCGCTCTTGTTGAGGACAACGGTGTTTGTGGCAGTGCATAGGGGTGGTGCTCGGGATGTCCCGGAAGAGCCGGATCAGATGAGGATCCGTCTACAGGATGACCCAGCGGGGCCAGTGGAGGAGGCGCCAGAGGAGCGCAGAGTTCGGGCTCGCCATGACCCGACGGGGCCAGCGGAGGAGGGGCTGGAGGAGCCTAGGGATCCTGATGAGTAGATGATATTGTATCTGCCCCCAAATGCTGATGAGCATATGGGGAGACATTTTTGTACGATTTATGTATTTTTTGTATATCGGGTGCTGAGGGCACCTATGACATGTTGACTATCATGGTTTATATATATATGTGTGTATATATTTGGATATATGGTCATGTATGCACGTGGATGCAGATTTGTTTTTTGTATATGCCCGTGGAGGCACATGTTATGCATGTGGATGCAGTATTTTGTTATTTGTGTATGCCCGTGGAGGCACATGTTATGCACGTGGATGCATTATTTTGTTTTGGTATATGCCTGTGGAGGCACATGTTATGCACGTGGATGCATTATGTTTATGGATATGCCCGTGGAGGCACATGTTATGCACGTAGATGCACATTTTGGTTATGACATGATGTGATTGGTGTGCCAGTCGAGGACATTGTTGGCCATATGGTCTGCTACACTGTTGAGGTGTCTTGGGACATGTGTGAACGAAATGGATTCAAACTGTCTAACCATTTGTTTATTGCGCAGGAATTTTCTGAAAAGACAGGGATCGCGTACCTGGTAATCATTGTTGAGTTGGGAAACTAGGAGCTGTGAGTCCAAGAAAACGTTGAGGTGACGGATGCTCATTTGGAGAGCTGCGGCCAGGAGACCGGTCACGGCATCGTATTCAGCTTGGTTATTGGTGGCGGCACCTAAACATACTCCGTCAATGTGAATTAACTCATGTGAAGGGGAGTATATTACCCAAGCTACGGAGGCGAGATTGGGAGACCAACAGCTTGCACCATCAGCGAAACCGACATAGCAGAGTGGAAGAGGATCCATCTGTGGTCATGCAGAGAAAAACAAATATTTAGGTTTTTGAATTTTTTGTGAGAAAAGAAAGTAATCCTATACTAGAATGGACGGTGGTGTCCATCAGATTTTCTATGCGTAAAATTGTTTAACGTACAACCCATTACGTGGGTTGCGTAGGGGATTGCCTTCTGAATCGGTCAGAATGTATGCCCCCTGCCCGAGGCAGGTGTGTACGATGTAAGGGCCTTGCCATATAGATACAAACTTTCCCTTTCTGGTTTTATCATGGGCTTGATCGTAAGCGAGGACAAGGTCTCCCTCAGAAAAGGTTCTTGGGTGGACGTGTTTGTCGTAACTTAGTTTTGATCGTTGTTTGGCTGCTTCCATGTTTTGAATGGCTGTGCGCCGATCTTCATCAGCCTGCTTTAGGAGTAGTAATCGTTGCTCAATCGGGGAAGTGTCCGGTAGGAGTTCAACGGCGATATGTAAGGCTGGAATCTGGCACTCAATAGGGAGGACGGATTCGACACCGTGAACTAAATGGAAAGGGGTAAAACCGGTGGCGGTTTTGGTTGAGGTGCGGTAAGCCCATAGTGCCGGGAAAAGCATGTGGTGCCAATTGGATTTGTGTTTGTCTACCGTTCGTTGGAGGATGGTCTTCAAAATTTTATTGATCGCTTCAAATTGGCCGTTTCCTTGGGGATAGTAGGCGGACGAGAAATGGTGTTCAAATTTCAACATGGTTGATAATTCTTTCCAGACGGCATCTTCGAAGTGAGAGCCGTGGTCAGACACTAGTTGCTTCGGCACTCCGAAACGAGTGATAACATGGTTGAAGAAAAACCGTGCGGCAGTGTCGGCCTTGCAATTGTAAGTCGGCATGGCTTCTTCCCACTTGGTGAAATAATCTACAGCCACAACGATGTGTTTGTGACCGCCGGCTGACGTGAGGTTTCAATCGAGGAAGTCGATGGCCCATTTGCAGAATGGTCCAACAGTGATAACTGGATGAAGGGGGGCGGGGGGGGTTCTTGCTTTGGGGGCAAAAAGTTGGCAGTTCTGGCAATGTTTGACTGCGTTGATGCAATCAGTAAACAATGAGGGCCAAAAGTAACCTGCCCGAATGATCTTCTGGGCGGTGGCCATGCCAGAGAAATGGCCTCCGCAAGCACCGCTATGACAATCATTGAGGACTTGTTCTGCCTCACTATGGGATAGGCATCGGCGTACGATGGTATCAACGCCGCGTCGATAAAGTACATCCCCTATCAAGAGGTATCGGGGGGCATGGTGTCGTATCCAACGGCGTCCGTCACGATCAATGTGTAGTCAAAATTTTTGCGTGCGAAGGTAAATCAAAATGTCTCCGTACCATGGGTCGTCAGACGAGATGATGAAGATTTGTTTGTCAATCAGATCCGTTTGGATAGCGGGTGATGACGAAGAGGATGGGAGGTCGGTGATGAGGTGAGCAAGCGCGAGGGCTTTGGTGCTTTTAGGAGTTCTGAAAGTAAGGTCATATTCCTGGAGGATAATGACCCATTTAGCAACACGACCTTGTAGGAGCCGCCAGGTTAGGAGATAGACCATAGGGTTGGAGTCGGCCACAACCATGGTATGACTGAGTAGAATGTAGTGTCGCAATTTTTGTATGGAAAAGACTATAGCTAGGGATAATCTTTCCTCTTATGGATAACGCAGAGGTGGGCCAGACAAGGTCTGGCTGACGTAGTAAATCACATACTCTTGGTGAGAGGCATCTTCTTGGACCAAGACTCCAGACACGGCATGTTCAGATGCCGAGACATAAAGGGTGAAGTCTTGAGAGAAATCCGGTGGGGATATCAAGGGGGTTTGTGTGAGAGCTTTCTTGAGGGCTTCGAATGCCGTGTCTACTTGCTCATCCCAAACAAAGGGTATGTGGGTACGAAGTAAGCATAAGAACCCGTGGACTTTGGTTCCGTAATCAGGAACGAAGCGCCTAAGGAAATTGGATCTCCCTTGTAGACTCTGGAGCTGCCGAAGCGTGCGAGGAGGCAGAAGTTCTAAGATGGCTTTGACTTTCAAGGGATCGACAGTGATTCCGTCTTGGGAAACAATGAAACCCAACAACCGGCCTACCGGGACGCAAAAGACACATTTGTGTGGGTTCAAGCGGATTTTATATTTGCGACAATGCAGGAAAAATTGCCGGAGGTCATTAAGGTGGTCTGATCATTTTTGGGAACGAGCTGTGAGGTCATCAAGGTAGACTCGCAGGATATGAACCAAGTCGTGAAAGCAATAGGTCATGGCTCGCTAGAAAGTGGCACCAGCATTTTTAAGGCCGAATGGCATGACGCGATAGGCAAAGGTGCCCCATAGGGTGGTGAAGGCAGTCTTGTACTGATCCTCTTTACGGATGTGAATCTGGTTGTATCCGGAAAACCTATCCATGAAAGATAGGACCTCATGGCCCGCACACTCATCAATGAGTTGGTCAATGAATGGCGTGGGGAAATTGTCTTTTGGACAAGCGTGGTTTGAGTCACGGAAATCAGTGCATACTCTAAGGGTGCCTTGCTTTTTGTTGACGGGAACGGGGTTCGACACCCAGGTGGTGTACGGAATAGGATAAATGAATCCTGCTTTGCGAAGTTTCTCGACCTCATCTTTAACAACGGGGAGCTTGGAAGGATGAATGGGTCGTTGTTTTTGACGAACAGGGGGTACCTCCGGCCATGTATCAATGTGGTGTTCAATGATGGAGGGGTCGAGACCAGGCATCTCGGTATAGGACCAGGAAAAGACATCACAGAACTCTTGAAAGAGCTTTTTGTACGCCTGAGTTTCTGCTTGAGTGCAAGATGCGCCCAGCGAGATGAGCTCAGGTTTCCTAGGTGTTGTGGAAATATCTATCTGTATAGTGGGGGAAATGTTGGACATGTTCCTTTCTTCAAAGGCATCCGGTGCTGGGATGGGGTCCTTTAACCAATCGACCTTGGTGGGTATGAAATCTTTCGATTCGACTGATAGCTGGTTGGATGCGGTGGATGTAGATGTTTCCGAGAGGAAATACGAGCGATGATGCATATCATCCCAAGGGTAGTCGGGTGCAGTGAGTGTCTCCAAAATTTGCTCATCAGTATTGAAGTAGTCAGACCATAAATCAAGGGGTTCTGGTTTGAAAGTTGTTGAAATCATATATATTGTATTGACTTCTTCCGACGAGGATGATGGCAGGGGGTAGATCTCCTCGATGAGGGGAGGAGATATCTCCAAATCAACGTTGTTTAACTCATACAATGCTGCTCTATAGTCAGGGAGATCAGGACAATGGTGAGAGTAGTGGCCGTAAACACTGCATATGGCACAAGGATGGTTGGTGCGCAGTGATCTGTCGCAAGGCTGAGGAGGTGGCTCAAGTCTAACGACTGGGATGCCGGTGTCATCGTCCAACATATTTATATGCTCTTGGAGTGCTGGTAACTGTGGGCATTGATGAGTCGGATGGCCTATCTCATCGTACAAAGAGCATTTAGGAGGAGCTCGAAACACTGGTGGGGGTTTGACTGCCTTAGTGGGTGGTATAGCAGTGTATGGTTGTGGACCTCTGCCCCCAGTGGGCTTGAAAAGAGGAGGAGGATTGGTTGACGACGAAGGGATCATGAGACCAGGAGATGGTTCCGTCGACGACGAAGGGATTGTGACACCAGGAGGAGGTTGAGTAGTGGTAACAATAGGTTGTACCGGTTGGAGGATGACATTTGGTGTCGGCGGTGGAATGGGAGGTGAAATATACCACATGGGTAATCCCAATGTTAACCCGGGTAGACTAAGGGTAGCCATAACCGGGGCGCTTACTACACCTGAAGGAGGAAATAGAAAGGGGATGGTGTGGATGGATGTAACACCGATGTGACTAGGGACCAATGGTGGCTGACTACCGGGTGCTTGTGTATTCTGTGAAAGAGTACAGCGGTTTGCGATGTGGGTCTCCGGTGACAGTGGTGGAATGGCCTGGAATGTAGAGGTCATTGGTGTATCTGAGTAAAGTCTGGGCCCCAGAGAAGAAACAAAGGAGGTAGTTGCACTAGAAGTGGGTTGTTCAACCATGGGGAGAACATTTTCGGGTGCTGCAGGGGCATTGGGATCATAGTAGGCGAGTTGGTCAATTTTGACCACGCGTCCCTCGTGGGGGAACATCATGGTGCAAAAAATGGATGAGGCGACCGCTTTCATGGCGTACATGTAATTGCGGCCAAGTAAAAGGTTATAATCGAGCTGGGCATTAATGAACTCTATGTCGATGAGCACAGTTTTCCCACCTAATTGGACGAGGGCCTTGGGTAGTAAACCTTGAGGTTGAGATGACCGGCCGTCGTAGGCCCGCAATGCAGTGGTGGATTGTTGGAGAGTAGGGGATCCCAACTTCTGCCAAATGAATGTGGACATGACGCATGTAGAGGCACCCTCGTCGATGATACACCGATGGATGACAAGATTCCGAATAGAAACAGAAACTTGGACTGCTATGGTGGAAGGGAGACGTGGTTCGGAATGGTCCAAATCAAAGGTCATCAATTTCGAATCATTTGGGTCAATCGCCCCAATGGCAGAAAGTAAAGTCTTGCGCTGCATAGGACAGTTTTTCAAGACTTCTAACGCAGACATGGCTGCGGGAGATTGAGCTAAGTCATCTACGATGTTGTAATTTGACGCAGCCCGTGCATTGGGGTTGTTGTTGATACGTCGGAGTGGGAAACGAGGTGCTCTGGAGGCGCCATCGAGTGGAAGCGGTGGTATACGTAACGTCTGATCAGTGGGATGAGCGTTAGTATCCTTATCGGCGGGGGGGGCTTTGGAGGTAGGGCCGTACTGGTTCCGACTTGTCTAAATGTTGACATCGGCAGTGGACATCATCAATAAGTGGTGAGTGCCTGAATCGAACATGGGTTGATCAGGAGCGGTGTAAGTGATTTGTTGTGGTGGCACGTTTCCCTGTGGGGGAGCTAATGGCTGAGTGTTCACCACTCCTTGTGTTGGAAAAGGGTTTTGTAGCACCAAAGGTTGTTGTTGAGGTGGTGGGGGGTTGGGTGGCGGCTGAGGAGCCGCCTGCCCTTGACAATGGGCGTCATCTGTCCATAGCTGCCGAGCTCGCTTTAGATGTTGGCAAGTGTGGGTATAGTGGCCATAGACCCCGCAAATAGAACAAGGATGGTTTGTTCGTAAATTAGCATTTTTGGCTTGTTTATGTGGCCGATCAGGATTCTGATGAGCAGGCGCCGCGTTATTATTTTGCGGAGGATGGGGAGGGTGTGGAGCTTGGTTATGGTTTTGGTTGTTTCCACGGTTATGTCCTCTTCCACGGTTTGGTTGCCCACCCTGGTTGCGTTGGTTATTTTGGTATTGGGGTTGATGTTGTTGTGCGTACACATGCCCTTGAGCATTGGGGGGATTTTGGTTCGCCGCATGTGCTGGAGCAGGTTGTGGTGGGTAATATGCAGGTGGAGCTGGCGATGGTCCAGTTGCCTGTTGGGGTTGTTGGTACCCTTGAGCTATTGGATGTGTTGGATTAGCTGGTGCAGCTTGCTGTGGGTACTGCATTTGTTGTGGCGAGAACTGAATGGGGTTCTGTGTAGCAGGCTGGTTATAGTATGTAGGAGGTACGTATGCTGATGGCGCTTGTCCATAGAAATGTTGTGGACAAGAGGGTCCATGAATATGATGTGTCTGGTTTGTTGGAGCATAAGAAGTTGTCGCTCCGAAACTGGATGTAGCCCTAGAGAGGTCTGGGGCAGGCATGGTACTCACCATGCTGAAATGTTTAGCTTGGGGTGTGATTTGGCCAATAATGCCATCGACGGCATGAGATGCCCTCGGCGCGTCACTGCGCGAAGAGTCGCATCATGGGGCGTCTGGTATGATTGTGTATAGATAACCCGACTGGGCGTAAATGAGATCAAACTATTGGGCTTTGAGGATAGCCTCTTCTTCAGACTGGGGTCTTTCAGATGCCACATCCTTTGCAATGAGAGGGAGGAGGGATTTTAGAAACCAATCTAAGAAGATACGGTCGTCTAACTTGATTTTGCAGAGGCTTCGATGTCGACGCCACTCATGAATGTGGTCAGTGATGTGGGTGGTCGTGTTTTGTCTGCAAGACAGTAGGATCTCGACGCCCACATCATAGTGGACAGGTAACTGAAAGAACTGCAGGAAGGTGGAGGCAAGGGAGGTAAAGGTGGTATGCGTCCCATGGGGCTGCTCGATATACCACTTGGTTGCAAAGCCAGTGAAAGTGCGCTGTAATAGACGGAGGCGGACAGAGTCGTCCACTATGGAGTTGGAGGAACACCATAGATGGAAGGACATGATATGGTTCTGGGGGTCCTCACCTGCCTTACCCTCAAACTTAGGGATGTCGGAGGGGAGTTTGGTGGGCATGTGAGGCCACGCAGGATCATGTCTGATAGGGTCATTGGTGAGGCTAGCTAAATCTGGCAAGTTCAGACTTTCCATATATGGTAAGCTAGCAGATGTGGGGACTGGAACATGTCTAGTCATGGTGGTATGGGGTCCAGCAACACCTAAAGGTATGCTAGGTATTGAAGGTATATGTCCTCCAATAGGTGTGGTCTGGTAAGGGCCAGCGCTTCCTAGTGCAACATGGGTTACACTAGGGTTCGGAATAGTAGTGGTGATTCCTAGGATAGGGTTTGTGGAAACTAGATGGGGTGTGACCCCTATGTTGGGCATACCCATAACAGGTGGTGGCCCTGTGTTGGGAATTCCTATAACAGGAGGTGGCCCTGTGTTGGGCATTCCTAAATGTGGAGTGTTGCCCATATTGGGCATACCCAGGGGGGTGGTTGTTGCCATGGATGGCACTGTAGTAGAAGGTTCTGTAGACGTCTCTCCTATGGTGCTGGTAAATAGTGGATCAAATCGTGTTCTAGACATAATGTTGGTTGGGAATAACGCAGTGGGATTTTTGGATTCTGCCTCAGAATCAGAAGTGAAGTGAGGCGTGTCAGAATCGGATGACTGTCTAGTTGACCGACGATGTGTCGAGTCAAGGGATAAGGCTCTGCGTCGGTGACGTGGAGAGCCAAGTGGACTAAACTCTGGGAGTTCGCCCTGGAGACGACAAGAGCGTCTAAAATTCTCAATGGTGAGAATTTAAGTTTTTGTGTAAAAAATCTGTTTAAGTATCAGGTGGTGATATATATAAAAAAGCTCAAAACCCTAATGCAACCAAGGGTGCAAGAAGGGGAGTGAAAAAGAAGGCTCTCAGGCCAAAAAATCAACCTCAAAAAAGGGCACTTATTCTAGCAGTTGTGCTACAATAAGTGGAGGAATGCAACAAATGGTCAGAGTACCAACATGCAAACGGCTTCTAGAAAAAATAGGTGTAACTAGACCAAGGGTGGGTTGAATAATGCAAACACCTAACTAAAATTATTGTGACTCAAACAAACGATATCCTTTGCAAGGTGATGAAATCCAAGTCAGACAATATGAGTGTTGAGACAATGGCTAGATATCCCCCTACCGGGAGGGACACCGGGTAATCAATCCTAAAGAAAGGCTACTAGGATACTCCGTTCATGACGCGTCGAGAAAAGGTAAATCTGCCATTTGGTTCTTTGATCGCAATATCCCAATACAGGGATATCCCGAGAACTGCGAATGGTAGCCCTTCGGTTACTGAATGGATTTCGGTATTCTACTCAGGCTTCCGGAACCATCCTCGCGACTTCAACCCTCCTAGGGGAGAGGCCTTCCCACAAACCGGTTGTGACCGCGCCAATAAATACTAAGAGGTTTTAGCTCCCTAAAGGACAACAACTATGTCTCAGATGTAATAACTGAGGGGTGTTATTGGAACACCTATCCCCCCAATACTACTTAGCTACAAAGTTCTTTTAGTGTTCCCCAAGTGGGGTTAAAAGTGTGTTGAAATTAGGGTAAGTTTTAAGGCTCAGTTCAATTAAGTGATTGAGTGGGTGCACATGTGGTATTGTAAACTGAACTTGAAAGAAGTAAATGCTTTACTGAAAATTTCAAAAAATAAAGGATCTTTCGAAAATAAAAAAGCAAATTTATGACTTTTTTGAATAGATGGAAATTAAATGCTTTTCAATGGCTTTATTCAAAAAACAAAGGATTTCTTGAAATATAAAAGAAAATAATATTACTTCTAAAAGAAATAAATGGATTTCTTTTCAGGGAAATTGCTAAGGGCAAGATATTTAAAGAAGTAAACAGGAAAATTTTTTAACCTAGATAAATTGCAAAATAAGTCTTTCTTTCACTTTCTTGAAAATTTTTAAAAAGACTTCTAGATGTGCATTTAAATAGTAAATTTTTTTTCTATGGCTGTAAATTATGCAGAATTTAATACTGTAAAAATGTGCTATGTGGGTAGAAAATACAGTAAAAAATAATTTTTTGAATTGGAATGGCCGAATGAAAAAATAAGCAGCGCGGCTTTTGACAGAAAATCCGCGATGGACCGCGCGGGTTTCTGTCGCACAGTCGCGATGGACCGCCCGGGATTTAGGCTCACTGTCGCAATGTGCAGCGTGGAAAATGTCCACGAAGCCATGGGGATCCTCACGGAAAATGGCCGCGCAGCCGCGATGTGCAGCGCGGAAACAGGCCGCGAAGACGCGGTGAACCGCGCGGAAAAAATCCGAAAAGTCAAGGTGAACCGCGCGGAAAAAAGTCGAAAAGTCGCGGTGGACCGCGCGACTGTCAAGCTAAAAACCGCGAGGCGAAAGCCGTGCACGGAAGCTGAAAAATGAACCCAAAAATTGAGAATTTTGGGCTGTTAATGGCAATAGATGGGGCCAAAAACTAGAACAGCAATGGATCTGTTGTCTAGAATGGCAGATCTATGGATCTAAAGGCTAAAAACTAATAAAAAACTAAGATTGAAAGCAAAGCTAGAGATCTATTGTTTAAAGCCAGCGGAGTCGCCAAAAACTGTTGGCCCGGTTTTGCAACCAGGCTTAGTGCTATGGGCACCTGCTAACTAGTAGCAGCAGTTTCAATAGAATTAAACAAGAAACTAATCTAAACTAAACTAATCATGGATCCATGCAATAATATAAGCAAATAGTGTAAACATTTAAAAAATAAGAACAAGAAAATATTAAAGAATGAATTTGTATTAAAAAATGGGGGGCAAGCAAGTGCTTGCGATAATACCTTCAATGGTGAAGGTTGATGTTGAGCAACTCCCAAGATGAGTAGCTCCAAGCTCCAAGAGGTCTCATTCTCCAAGGTTGCTTATAATGGCCAAAATGCTCAAGGGATATTTCGGCAGCATAAGGATGAGATAATGGATGGATGTGAAATGAGGAGCCCCTACCACCTTTTTATAGGTTTTGGTGGTGGGGAATACCATTTGTGGTTTTGTGGAAACCAAATGGTATTGACCAACATGGTTTAGGTACTTTTCCCTCATTTTTCCTTTTTTGAATAAAAATAATATTTTAATTCCCTTTTTAATATTTTTGAGAATTTGGACCCTTTTTTAGGGTTTTTTATGCTTTTCAGGAAAAATAATCTCTTTTAATGGAAAAAGCGGTGTACTAAGGTCTTTTGGTGACCTTTTGTTGGTTTCAGAGGCTCAGATGGTGGAAAAGTGGACAAATGGGTCATGTGAATAAGGGAATGAGCTAGTGAGCACTTTTTAGGTGTTAACACTAGGAATACAAGTATGCATACAACTATTACGAGCAATATCATTCACTATTCAAATATTCAAGAAGTAATTGAAATAACAACTCAAATACTTATCTTTTATGTTTGTGTGGTTGCATCCCTCTTGATCTCTATTTTTCCCTTTATGATATCATCATGATTATATGTCTTTTAAATTCTATCCACCCTGGACCACTATGCATGCTTAAATGTGCACTAGTGTCATCATTGTGTCATCCTCAATATCTCATACATAATCATACATTCATTAGCATAATATTAATACCATCAAAACATTATGATTCTAAATAATACTAAGCATGTATGGTCATGATCATTTCATACACAAGTATACTTATCTAAGATCCTAACACAAAGTAGGATTCTAACTTGATATAGGAAAACATACCTGGATTATCATGCTTTCTAGTTATGTCTAACATATCCAAACAATGTCTTCTTTGTTCGCTTCAATGTTTTAGAGACCTTGTGCTAGTAACCTGCATATATCATAAGTTAAGCATTGTAGAACCAAATTATGGATACCTTGTAAGTAGAGCTTCTATGTGATCAATGACTATGGATGAGTCTTTGTCTTCATGTCATGATGGTCTTATGGATTTTTCTTTCTTGATGTACCTATCATTTTAGTAGACAACATCATCCTCATACAACACCAGAAGTGCATTAGTACAATCATAAGTGTCATAACGCTAATCAATGAATGTCTTCTATAATTCACATGCATTCATACTTTTACTAAGGTGATCAGAAAATCTAAAATTAATCATGATTGTACTAACCTCAATAATATGAAGACAAACATATCATGAACTTAATCATGAAACAGATTTCAAAACATACCTGTACCTCCTTAAGTCATACATGTCGAGATTGCTTGTAGTCTTCTATATAAGGGTAAAACCCTAACCATCCAAGGTGTGAAAATCCTCACAGCGGATCTAAGAGCTGATGTATACCTCACAAGAAAGATTAAGATTAAGCAGGAAAATAGAAGAAGAGTGGTCAATGCAGTGTAAAGGAGCAACAAAATTATGATACAGTAGAACTCAGATAGAAGCAGAATAACATCACACTCACTAATTCATTAATCATAATATGAACAAATAAATAGTACAATGGAGAGGATTCAAATGCCAAGGTGGAAATTTGAATTAGCCTGCATGGGCATGGCTTATATGCACTAGAAGTCATCATCATCATCAGTGGAGTGTCAACAATACACCACTAGGTGTCCTAATCATCATTAGTGGAGTGTAATCAATACACAAGTGACTGCCAACCAGGTGGCAAACTGAGTCTAACTAAATGTCGTAGGTGTAACGCATGCATGGTGCACTAATGTAGTGAAGGAGGCTCAAAGTAGGGCGCAAGAGGAGATGACTAGAGTCAGAACTGGAAACCTAGGCTCACTGGAGGTCCATCGAAGTGTCTCAGTCAGTAAACTAGTCAATCTGTCCTCAAATCAAGGAACTGATCCACAAATCACTCAACTAACTGAAGTGTAACTAGTGGTAGGTGAAGGAGGGCGCCTTTCTCATGTGGTAGGTGAAAGGAGGGCGCATTACTGACTAGGGGGGATGCAAATTAGCAGAAACAGGCTCTCAGGGATAGTAAACTAAGCTTTATGTGCTGGGAGACACCAACCTGATGACTGGGATGCATGCAAAAATGCAGGCATGACTGAAATGCAAAATAATGAAAATGATGGTAGGACTAGAGTGGATTATAGGAATATCCTAACACCCCCCCTAATCCATCCTGGACCCTGGTAACTGAGACCAAAGGTCACCCAACACAATGAATAATAAATAACAATCCATAAACCGAGGAAATGGGAAAACCTAATGGGAAAAATACCCCCCCTCAAAATAGACTGTAGGGCACATCAAAATAAATGCTCCAAACTCAAGCAGGTGTGATGCTTGGTCATATGTCTGGAGGTATCTTCTTCTTGGGAAGAAGTGGATCATGCTCAAAAAGCATGTGCTTGTACTTTCTCTTCAGATCGAATGTGATGAGAACAAATTCAGAGGTATGAGGATGATCTTGGAACCTGTGATTCGAATCAGCTGAGGTAGGATCAAATCCATGAATGTGTAGATAGTGTTTTGTTTTCTCCTTTGAACCATCATAGGTGATATTATGCCCAAAAGAACCATCGCATGATAGTGATTGCTTGGAATCCAAATCAGATCCAAGACTTGAAAAATGGTTTCTTGAGATCTCCTTTGAACCATTAAAGGTGAGATAAAAACCATGAAATGCATGAGAAATTGTCTCAAGCGAATGGCAATTCCCTACATCTTCAATAAACTTCTACGAGCATGTACAAATGGTATTACAGTAGTACATAAGAGGTGAGTGATCAAGGAGAGCGAATGCATTACCTCCAATTGTTGATTTAACCTCCGAAACATTAATGAGATCATCATTATGCAAACCAACACACTCTTGTGCAAGAGAGGATTTAAGAACCTCTGCAGTTTCTAGAGTGTGAGCTGGCAGGGAATTCGAAATAGAAGATATTGGGAGCATGAGTGTAGAATCTACAAGTTCTTCATCTTTGTGGACAACTTCATTATGAGATATGTTTGATACTAATTCATGATCAGAGAGACCATCAAGGAGGGTGAATGCATCACTGGGCTTGCTCTTGAAATGGTTTGGACCAATCCCTTCATTCTGTTTGCCAAATATTTCATCCAAGTGGGCCCATAGCTCTTTTGGAGATTCAACAGAAAGGAAGTGGGTTACCATGCAATGAGACATAGCATACATCATTGCTGCATAGGATCTATCACCTTCATTTAACCAATCATTCTCTTCTTCAAAGGATTCGAACTCTCTTTCAAAACAATAATCAAAGAGACCATGTCTCTTCAAATGTGTTGTCATCTTTGGTTTCCACTCATCATAGTTGAATGGAGAAAGAGGAGGAATTCCCTCCGGATTCATGGAAGAGGAAGAGACCCTAACTTGTACGGATCATATCTCACAAAGTACAATGAATCTCAAGCTGAAACTCGGATACAAGGTATAGGAAAATTTCTTCTTCGTCCTGTCCAATTTTCAGATCCTGAAACTTCTCCAAAAGTGATTTATAGTGAAAAGTTCCACGATGACTAGGTTTTGCTATACAAAACCCTAACTTTCAAATTGTCCCAAGTGAAACAAGTGTCGTAAGTGCCATACATTGCCTTCCTTCAGGTTAGTTCTGATACCATGTTAAGATTCAATATGCTAAGATAGATAACATCAGTATTCCATTTAATTTCACAACAATAGCATATACAGGATCACTGAAAGAACAACAAGCACAGCATAAACACAAGAGACGCACATTTATCTTGGGAAACCCTCATGGGATAGAAAACCCAGCAAAGCTTCGTCAATATAGATGATGATCAAGAAGTACAAAGATGTAATCCCCAAACAAGATCTCCTTCTCCTCCTTTGAAGATCTCTCTCTCCCCTATACGAGTTCACAAGTGAGTGTGTGTGTTAAATGAGGAACACAGCTCCTCTATTTATACTTTACTTCACTTGAATTTTAACCCTAACTAGGTCTACCCCAACAACCTAATGACTCAACTTAATGCTAACTGGGCCGACTCCTCTAGGGGACTTAAACACCCCATTACAATTGACTCAAGGGGATCTATTGCCCTGACTTACATGGGAGGTTTTGTTAGTTTCTCATCATTTAATTCAATAGATCTAGGATCTTAACTGAAAGAACAACATGTATAGCATATCAAGCATAAGAGACAAGAGACAAGAGACACAAAACATTTCACCAGGGAAAATCAAGAAGGTGAAAAACCCCGCAACTTCCCCAGAGATAGAATAAGCACCAATACAAATATCACAAAGATAAAACCCAAGAGATAGATGACTGCAGTAGCTACTCCTCCTCCACAAGTGTGCACTCCTCTCTCTCTCTCACTAATGCGAACAAAGTGAATGAGAGAATGTAGCAAATGAGAGAGTCACACTCTCTATTTATACTTTTACTTTCACTTGACCTTTACTCAATTAGTTCGGCCCCAACATAACCACTCAAGATAAAGCTGATTGGGCCGACCCCCACTAGGGTGGTCTCATAAACCTTTAACACACATGACTCATACAGGTCCGACCCCATCAAGGTGGTCTAATAACCCATCAAGTATAAGTTACAACACTTACAAGTACAAATGACAACACTTCCAATCGGAGGAATAATACATCTCCGTTGGGGATACAATAAAGTACAACTGTAATACATACAATATACAAGTGAATATCTTCCAAAGTTACAAATACATCAACACTCCGTCTTAACTAGGAAGGTATTCTCTTGACACAAGTCATCAATACATATCAGCAAAGGTCTTCAATTCTGGAGCTGGATCACGGAGCATCATCATAATCACTGCTGCTGTACTCAACATCTTGATCACTAGTGCTATCTCTCAATTCTTCTCATCATAGGAAGTTCTACAGAGCCATCCCTTTTTCATGCTAGATGTAGGCCTAGCCTCCTGTAGGTCTTCATCATCTGTGCGAACGGTCTGATAGAGGTGGAATCTCAGGACTAATTATGTGTTGATGCAATACTTGACAAGAGCATCCCAGGAACATTTATGTGCCTAAGCACGAATGGAAATATCTCTCAAGACTGATTACATGCATCCCTTCACAATACCTTTAAAGAGCATCCCAGGAACATTTATGTGGTGCATTACGACCGACAAGATCTCTAAAGAGCATCCTAGGACTTATTAGAAGCACACAGCTCAACCTATCGGATCTCCAAGACTGATTACATGTGAATAGGCAATACCTTTAAAGAGAATCCCATGAACATTTATGTGTCACAGTACGACCGGCAATATCTCTAAAGAGCATCCCAGGACTTATTACGAGCACACAGCTCAACCTATCGGATCTTCAGGACTGATTACATGCCTCCCTAGCAAAACCTCGAAAGAGCATCCCATGACTGATTACGAGCACACAGCTCAACCTATCGGATCTCCCAAGATCTTTTACATGATACTGCACAACCTGCCACATATCATCCATGACCTTGAAGTATCATCCTGATACTCATTATCCAACTGATCATCATCGCACGGTGCATCAACTTGATGCACACCATCATCACATGATCATCCTAATCATCATCATAGCATCGTCCTGATGCATATCATCATGATACTCATCACACATGATCATCCTGATCATCGTCATAGCATCGTCCTGATTCATATCATCCTGATACTCATCACACATGATCATCCTGATCATCATCATAGCATCATCCTGATGCATATCATCCAGAGTATCATCCTGATACTCATCACACATGATCATCCTGATCATCGTCATAGCATCGTCCTGATGCATATCATCCAGAGTATCATCCTGATACTCATCACACATGATCATCCTGATCATCATCATAACATCATCCTGATGTATGTCATCTGAAGCATCATCCTGATGCTCATCACACATCACTTACATCCACAGCCATGGGAGGATCCTCCTGCCACCATGCTTTGAATGGCTCCTGCAAATGTGTCCCATCACTTCTTCCTTGAAGCAATAGTACAAAATGAGAAATAAGTGACCACGCGACCAAAAAATTTGGTCACCACGGCCTTTTCAAGGGATAAATGACCAAAATTGATAAAGTTTAAGTGAACTGACTAAAAATGACCTAGATAAATGACCACTTTGATCACGGGATAAGAACTAAACTAAAAATGACCAAGAAAAATGACCAATTTGGTCACGAGATAAGAAATAAACTAAAAATGACGACATAACAATTGGTCATTTATGTGGTCATTTTTAGTTGTGTCATTCCAACAGTGGAAAATTATAATTTTGATAATGAATTTGTACAATTTACTAAATTTTAACACTACAGATGGATTCAGAAACCCTCTAGAAGGGGGTTTCCGAATCCGTAGTAAGTTGTAACATTAATAATATACAACTTGGAATATTTTTAAATAGATCTCTCCACGCATTCTTTTACATGCGAAGTTCCGTCCACATGGTTACCCGCATCCGGGGATTAATTAACAAATTTTAAAAACAATGAAGAAATAGAATTAAATACTTATCTTTTTCAAAAGAAAGAAAACCTGTAACTTAATATTCAAGAATAAATCAAAATTATAATAATCTTTACCAACCAAATAATTAAACTTATAATAGCATTTACAAACTAAAAATCTTTTATATATAAACAAAGAAATTTCCCAAATTTATTTTTAAAAGTAATACTACACCTATTTTACCAATCACCCAAATCCATTTACTCAACTCTAGCTCCCATATGTAAAGATGATGTTTTTCTGGTTGTGGAAAAAAAAAACCCAACCCACTAAGATTAAGATTTAACAAGATCGCATGGCGATGCATTACCTGCCGAGGTAATGCAATAGATTTCACAGCTTTGGGTAGAATCAATAGGATCTGTATTAATAGTAGTTGTTCTATATTATTTTAGAATGAATATACATCAGCAGCATTTAAGGAAAGGAATAATAGATAACGACATTTGAAGACATCGTCCAAGACTCATATAAACTTCAAAAATTTCAGTTTTTACCTACAAGCACCATCTGCATCGGTAGATGATGCAACCATGGGTCAAATAAACCTTCCCATGTCAGCATCACTTTTATCGTGATCCTCGTCTCCATATTCAGAAAATATCTTTCCACGGATCCATTTGCATTGCCTAGATGTAGTTGCATGTGAAGAGATTAGAACATTTATGCTGGAAATGTTGCATGCTACTGTGAATAGAATTGTCCCACGATATTGACATCCAGAATTCTGTTTGTTTAAATCCATTTTCACAAGTATGTCCAGATAAATGCATTGGAAAGCAAAGCTATTATTTGTTAACTTAGATGTATCTTGCAATTGTGTCACATGGTAAATCACGTGAAGACGGTTGTAAGAACTTGAAGTGAGATTTTAGCTTGGAATATTGATCGAACAGGTACTTATTGCGTACCCTATTACCCATGGAGAAAATCAGGCATTAGTAGAGTGGGTTTCCTGAGAATATGCCCAGAGATTGAACATGTTAAAGAGAAATGGGATTCATTCAGAGTCTCTCATTAGTCGTGGTATTCTATGGTCTTCGAATTTGTATTTGTACGAAATTCAACATCTTCTTTGGGAATGGAAATAGTAAACTTCCAAATCTTTTATCCATGGACATGTTCCATACCCACATGAAGCTATTTTTTAGATGATCTCAAAGAATCTACAAAATTTTGCATAGAATCGTTCCCTTCTCTCATATTAATTTACATAAAAGCAATTTAACTGGCAACAAATTTCTCTAACTAAAAAAGACCACACCCCACATCAACCCCACATCAAGATCTACGATAAAGTATCCCTGCCACTGATTTTTTTTATTTGTAACGACAAAAAGGCCACGAGGTCGAATTATGATTTTTAAACTAAAAATATAATAAAAATTATAAATAAATTTATTTATTTTAAAATATGAATCGATACGAGTTTGGAAACCATTTTAAAATTGCATCATCTAACCTCCTGAGCAGAATCAAATGCAGAATCACACAAAACCCATTTGAATTGATGTTCCAGCGGCTATGTTCAAGCCTTACTTTCCTCGAAACCTTCATCAGCTTGCCGTCTACCTGGGCTTTCAAGTCGCCTCTGAAAATTTTGAATGGGTAAAAAAGATAGAGAAGTGAAATCCAATAAAGTAATGAGATTTAAAAATCAAATACTCCCACAGCTTAAAAAATATTTACAATATCTAGAAGTTCTCCAAGACTCCCCTAAGGCTAAGCATGCCATAGAGACATGACTAATATCTGTAAATACTCTAGCCATAGTTTGGACAGTTGCACAATGTGTAAGTAACACTTGTAAAATACTCCAACAAGTGGCCTGGTACTACACTTAAATGATAGTTATGGTCACGTAGGATGGGGAGAGATGCATGATATTCCTCCAGTGCATGCTAATGCCAATGGTTTGGGAGCTTGAGGGCCTTTCGTACTCTCTCCAATGAAAGTATTTCTCTTAAACCGTCCCGGATAGTTCTATATTGCCTTTGTCGAATTTTAATTTTCATTAGAATTTTCCCAGAATAGAACAAGTTTGGCAACGAAAAAAAGAGGATCAATGCATAGCTGGAGTAGGTATGGACAAGGGCGCATCAGAGCCATGGAATGTCGGGTCTAAAAGGCAATATATGTTGACGAAGAAGCTTTTTCTCAGGCCTCTGCAAATTATGTCCAGGATCGAAATGCAGTGGCAAGTATACATAGATTATATAAGCATTCAAACACTAAGTTTTCAATTCTAAGCAGAACCATAACCCAAGGTACGGATTTCATACACTCAAGTCATTTTTTAGTACTATAAGAATCCTACAATTTTTTAGTTTTTTATCAATGCATGAAGTATTATAATCATGAATTGCATTGATCAACAAATGAAATCAGTGAAACAATTACAATAATAGTCTGAAAATTTTCTCTCATGGATGCCATCCGTGAATATTGCCATGGTCATTGAAGGTTTCCAGGCAAGTAAGGCTTGAACACGGCCGCTGAAACATCAATGCAAATGGATTTTGTGTGCTTCTACATTTGATTGCACACAAACATGCACCTACCTGATTGAGCGTAGTTATGCCAACTGTTATAGATGTTGTTCCAATCAGTAAACACACTTACTCTAATAATTACCCTTAAGCATATCCCCATCCTACACCAATAATAACATTGGGAATTTTATCCTCGGCCATGAGGCATTTTCTGTTGATAAACCCAAGATGTCTAAAAATAGGACTATTTTCCATGTCGCTGCAGAGTCAAAGAAGTAATATATCAATTTCTGTTAAGAATTTACCCATTGATTAAGCTTCATGGTAAAATGAGCTGTTTCAACATTATAACTAAACACTCTAAATAACATAAATAACCTTTAAACTTTCTTGAGCACCGATCTTAGATGATCATGGTTGTTAGTCGTATTCTTACACTACTATGATGATTGATATACAACAGGAGGTTTTGGTAAATAAGAATATCCAAATGGAGAAGGTTTTAAATTTCTGCTCTGGAATCAGCTTCAGGGATATCAGGCCAGAGAGCAACCTAGAACTATAACTATTTCCCACAGCCATAGGGTAAGAAGTTGCACTTCAGAATATATTGCATAATGGTTATATATGTGATTATTGCATTATAGGTTCATTACCCTGTATTATGGAGTATTGTCATGGTCATTATTCTAAACTTTTTTTTTCTCTCTATCAATAAAATACAAAATCGAAATCAGTAAAACTAAATCTAAAAGAGTACTTGGAGTTCATTGCGCATCGTTAATTACCGGTCGTTACTTGCCTTCGTTACTTACAGGCTGGTCCAAGAACAATTAAATGGGCTTGCTAGAAAGGAAGGAGAATCAACCCTAGCTAGGAGATAAATTCATAGGAAGGATGGCTTTGAGAACAAAAAGAAATGGTCTGGGAGATGAAATGGGCTTGCTTGCCACAACCAGTAGGCAGAAGACAAAGGTGGTGGAGATCGTAGTGGTGGCTGTGACAGAGGCGGTGTTGGTCTGGATGTGGTTGTCAGTGTGGTGGTTGTGACAAACGTGGTGTTGGTCTGGATGTGGTTGTCAGTGTGGTGGCTGGTATGGCAGTGGCTGTCAGTGCAATGGCTATTATTTTCGAGCCATTGGAACATCGACAACTGCCACAGCTACTAAACTATTATTACTAAGTTGATAGGTAGCCGCCGCAGCAGGTATACTATGTTTTATTTTGTTAATATTATTACAGACTTAATAGATAGCCTCACAATCAAAAGAAGTCTCTCAAGATGATGGTGTTGTAATGTTAACCTTTGGAAGCCAATACGTAACCCGGTAAACCCTGTATCGTCCGATGGTAACCCTGCGACCTGTAGATCAAAGGTGAACAACTACAATCTCGGGTAATTCTCATGAACGGTGGATCAATTACTTGGGATTGATCACTGTAGTTTTGTTTCTTGTCCAACGTCGATCTAGGTATGATCGATGACACCACAACGGTTCTTTATGGTGGATCAACACATTTATTACAGCACATACCTTGATCGGGCCACTCGCATGTGCAAACTATGAGTTTACTAGGAAATGAGTGCAGTTACAAAGCTTAAATGCAATATTCATTCAATGTTAGATTGGGAAATTTAGGATTGCACGGTCGCCCCGGCAATAACACTTCTAAGTTGTGAACCAATGACATTGAGAAAAAATAGATTGAAATATTAATGAATAATAACAAAATTCAATGTCTTATGTACCAATTTGGATAAAATTATAAAGATTTTTTGTCAACCCTAATCTACTAGGGATTCAACGCTTATCGAATACTAGATATACACTGCCTCTCGGCAGGTATAATAAAAGGAATATCACACGAAGGAGTCGCTAAACTCTATATATACATTTATTTATGTTATTTGGAGTCATCTTGCTAGGAAAATACTTATCATCGTAAGTTTATAGCGGTTGAGTCCTCACGAATTCATGGCTTCAGACGACGAAGAGGGTTTTAAAAATGTATGGTGTTTCCAATCATTTCTTCTCTTCTGATACCCTCCTGCATTTCTATAACGAAACTAATTTTTTGATTTCAGGTTATCTACGGATTCTATTATTTTCCTCCTGTTTTATGCATTGGACTGATGTAAAATTGATGAACAGGAAGAGGGTCCGAGTGTTGTCGATGAAGCAGAAGTGTAGGAGGGCCTGCGGGCCTGTTTCCCTCTGTCGTTTGGTAAACAGGAGAAGAAACAGGCGCCTTTGGAATCCATACACTCTGCCACCAAAAGGACAGAGGAGCCATGGCCCAGACGTCAGTTTGGTCCTCCCAGGCCTCCCTCCAATTTGGTTGAACAAGAGGATTCTGATAGATTTGTAGGCCCTCCAAGGCCGCTCCAATTCGTCAGAGGCAAGGATGGCAATGGGGAGGCAGAGATCATGATAGGACCTCCAAGACCACCCCAATTTGTTAGAGACGAGGATGGCGATGGCGAGGTGAAGATCATGATTGGACCTCCAAGACTGCCTGCGCAGTATAGCGATGACCATGATAATGAGGAAACATTACATCCTCCAAATCCTCCATATTTAGAAGAGGGAGCGGGGAATGGCCAATGGTAGGACCTTCCAAACGTAGAAGCGACGACGAAACCAGCAGTGATTCCGATGATGAAGTCGATTTCAGGGTGCCTTTAAGTAATGAGATTGTGCTCAGGGGCCACAAAGGTTTGAAGTTTGAAATCATTCAAAGTTATCCATGATAGATTAGTCACACTTTTTCAAGAACATTTGCAAAAATTATGATGATATATCCAATAATTATGAATTCAATGGCTATGGGTGTAGGGTTCAATTTGAGGGTTTCATGTGACAATATAATTTCCATTTGTATAGTTTTCTAGCGATTTCCAGGGTGGGTTCCTTTTTTAAATATTTTTTCTTGTTTTTTTTCCTACGTGGAGGGGTTGAGAGGATTTTTTCCCTCAGAAATGCAGAGAAAGAAATTTTATCATATTATAGAGAGTAAAATGCTTTCGGTAGGGCTACACACTGCAGGCTTTGAAAGCTTCTTTCTATCTGCTTTTTCCTTTGTTGTTTCAGTTGATATCACTGATGTTAAAATTACTATTACAAAAACCTTCTCAGTGGGATAGAAACCATAAAAAAATAACTTTTGTTGTATCGATTGATATCACTGATGTTAAAATTAGTATTACAAAAACCTTCTCGGTGGATCAGAAACCTTAAAAATAGAGGGTATTCCATTCCCTTACGAAACAATAAAAATGGAACCAAGGTTCATACAACATTCTGTTATATACCGAAGATGTTTAGTGTCTACAAAAAAAAAACAAATTCATACTTAATCCTAAAACCGAAATGGAGATAATTACATCCATTTACAAGTAACTTTTACCTTGTTGAAGTTGGTGAGGGATTGACATTCCTTGCTTCTACCATCTCCAACATCCGAGTCTCACGCTAGAGTCCAAAATGGACTCACCCAAGATGGAGTTGGTGAGGAACTAACATTCCCCGAGTAGCTGTTACCATGTTGGAGTTAGTGAGGAATTGACATTCCATGCTTCTTCCTTCTCCAGCATCCCGAGTATAACTAGAGTCCAAAAAGGACTCACCCAAGGTAGGGTCATCCAAACACACAATAGCACTCATATTGCTTTAGTGGGCATCCCCTTGAGCTGTCTTCTTCTGGCTCTTTATTTCCTTCTTCTGGGTTTGTAATACATGTTATCTGAGGTGTACAAGCTCCTTTTGCAGTCCCTTGATTCTTTCTCTAAGTAGTTTACCAGGTTTGCTATATTGAGATTGTCTCCAATATCAGTGGCTCTCTGCTTTCACATCCCAAGAATAGTCTGCTGCAATTCCTAGAGGACTTCACAAAGTATGCATTTATGAGTGCATGGTCTCAAATTGGGATTGGATGGCATTCAACTTCAGATAGAGATCATTGAGCTCTTTGACCAAACTAGAAACATTGTGAATATGTTATCGAGGAGGCATGCTGGATAATTGCAGAGGCAAGGTAGAATGTAAGCATTGTTAAGAAGGCCTGGAAGAAAACCAGACCGTGAGGAAGGTCTGCAAGTAATGCACTTGAACAAGAATGCTACATCATTGGAGATGGAAGGGTTAAAAAGGTATTCACAACATCATGAGGGTGCATTGGGTAGCGTAGAGCCAAAAATTCCCTTCACTTGACTTAACTCTGAAACTCCTTTTTGAAAATTCGTCCCATGCTTAGTTATTCAATTGAGCCTTTATTTTAAATTAAAAATTTCCTTATTCAAAGGTTACATGCTATCTGAGGCATGCAGGCTCTGCTTGCAATCCCTTGATTTTAACTCTAAGTGATCTACGAGGCCTTATTTAGTGAGTTTGTCTGTAACATTACTTGTTCATTCAGGCTCTCTCCAATATTAGAGGTCTCAGTGAGTCAGTCTACAATATTTGAGGCATGCAGGTTCTGCTTGCAGTTCCTTGATGCTAACTCTAATTGATCTACACGGTCTTCTATAGTGAATTTGTCTGCAAGATCAATGACACTCTTCTTTCACATCCCTAGAGCAGTCTGTTGCAATTCATGGAGGACCTTACAAAATATTCATTTCTGAGTGCATGGTCTCAAATTGAGATTGGATAGCATTTAACTCTAGACATAGCCCATTGAGCTCTTTGACCGGACTAACAACATTGAGAATATGCCACTGAGGAGGCATGCTGGATAATGGCATATGCAAGCTAGAGAATAAGCATTGAGATTTGAGAAGGCCTGGCAGAGCACCAGACCGTTTGAAGGTCTACAAGCGATGCATTTGAACAAGAATGCTACTTCCTTGGACAATTCAGGGTTGGAAAGGTCTTAACACATCATCATGAAGGTGCATTGGGGATTGCAGAGCCAAGATCTCACCCATCTGACTCTACCTAGAAACCCATCTATGAATATTTTTCCCATGCTTTGCTATTCAATCAACTTTTGCATTAAATTAAAAAAAAGTTCCTCTTTGAAAAGTTCCTTGCTATCTGATGCATGCAGGCTTTTCTTGCAATCCCTTGATTCTTTCTCTAAGGGATCTACCAATTCTACTATAGTGAGTTTATCAGTAGGCTATCTGCTTTTGCATCCCAAGAACAGTCTGCTTCAATCCTAGAGGACCTAACAAAGTGCATCGTCTCAAATTGAGATTGGATGGTATTCAACTCCAGACAGAGCTCATTATCTCTTTGACCAGACTAGTGATGCCACTGAGGAGGCATGTTGGATAATGACAAATGCAAGTTAGAAAATAAGCCTCGAGAAGAAGGCCTGGAAAACACCAGACAATGAGGAAGGCCTCCAAGTGATGCATTTGAACAAGAATGCTACTTCATTGAAGAATGCACGGTTAAAAAGGTCTTCACAACATCATGAGGGTGCATTGGGTGAGGCAGAGCCAAGACCTCCACTCACCTGACTTCTGAAACTCCTTTATGAAGATTTTCTTATCCCTGTCTATTCAAATGGCCTCTACATTAAATTAAAAATTTCCTCATAACGTCATTAAAATTTGTCTCATCAAAATTAAATAATAATGCTTTAGTTTTCATAATTATTCTTGTAAGGGTGACATTCGACGGGGTTAGAGTCTAGATGTTCCATTGATATGTCAATAATTAACTTTGAGTCACACATCACTTGAATATTTTGGATGCTAAATCTTATTGCCAACTCCAAGCCCCTACAAAGACCAAGGGCCTCTACTACATTAGTTTGTTTTTTGTCCTATATGCCAGACAAATTTAAATAGAATTTGGCATTGGCCTTCTTTCCCTAGATTTTCCTTTTTTGTACTGTGGTTGAGGGAAGTCTTTTTAATCCAATAGCCTCTGCTACATTATTTGGTTTTTTGTCCTATGCACTAAACAATTTTAATTTGAATTTGTCCTTCTCTCCCCAGGTTTCCCTTTGTTGCCCCGTGGTTGAGGGAAGTCTTTTTAATGCATCTGTTAAAGTTTATTTTCCTTTCTTTAATCCTATTTTATTTTTCCTTTTGGAATGTTTTTTATGTGATTTCTCATTTTGTAACTCTCTTTTTTTTGTTTGCTCGAATGTCTTGGACTTGCGAGACTGGCATTTGGTCTAAGAAACAATGACCCAGGGGCATCTAAGCCATTAAAATCACCCAGGAATCGCACTTAGCCTGGGCCACACCAACCCTTAGCATGGATGGATATTTTGGTGTTTCCTCCCACCTTCAAATCAGTTTGTTTTGCATTGAAATGCATTTTCTTACCTAGGTGAATGTATCTATTCTGTTTTTGTTATATTTAATTTTTTAAAACAACATTTTTCAAAACAATTTATTTTGCATTGAAATTTGAAATGCATTTTCTTACCTTGGTGAATGTGTCTATTTCTATGACAAGTACAGACAATTTTTGTGAATATTGTTCCAGTATGCAAAGAACCTTACTTGTCATTGGAAAGTCATTGTCAAAAGATGTAAAGTACTTCACCTATCATTGGAACTGTGTGCAGGTTGTTTCAGCCTTGGCTATTGACCACACAGGATCACGAGTTCTTACAAGTAGCTATGACTACTCTGTTCATATGTCTGATTTTCAAGGTATGACTTCTCAGCTGAAGTCATTCAGACAGCTAGAACCATCTGAAGGTCATCGGGTTCGTAGTTTAAGTTGGAGTCCAACTTCTTATGGATTTTTGTGTGTAACTGGATCAACCCAGGCAAAGGTGTTTAATTCTGATATTTTTTGTTTCTTTACTTCATAGTTCTTTTAATGAACATCAGTTTTAACTTTTAAAGGGAAAGGAGCTTGTGTCTTCTTTTGCAACTATCCTCCTTATGTGCAGGCATTTCAATGTGAAACTTATGCAGTTTTTGTTTTATTGTTGCAGATTTATGACCATGATGGCCTCACTTTAGGAGAGTTTGTTAAATGTGACATGTATTTGCGTGACCTTAAGAACACAAAGGGGCATATATCAGGTTCGACATGTGGAGATGGCACCCTAAGGAGAAGAAAACAGTATAATTGACATCCTCTGAGGATGGTTCCCTTTGTATTTGGGATGTAAATGACTTTAAAAGTCAGAAGCAGCTCCAAATGCCTTTCACTGTGCAAATTTTTGTTTTTTCTTGTTTCCTAAGAAATCTCATTTTAACTTCTATTCATTTGCTAATTAAGTATTCCTTCCATCTATCAACACATTTCAAAGCAGAACTATTACGTATTCATTTTCTTGATTTTAATTGAATTCCCATAAGGCAAAGCCCAACATGTCCTTTACCTTGTGGAAGTAGCTAGAGAACAATGTTTAAGTTGATTAATCAAGAATGTCCTTAAATTCCAAATTTTACCAAAGTAACTGCTAGAGGTAGCTAGTTTATTTATTTTTAATGATATTATATGTAGAACAAACCAATATGCTGATTTGAGATTTTTAAAAACCATTTGTACTGATGATTGTCTTTTGATATATAGTAAGTTTAACAAAGCCAATCTCATTCTGGGTTTCAGGTCATTAAGCCTAAACTTGCAAAACTTGGAAGAGTACCAGTGACTGCTTGTGCATGGGGTCGTGATGGGAAATGCATTTCAGGTGGTGTTGGTGATGGATCAATACAGGTGCATTATATATCTACACCAGACATGCTGATTTTGAATTTAGATGAAATGTTGGTTTATATTATCAAAGATTGGTTTAGTGTTGATCGATCAATTTATGCATATTGCAGGTGTGGAATCTTAAACCATGATGGGGAAGCAGACCAGATTTATATGTTTCCAAGGGACACGACGATGATATCATAGGCCTCTAGTTTTCTGCTGATGGGAATACCCTTCTGAGCAAAAGTATTGATGAAATGCTCAAGGTAATTGTTGTATTTATCATTTCTGTTTGTTTTATATTTGTTTTCCAGGTTTTTCTAGGTAGTGCTTACTTGTTGAGTGCTGTTCATTTTGTAGATTGTCTTTATTTGATGCTTTCTAGATATTAAATTCTATCTATTGTCAGGTTTGCGATCTACGGAAGACTATAACTCCACTGCGAGTATTCAAGGATCTTCCAAACAACTATGCTCAAACTAATGTAGCATTTAGTCCAGATTAGAGGCTAATATATACAGGAACCTTTGTTGAAAGGGATGGTAAGTCTGCAGGCTTATTATATTTCTATGATAGGAAAAAACTGGAATTGGTATTAAGAATTGGTGTGTGCCCAGTGCACAGTGTTGTACATTGTACTTGGCAACCGTGCCTTAATCATGCAAGATTTCATGATTTTATTCTTTCAGTGTATTAATGCATTGCTGGACACCAAAATCTAGTTTTGTGCTAGCTTAAGGTGATGAATAAATCCTAGCAAAATGTTGGTGCTCTTTATTCTCCTTAATTTGAATACTGGATGTAATCTTCTAAGCAAGTATATACTGGCCATCTTTTCCTATTGCGGTCCTAAATTGTCTTTTCCTATCACCCTAGGGCCTAAACCACTTTAATAACATTGTTGTTCACTACAAGGACACTCTCAAGTGGTTTCACAAAATGCTAACATGGTGTTGATGCCATGGCCCTTAAATAATCCTAATTTAGTTTTAATCTACATGCCATTGCTATTATTTGTGAGAGCACTAATATAGAGGGTGAACTGACAATAGCCTATATTGCATAAGAAAATAAGAATAGAATAGAGGAGTGAGGGTCTCCATCCTCCATTGTGTTCCCTTTTTTATCCTTCAGTATGAGTTCAATAAGTCCCACAATAACTTGTTCCCCTATGGTTGATGCTTCTAAAGACTTGCGGCAGATCTGAAGAAAATTGTTCCTAGTGATATGCTAGAGCTTTTTGTTAAATTTACAGGGGAGGTAATCTATCCTAGGGAATTCCATCTCCCGTGTCCTTGGTTTCCTTAAACAGCTCCTCTAAATCGATGGTTTGTATCTTGATTGTGAGAGGATATTCTTCTTTGATTGGGATAGCATAGCAGGGACCACTCACCTTTTAGGTTTTTGGTTCCTTGAAAGTTGACTTATCTCCTATAATTCTGACACCCTGTCTAGGAGATTTATGGAAGTGTTATTTGAAAATTGCCCAAATATGGCTTTCATCCTCAACTGTTCTCCTCTTATGGAGTTCTTAATAACAATAAATGCACCTACCAGGTATTCTTTGGGAATGAATTTTCCAGTTGCACATTCAGGTTCATATCCTTCTATGACTTCGATAATAAACTGGGGAGTTAACTTCAACTAAGGCTTTCCTTTTATCTTGGTAATCTGTTGGTGGGAAATTATTCAAGAATTAACACAAAATCATTCTTAGTATGTGTAATCTTCTTGTCAGTGCTACTTATCCTTTGCATGCTTGATTTTGTCATGATGTGTTAATGTTTAGTAGTTTACTTCAATTTTCAGAAATCAGCACTGTTTTCAAAGTTAAAATCTGTATAAAAGTGTTTTTTACGTACTCTACTAGGCAGTAAAGTGTTGCTGAGCCTTTTCAATCTTACTTTTGGCATGACATATTACTTATTACTTGTGGCATGACACATTGCTTAGCCTTTGCAATCTTAATTTCTCTTACTGGTATTATTTTGAAGTTAAATGGTTTAAATGTGCTCTACTATTTATGAAGGTCTTTGCTACAGTTGGTGATAAAAAAGAAGGTGGAACACATATATTAAATGATCCATATTTGAGTGATAGGGGGCACTTGTTTGTGTTGCAAGAGAACACAGGAAAAAGTCCTTGGATGATTTTGAAGCCAAACTTGTCATTCACAACCCACATGCCCTGCCCTTGTTTCGAGATGAACCTAGTCGTAAGAGGAAACGGGAAAAAACGCGGATGGATCCTATCAAGTCATAGAGGCTTGATTTGCCAGTCACAGGTCCTGGTTTTGGTGGGAGGGTTGGATCAATGAAGGGAAGCTTGTTGACACAATACCTTCTCAAGGTATGGGATTTTTTAAGAGTTTCACATTTTCTATGTTTCATGAATGAGAACCAGTTAAGGCTCAAGTTTCATTATTAAAGAAAGGGGGTATGATCAAGGAGACATGGATGGAGGAAGACCCAAGGGAGGCTATATTGAAATATGTTGATGTTGTTGCAAAAGATCCCAAGTTTATTGCACCTGCATATGCACAGACACAGCTGGAAACATTCTTTGCTGAATCTGATTCTGAAGAGGAAGAGAAATGATATTCAACTGATGATTGTATCTATGAAATGTTTTTTGGTTTGAATTTTGAGGTAGTGTTGACATTTCACTTTATGTTTGTGCTTCTTGTTGATCCATTGTTCTCTTTGTACATTCATTGGACAAATATTATATCAACTAATTAGGTTATGGTTTATTTTGATTGTTTATTGCAATTACAGTGGGTCATATTTGTCCCGCCTCTCCTAATTTCCAATTTCAGTGCTGTTAACATATTGTTTAATAGAATGCAGTTGACAAAGCAAAAATAAGAAGGATATCTTTGTATTTTTGCACTTTGATATCTTATTGAATTTGAAGGATACAATCATTAAAGGATTAAGCATGATGTTTTTCCAACTTGTTTCTGCTTTATCCATATTATGTCTCATGAAGACTTTCCAGGCATCTTGATGATTGTTTTCACCAACAATGTAGACATGCATAGATTTAAATCTGAATTTCCCACTCCAGTACCTTGTGATGTTTATGATTTGCTTCAATACACCAATCACTCTTTCCTTTACAGGCATCTTCACCGTTGCTTTAAGTTTTGAGTATTTTAAATTTTTAACTAACAATTTAGCTGGGAAAACATGGATGCACATTCCATATATATCCAAATACCAGAGACACTAATACCTCTCAATTATAAACTGCCTTCATTGTGCCACTGTTAATTCTTTATGGTTTTAATTGGATATGCATCATGTGATTACACCCAACACAATGAATAGTTTAAATTATTGATTTTTTGGAATTTAACGAGGTGATCATTGGCATCCAAAATCATAGACCTAGTAGTCTAGGGTGCAAGTGCTTTTATTTTAATGTTATTTTGCAAAATATTTGGCTGATTTTTTGGGGGAGACGACAGATTCAAACTCACCACATAACTCCAATCCATATTTTATTGCTAAAATTAGTATTCCACTTATACATTGTTGTTTTCTTCGATACTTCTCAACTTCTATGGTTAACCTTTCTTACACAATGGAAATCAAACAACTCTGATTCATTATCTTAACCTTTCTATTTTTTTTTTTTAATAATTTTTGTATCGATTTTATGTTAATTGTGAAGGGGAGAATTACTATAAGCAATCTGGAAGTGGCGAGCATAGGTCATGGTCAAAGTGCAGATCAGGATCAAAGGAAACTTTACATTGGTGGTCTCTCATATGACACGGCCAATGATAAGCTTCTAGAAGTTTTTTCCAAATATGGAGAGATAGAAGAAGGTTCAGTTTCGTATTATAAAAATACCAATAAATCTAGGTTACAAATCGAAGATTTCAGTTTTTCTTTAGGATTGGTCGCATAACATGCTTCCCTTGTTAGAGATTTATGTAATTTTTTTCCAAGGTCTAGTTTATTTGGCTGTATTTGTGTTGGTTAATGCTGTATGTATTTGTCACCAACAGGGGCTTTGCATTTGTGACTTTCAAGACTGTGGAGGCTACAAAGCGGGCAGTTAAGGAACCAAACAAAACCATTGATGTAAGTAATAGCTAGTAATGGATGATATTTATAATACTTGTTGAAAGGAATTTGTTGAACTTGACACCAATGTTCTGTGGTTAGCATGCAGGGAAGGACTGTTACTATAAAACTTGCAGTTGATGGTCAGAAGGAGAAGCCATCATCACACCCTGCCGGGTCTCCATAAATGCAGCCAATTCCACAGATATAGACAGCTTATGGAACAAAATATCCAAGCATGAACTCATATCATAGGACATTTCCACAAGTACCACCACCTATTGGTTTCTTAGCGCATCATTCAGGCCTTCCCGCATATGCATCTTAGCCTCCTCCATATGCAACACAACCTACATATGCAAGAATTTCATTTTCTTCTCAATATGGTACTCTAAGCTCGACAACACCATACAGATCAAACCAATATGCAAAATATGCAACCTCCATCCACGATCCACGCCTGGGCAATGACTTAATTTCACCAGTAATTCAAAGATGGTATTGGTCTATGCATATTATCTATAAAGTTTTCTCTTTTTTGATAGAGGTTTCTTTAATTTAAGTTTCCCATGGGAAAGTTTTATATTTAAACAAATTAGATGTGAAAAGCCTAGAAACCCCCAATTTCACACATGATCCTATGGCCCAGCCATGGTTTTGGCTTCTTATTGCCACTTGTCTAATGCACACTTTGAAACTGGCCTCCAAGCCAAAGAATTGATATTTGGGACCTCTTCTAAAAGATTCCCATCACATGGGTATACAGAAATTCGAACCCCGACATTCTAAATAGTTGATGTGTTTTAAGTTTCCCAATGGGTTGAGGTGTTCCATTTCATGTCTAGAGTTCTCATTCTAAGCAGATGAAGACCCCCTTATTTGTCCTAGGTTTTATTTGTATAGAGCAAGGTGACCATCCGTCATAGCATTTTTTTTTCCAATCCATGATTCTATGCCCATTATATATTAGTAATGATAGGACTTTAACATAGAGACTGTCACACAATCTAAATATCGGTATCTCATATGGTCTCTCACCATTGGTTCAACTTTCATAATTGAACATCAAAATGAATTCAACCAACTACCTGTTTGAGCTTATCCACATTCATTAGTTGACAACATAATTAATATTATATGTTCATAGTTAATATATTATATGTCATTCTCCCAAATAAATACAATGGGTTATGCTCATTTAAAATTTGTGTAGATCGTATCATGAATGGGCATAAGAGAAGGGCATTACATCAGTTGTATATGAGAATTGCCCAGGTTTTCATATTAGTGAAGTTAGAACATCCTTTGTGGATGTACATTTTGAGCAGAAATTGATATCTTAGAAGTTTGGAACAATATGTTAGATCATAAAATGAAATAAATTATGGATTTATTTTGGCTATTTATGATAACATTACTAATGGTTTAAATGGTTGGTTTTTATGAATCCAAATTCATAAAATATCTTGAAAATTAATATCAGTTATTCCTTTACTTCTAAATGTTGGTTTTCCTGGCACACATGCATGAGACAAAACACACAAGAGAAGAAGGAAATTACACTAATTTCCATTATTCATAATGCACAATAATATGTATTTATGGTATAAATTTGTTTTAAAATTGGTTGTTGAAGGTAAGGATAGATCTGCAGCCCAAAATAAGTCCAACCCAAAATAATTTGCCCTATCTTAAAAGTTATTTTGTTTTTGCTTTTCTAACAAACTTCTAATTTAAAATCCCATGCCTATTTTTGTCAAACTAATTGTGATTATTGATTTGGTACCACACGGGGAAAAAATTGACAATACAACTGCATTCTTGATTTTTGAGAGATTTTGGAAAAATAAGGTTGCCATTAACATGACCCTTTTTGGTAACTATTGGGTAATCTTTGTTTCTTACCTAGGTATGTGATCATTTTCCAGAATTTGGCAAGATGGTGTTAACTATTGGAAATTTTATTCTGATATCAATCCATAAAGAATTCTATTTAAGGGTGCTAGCTCAATGGTAGAGCACCTACCTTATATGCAGGAGGTTGGTGGTTCGATTCCTCCGTGCCCTATTTATATTCTTAAATCACTAAAAAGAGATAAATGACTGAAACAATGACCAAAATTTGCATATAAACGACCACTAGTACAACATGAGAGATAAGTGACCAAAAACATGACCAAAATATGCATATAAATGACCACTTTTGAGTTGGTGATCGCTGGTGTCAAATTAGCGTTTATTTATCACATGACAAAAAATGTGGTCATAAATTTGGTCATTAATTGTGACAATTAATGACCAAATATATGACTAAATTATGACCAAATATACGACCAAATATACGACCAAATATATGACCACAATATAAGCTATAAATGACCAAGCTAAATATGGCCACATATTTGCTACTAGTGGTCACCAACTCAAAAATGGTCATTTATATGCGGATTTTGGTCTTTTTTTGGTCATTTATCTCTCATTTTGTACTACTGAAGTATCTTCTATTTAAAGAACACCAAGCCTCTCTCTGAAGTACTCAAACTTCACTCTAGCTAGTGGTTTGGTCAACACATCTGCAATCTGCTCATCTGTCGCAACATACAGGAGCTTCACTGCTCCTCTCAGCACCATATCCCTGATATAGTGCTATTTGATCTCGATGTGATTCGACCTGTCATAGAACACCGGGTTCTCTTACAACTTCACACAACTCTGGTTGTCACAATAGATATAGATAGCATCCAACAGGAGATCAAATAACTCAGACAGTAGCTTCCTAAGCCATACTTCCTCACAACTGGCCAAACAAGCTGCGACATACTCTTCTTCAGCTGTACTCAGTGCTACGTAGGATTGCTTCCTGCTAAACCATGAGATCACACCTGATCCCATACTAAAGTAGCACCCGAAGTGCTCTTCCTATTTGCAGCATAGCCTACCTAATCTGAATCATCATAACCCTCCAAGTTAAACTTTTGATTCACATCATACTTGAGCCCATAATCAACCATAGCCTTCAGGTACCTCAAAATATGCTTTAGAGCAATCAGGGGAACATGTCTAGGATCTCTCAAAAACTGGCTCAAAGTGTTCACCGCAAAGCAAATATCTGGTCTTGTGTTCGTCAGGTACATCAAGTACCCAATCATCTAACGATACACCGTGACATCAACCGACGCAGATAAAGCATCGCACAGTAGCTTCAGGTTCAATGCCATAGGTGTGGCCATGGCCTTGTAGTCCATCATCCCGAACCGCTTCAGGATCTATACTGCATACTTCCCTTGTCCAAGCAAGATTCCATCTACACTCTACCACACCTCCATGCCTAGAAAGTAGTGCATCATCCCTAAGTCCTTCATCTCGAACTCATAAGCAAGCTTCCTCTTTGTGTCGGCAATCAACCCATCCTCACCTGTAACAAATAGGTCATCCACATACAGTAGTAGTATCACTGGATTGCCTTCCTCAACCTTGTAGTAAAGGTTGGAATCCGCTTTACTCTTAGTAAAGCCCAAACTAGATAGGAAACTATCTATCCTACCATACCAAGTCCTGGGAGCTTGCTTCAAGCCATAAAAGGCTTTCTTCCACCTGCACACATATGAATCCATGTCATGTGTCTCAAAAATGATTGGCTACTCCACATATACTTCCTCTTCGACTACACCATTCAAGAAAGTTGTCTTGACATCCATCTGGTGTATCTTCCACTTCATCACTACAGGCAAAGCAAGTGTTGTTCTGATGGAAGTGTATCTAGCTACAGGAGAAAGAGCCTCTTCATAATCTGATCCCTCTTTCTGGGAGAAGCCATGAGATACAAACCTCACCTTGTATTTCTAAATGCTACCATATGTAGCATGCTTGATCTTATAGATCCACTTGGAAGTCACAATAGACTTCCCTTCTGGTCTCAGGACCACATCCCAGACATCATTATTCATGGTTGACTGGTACTCCTCGATCATAGGATTCTTCCATTACTGCATCCCAGATCCTTGGAACTTCAGATTCTTCAATATCTTCAATAGATAGTTTTCTTTGAACTTCGTTGCTGGAACAACTGTTGTATTCCTTCTTTTGTCGATGATGGTACACAGTCTTTCCTACAAGACAAGTTCAATTGCATGATTAGAAACCTCTTATATATTTTAGAACAAATTCTTACTCATAAAGACATATGTCATACAGTCATGCAATTATCTTAGCCAATGCTTCAATACAACATTTATCCCTATCCTGTAACATTCTAGATGCCTTCCATCTCTACCGGAACATTGTTAAGAGTTTGCACAACTCCCAACATGTCAGCAAAGAGGTTTCATTCTAGATAAGTAGCAATGGAATGTTGTATAGTACCATAGGCCACTTACCCATTACTTGCATATTAGTAGTATCTTGTTCATTAATGCAACTTTTCTAATATGCATAATATACATCCTAAATCTAGGAAGATAAGTATGTACATGACTGAACAACATCATTTAAGTAATCATATATATAGGAAATGACAATTCAAATACTTATCTTTGTTTGGTTGTTGGTTGGAATCCCTCTCAATCTTTGCTTCCTTGCAAGAACTAATAGAGTGTGCTCCCTCTTGATCTTTGATTTCTGGATTATCTGTCCTTGAACTTATATCCATCCTGAACCACTATGCATGCTTAAGTGTGCACTAGTGTCACCATTGTTTTATCCTCAAGATCTCATACATAACCATACATACATTAGTATAATCTCAATATTATCAAAACATTATGATTCTAAATAATCTTATGTATGGTCATGATCATTTCATACATAGGTAATAAGCATTAGTATTCAAGGTTTCAGGGAAGACTTCTTTTACTCATGCATATTCTTATTTGACCACATGACTCTTCTGGTTAGTCATATCATCAATCAAAGTAAGAAACATAATATGCATAAACCCTTGATTACTTAAACTTCTAACTTCAAGAAATCATTATCATTCATACAAAAGTATAATATCCTAACACAAGGTAGGATTCTAACATGATATGGAAAAAACCTACTTGGATTGTCATGCTTGCTAGTTATGTCTAACATGCCCACATAATGTCTTCTAGTTCTTTTCAATGACTTGTGCTAGTAACCTGCATATCTCATAAGTTAACCATTGTAGAACCAAATTATACATACCTCGTAAGTAGAGATTCTATGTGATCCATGACTATGGATGAGTCTTTGTCTTCATGTCACCATGGTCATATGTTCTTGATCTAGAACTTTCTTGATGTACCTTTCATGTTAGTGGACAACATCATCCTCATAAAACACCATAGTGCATTAGTATAATCATAAGTGTCATAACCCTAATCAATGAATGTATTCCATCATTCACATGCATTCATGCTTTTACTAGGGTGATAAGACAAGTCTAAAATTCCTCAAGATTGTACTAACCTCAATAATATGAAGACAAACCTATCATGAACTTAATCATGAAACATATTTCAAATCATACATGTGTCTCCTCAAGTCATACCTGACAATATTGCTTGTAGAATTCTTATGTAAGGCATTAGCCTCATCTCCCTCTGGAACTGGAACTTCTTCACTTATGCAAGTGTCAAATTCATTTTCTTCTAGGATTAATTCAATCCACTTTGATTTGCTGAGAATCGATCTGGAGCTGGATTAGGGTTTGTTAGAGAAACCCTAAAAATTCAAAAATTGAATTTCAAACCTCTGATTGGATGAAAAGATGCGCCTTGCTGAGCTGATTAAGCTGATATACTTCAATTTTGAAATCTCCAAAAACTGACCTCTCAAAATTGCCTTTGAAACTTCCAGATCTTCTAGACAAGATCTCGAACTAGGGTTTGATGATGCCCGAGGTTCTGCCCAACCAAAAAATTCGATCTTGGTCTCTAAATTTTGATTTTGATGAGGAGCATCCAGGTGTGGTCTCATATTTCAAAAATTCCAACTTTATTCGAAACCCTAATTTCCCATAGCAGTGACGATCCCAAAATGAAGGTGCTTAGAATCTAATTCTGTTTGGATAGAAATATATGCCATATTATTTCTGATGTATCTCTTAGATTTTGGATCCTCAAGGTCTGAAAATTCAGCCTCTAGTATTCTGACCTATCTTCTTTTCAACCCCATAGGTCTGACCTCAAATGTATTCTCTGAGAGAGAGATATTCCAAATGTCGCAATGTGACCTGTTTATGGGATGAAATAGTATAATGAACTTGTACGGAGTGCCACATGTCACTATTTCAACTTCGGCCTCTGAAAAGCAAACCTGTGAAACTACAGTCTGTGATATTACTGTCACTTTTTACAGAATTTCATTTCGATCTTCCTATCCCAAGTTGTGACCTTTTTTCCTAGATCATCTGTTTATGAATGAGATCTGGAAGAGGCAGAAACCATAGATTGTACGGATCATAAAATATAAAGTACAACGAATTAGATGTTGTGCTTTGGACACAAGGTACATGGGTATGTTATCTTCAAACTGTAGATGTTTCAGAACCTGAATCATTACCAAAATGGATTTATAGCGAAAGTTCCACGATGACTAGTTTTTTCTATATCAAGCCCTAGCTTCCAATTTGTCGCAAGTGCAACAAGTGTCATAAATGCTATACCATGCCTTCTTTTAGGCTAGATCTGATACCATGTTATTTTTTCATCATTTAATTCAATAGATCTAGGATCTTAACTAAAAGAACAACATTTACAGCATATCAAACATAAGAGACATGAGACAAGAGACACAAAACATTTCACCGGGGAAAACCAAGAAGGTGAAAAACCCCACAACTTCCTCAGAGATAGAATAAGCACCAATACAAAGATCACAAAGATCAAACCCAAGAGATAGATGACTGGAGCAACTACTCCTCCTCTCTCTCACTAATGCAAACTGAGTGAATGAGTGTAGCAAATTTGAGAGTCACACTCTCTATTTATACTTTTACTTTGACTTGACCTTTACTAAATTAGGTCGACCCCAACTTAACCACTCAACATAATGCTGACTGGGCCGACCCCCACTAGGGTGGTCTAATAACCCTTTAACCCACATGACTCATACAAGGCCGACCCCATCAAGGCGTTCTAATAACTCATCAAGTATAAGTTATGACACTTATAATTGCAAGTACAAATGACGACACTTCCAATCGGAGGAATAATACATCTTCGTTGGGGATACAATAAAGTACAAATGTAATACATACAATATACAAGTGAATATCTTCCAAAGTTACAAATACATCAACAGGTTTTACCTCAATGATTTTACATAATAATAACATCCCGACGGAGGAATAAACATCTCCGGATAATAAAGTACAAATAGAATATTCTTTGAAGTTACAATATTTCAACACACGGGATGGGTTTTGATTCCACTAGAAAAGAAACATAGAGGGATCTTATGAGAAATTAATCATCCATTACCAAGTTTCATTCTAAGAACTCCCACCTTTTCATCATGTGCGTTCAATAAAGTTCATCCACTTCCTTTACCTGTGAATCCAATCATAAATTCATGTGGAAGTTGGTGAGGAAGTCTACCTTGTGTAGTTATGCAAGCTTGGGAAAAATAAAATTAGTTTGTAGAAGTGTGAGGAGTACTTCATTCTCCTACCTCATTGGGGATCATTATCCCATTATTCTCCAATTCTCAAGTTCATACTCTCCCCTCCTCATGTTGTATTCTCTATATTTGTTACCCATTAATCAAATTTGAAAATGACAGAATTAGTAGTATAAAAGAGGAATTTGTAGATGTTGGGGGAGAGAGAGAGGGGTTGTAGATGAACATATTAACGCTTAGGAAATGTAGAAATTCTTCACCTGTTAGTTAATGTTTCTCATTGGTTTCTTAGGAAAGAATTTGTATTATTTATCTAGTTATTTCCTAAAATAATTTATTGGATTTGATTGTTTCTACCTATACTAAAGATCATTGTAAGGGAACAATATCCCTAAGGGATTATTGAATAGAGAAAGAGCATATATTCATTGTGTTAAGTAGGGTAGTGGAAGAGAGTGCTATGATTTTTTATGGTTGGATGAGTTGCCTAGAGTACTATGTAGTCAAAATATTAACTTAGTTGTGAGAGAACTTATCTTGGATTCAAGTGAACTTGATCTCCGAATAAAAAAATGGTCCTCCCAAAATCACCTTCATTTTTACTTGGGGTTAAAATTACATCTTGTTTGAAATATTGGCCTTAATAATTGTTGTCATTGCAATAAAAACCCTAAAATGGTGCTCTATGTTTCATCCAAAATCACCATGCCATACATTTGAATCCAAATCATTATACGCATATATAGAACAAAACTCGAACAAAACTGTATATAAATCCATAAGATAAAACCATAGTGGAACAAAACTTGAACAAATATATAAATTTTCAGGAAAATAGTGGAACATGGTTCCCAATGTACATACGATGGCAACTCATGCCCTATACAAAATCTGACAACTCGTGTCATAGATCCAAAATACATGGCAACTAGTGCCCTATACAAAATCCGACAACTCGTGCCGTAGATCCAAAATACATGGCAACCCGTGCCGTAGATACAAAGTACACGACAAGTGGTACCCAAAGGTGCCACATCGTGGATAATGTAGATAACATGGCATGTCAAGCATTGTGACCAACCCGGTCACTCCCTGGTGCATCTCCAAAATCGATCTTTCTCTTCTTGGAGCTACTACTACTCGAGTCTTCTTCTGTCTAGGAGTAGACCGTCTCTCCACGCCCTGAAAAAAATGATATAAGGTACCATTAGTTTCAAGCATTTGTAACATTTACCACATTTATAAAATGAATGTACAATTCAAATCTTAAATAACTCACCACTGATGTGAGTGGGATACAAGAAGCAGGTGTCCTCAATCTGTTGAGCCTCTCAGCAATTTCACCCTACAACATTTACGACAATCATTTCATTGAAAAATAATAATTGCTTAAATTAATTCTGGTTCATGCATAAAAAAAATTTCATAAATTAACTTGATTCTCACTGTGAACACCTCTAACAATGGACATGGCTGAGCTTCTTGGCTAGCAGGTGGAGCAGTTGGCTGGACAACCCTATCCATTGTAGTCATGGGGGGGGGCACAGATGTAGATGGAGGAACTATGGGTACAACCACAGTAGTTTCCACAATAGTGGCAGTAACTGGAGATGATGTGGTGGAAGAGGACATAGTAGTATGGGGTGGATGAGGACATCATGGACAATAAATCCCTACCGGCTGGCCAATAGGGTGTGTCGACCCAAAAGGGCTAGGGGGGATGTTGAGATATGGTGAATGGGAGGTCGGTCTTGGATAGAGGGAGAATGATGGATATAAGGGAGCTCGTGGACGAAGGGGAGAAGCTGGATGGAAGGGGGGCGTGGACGAATGGTGGAGGATGGATAAACGGGGGGGGGCGTGGATGAATGGGGGAGGATGTATAGATGGGGGGGTGTGGACGAATGGGGGAGGATGGACGGAGGGAGGAGTATGGACGGAGAGGGGAGGGTGGATGGAAGGGAGGGGGTCGATGGAGGGAGGGGTCTGGATGGAGGCAAGGGGGGTGACTCATGGGAGAGGGTGGAAACATGGGACTAAAGAGGCTCGCATCTGCTGGCAGCCCCTGCATATAAATTTATAATATCATAGTTTAGTAAATAAAAAATAAATTAAACCATACTATGTCGTAACATTTCAAATTAAAAGTGTGCTTTTAACTACACATTGTACCTGTGTATATGGTGATTGTTGACCCCTGGCGGAGATGGATGGTCATCATACTACGTGCATACATGTGGACACCAAAACGCATGCACATTATAAACATATTAAACTTGTAATTATTCAGTCAATCAAAATATTAAAAAATATTGTACGAACTATCATCATGTATGTCATAAATACATAAAAATAAAAATGTCATAAGTAATAGTAATATTGTGTGGGGTACTGAAAATACCTCTGTGTGAGGTGCCGCAATCTCAGTTGCAGCTACCATTGCTACATCCAGGTTGGGAGATGCTGCGTTCTCCCATGACGATGTGTCAACTCTAAATAGTTGTACATTGAAATAATAGATTAAGTCAAGCACACATACTTTAAAATCACTTTACAAATTATCAAGTGATAATTGAAAACAAATTAAAAAAAGTGTTAACTTGCTCAAAATAGAAACCCTCGATCGGGCCAGGGAAAGTGTTCCCACAATGGGGAAAAAGATGTGGCATTGTCCCCGTGGAACTAGAAGGCCCAACATGGCTACAACCAGTGACAGGTCTATTCTGACTCTGTCCTGGAGGCCCTGCACCTGCATCTCTATTAGGGTCATCCTGTCTCTCCACTATAGTAGCTGCTACAAAGGTAGTGTGTCTAAGCAGTCCCCGTGTAACACTCCTCATCGCATCCTCGATGTCATCAAGTTTTTGGGGTAACTGAGGCGGCAGGGGAGAGGGGTTGGGCTCGCGCCTAGGAGCTGGTGGCCCTCTCAGTGGGGTCCTCCTATCAGCATGTCGATCTTGGGTAGAGCCATGCCCAACACCATGGAACTCGGTTATGTCAAAATGGTTGACATGTAAACCGAGGGAAAAGTCATCCCATAGTTGCTAAAGGAAGCACTGTGGAACCTCCCTATTATTGCAGGGAGGTTAATCATAAATCATGAACCACCTATGCATCCAATTGTCCCTCCATGGTTGGAAATGACACCAATCCATGCAAACACGTGGATTTTTAATGTACAGTGGTTGTTGTGTTCTTGGATTGGTGAACATACTATACGATTGGGCCTTTGTAATATTCAAATCTTTTATTTCCTCCTTGGAAATGCCTGTGGAATAATATTCCCGCATCCTAGCTCTATATTCAATCATGTCAATCAATTGGCGATGTGCATGGATGATAGAGTCAATTGAGCTCTCAATTGAGGTGGCAAGGGACACTCGAGATGGTTCCCCTGTGTTTCTTAGTTCTAGAGTGTGCACTCTCATCTCATTTGGAGAATGGTTCAAGTCATCTTGGTCAAAATTTTGTTGGGCATTTGGATTTTGTTGAGGATTTTCATTGGTTCCACCGGTCTCTGTGTTAACATTTTGTTCATTTATTGTGTGGGTTTACAATATGCAATTGAAAAATTATTTATTCTTTTAATAATTTGGGGATTATTACAAATTTAATAAACAAACAAAAATGAATAAAATGACAAAACCAATGAATAAAATGAAAAAAGAAATGGCATTTACCTATCCAATGCCATTGGTGGATGGATGAAGGTGGTTTTTTGAGTGGTAATGGTGCACTTGGCTTGCTATAGCTCTGTGCACGCGCGGGTTCATCTACGTTCGGCCGGAATGGTAAGAATGAAAAGAAACCGAGTTTGTTTTTTTTTTAAACCTGAACAGGGGCACGTGCACATGTTTGTCCCCGCACGCGCACCGGTTCGGTACCGAACCTGATGGTGCGTGCGTGCGCGTTCCTGTTTTTTCCCCGCTAGCGTGGCCTTGTTGCAACAGTTTTGGGGAGCATCTTTGTGCGCCCACCCTTAAGTAATAATGTTATATTCGTGATTATTTTTAAGATAATATTGAAATATTAAATATATATATATATATATATATATATAGAGAGAGAGAGAGAGAGAGAGTTTTAATTAATAGTTCATTTTAATATTAAATAGATAATTCTACTCTCTTTGTAAAAGTATCTTTCATAATGATGATGGTAATGGTTAATGTCCATTGGGACAAATTTTGTTCTATCGTACCTTAAGAAAGAAAAGTAAGGAACTACTTGATTTTATTTTTATTTATCTACTCAAAAATATTGAAGAGGAGTGGTCCTAAATTAGCATAATTTTGATCAATTAGAAGGTTAGGAAAATCCAAATTGTAACAAAATTTTCGAAAGTGAGATCTAATGTGGGTGTACACATGGCAATTTAAGGGAAATAGTTTTTCATCCTCAACACTCATAGTCTCACAAAGATGACACATCCTTTCACCCATGGTTTTTTAGAAATCATCCAATGTCTTGTTTCATTATGCAACTCATGAGAGTTCGCTCTTATTTTAGCTATGTTGATCTTCTTCTTTATGCTAGTTAAAACAAAGAGATACTTTTGCTCTTCTAGATTGGGGTTAATGAGCTTTTTATAATATCTTAATTTCCTTTTAACCTATAAATTTTTATCGCACCAAAACTTCTCTTTAAACTTCGAAGTAATAATATTTTTAATATTATCTATATTTTGCAAAGTGACATTTTCATCGATCCCCTAATTCTTTAGCCAAGACATGGCATCTTCAGGTGGTTTTGACTAGATTTTAAAGAAATTTCTAGAATTCTATGGTCTCCCAAGTTATTTTTTAATTGCATATTAGATACCTAGTTATAATTATGCTCTCAATTGGGAAATACCTAATTCTATGAGGAAAACATGATAGGGCATATTGCTTTTAATTTTAAGATTATAAGTTACAACACACTTCTAGATTTTCCTCAATCTTTCTCCAAGATTCTCTAGAGATGATCTGCAACCCCAAGCTTCACACCCATACATGATAATGAGAGTGACTAGAGTCACAAAGAGGATTTTATTTTTATCCCACATCACAAGATTTGTTTATTTGCAATTGTTTTTCAGGTCATCTTTCCACCCTCGATTAATCTTTTTTCTCGATGTTGTAGTTCCACTTGAGGTTGTGATGGATATGAATCCCAAGACATTTGTATGAAGTCGCTTCCTCGAAAAGTTACTATTGCCATACACAAAATTAGTGTAAGTGACCTTATTGGATTTGTATCATACGAGCAATATATCAACATAAAGAAGACACACACACACACACACACACACACACATATATATATATATTCTTTATGGATGTTATATTCTTGATTAAGTTTAAAATAAGATGGATCCATCTTAACATTGGCTAACATTGGCTCTACCAAGTGTAGAGATGGATCAAATATCTTGAGGTGTAACCTACTCAACTTTAGCATTGTAAAAAGGGTTTGTAGCTCAAGACATTTGATCCCTCTTAACCCTTGATAGAGCCATTATATCTATATTTGTTTATATATTTCTATATATGAATATGTTTTTCTCATATAAATGTATAATTTTCTTTCATAAAAATTTTTCTATTTAATATTATATTGATTTAAAATGTTTAATATAAAATTTTAATTTAATACTTTGTAACTTATCAATTATTCATAAATAAAAATGTAAAAAATCAATTTTAATTATTGTTAATATATATATATATATATTATTTTTATTTGAAATTAGTAAAACATTTTCAATAAATCTCATTACATATAATCTTAACATTTTAGATATTTATAAATCCATTAATTTTTTTTTATAATCTTACATCAAGTACAGATTCTCATAGTGTATTTTGAATTACATGAAAAAAAAAATTATGATTAAATTAGATATCTTTTATTCTTTTATAAAGTAATTTTAAAATTATATTATTATTATTATTATATTATTTTATTTATACCTCAAAAATATATATTTTTTAAAAATGAAAATTTAAATAAAAATTAATTTATATAGATTTTCATCGTCATTTTAATTCACATTAAAAAAAATATATTTATAATTAAATTAAATATTTCTTTTATTTTTTATAAAATAATTTTAAAATTATATCATTATTATAATAATTTATTTATACGTCAAGAAATATATATATATATATATATATATATATTAAAAATGAAAAATTTAAATAAAAATTAATCTATACATTAGATGCTATAAGAGAAAAATAATTTCAAAATGATTTTTTTATTATGGCTTCAAAATCTTTTTTGAAACATGCCATTTTTTAAGTCAAAAGATGTACACATTTTCGAATGCTTCCTTAGTGAGATACGAACAGTTAAATATGAAGTTGCGATTAAACGTAGGAAAAAACTTAATAGAACCTGTCATATGTCTGTCCATACATTTGAAATAGTACATATAACATAATTAAATTTAGCAAAAACTTACCAGAACCTGGCATATGTCTGTCAATACATATGAAATAGTACATATAAAATAATTAGAATTACGATTTGCAGAACCATTCGTCAAATTTCATCAATCAGTGCTTACCAAAGTTACCATGACATTGAAGCAACGTATCCAGAACCGCTCTAATCAGTTTGAATCTTCAGTATGACTGTAAAATCAAATTAAACACTCAGTTTTTTTTTTGGTTTTTAATCAATTCCGGTCTAAATTTGGTTCAAAAATCACAATTTGGGCAATGCTGTGATTTCAGTAATCATCATGAATTATTTTATACTAAATGAGTGAATTTAAAACTATCCAAATTGTCTAAATCGCTATTTGAGCAATTGAAATTGCTATTTCAAGCATTGTTGATCTGCCATATTCAAACTACTAAAGCTTTTTGGTTGTTGCTTATACTGCTTCCCATCTACAAAACCACCGCTATAATCAGTCTGAATCTTATTAATTGCTTCAGGGATCAGTGGTGAATGGTCTATATCTGATTGGTAACAACATTAAATGCATTGTTTTTAGTGGATACATAATGATTTCATGTTTCCAAAGCTCATGCCACTGACCTCTCAGAAGCAATGACTGAAGAGTCAGACTGGTTAGAGAATGCCGAATAGCGGTTTTTTTTGGATAACGTGCACCTCAGTCATGGTCAGCACTGACTGATTAAATTTGAAGAATTCAAATCGTAATTCTAATTATTTCATACACACTGACACATGCCAGGTTCTATAAAGTTTTTTTTTTAAATTGAGTCAGTTTGTGGTTTTGGGATATGTGAGAGAGACAACGGTAGACGCAAGTCTACTCAAATTTGTCAAACACAACGGCCCATACGGCGAATTGCCAAGATTGCAAAAATGTACAAGCTTGCCTAGTGCCACAGACGCAAAACGCTAGGTTTACAAAAATGTAAGAGCATGACTTCACCATAGCAGAAATCACATGCAGCAAAATAAGAAAAAGCCAAAGATACATCATTACCTACAGCAGCGAGATGTGGAAAATAGCAGACCATCATCGCCAACAATGGAAGTAAACAACGAAAATTTAGCTTTTAACAAACTTGTTACATTGCAATTCGTGCTTGTTTCTGTGCATGATTTGAAGTCTGTTCGAATCTCATCTATCCGATTTGAAATCTGTCCATGCTTTGTTTCTGTGGATGATTTGAATTATGTGACCTAACATTGTCGAATCTCATCTATTGGGCATTATGTTTCCGTTTTGAGTGGTTCCCATCCTCAACTTCTAATCTGTTGTTTCGGTTTTGAGTGGTTTCCATTCTCAACTCTTTAATTTGTAGGAATTGAATAGCTGATCTGTAATGACTTAATCTCCATAAATACTAACTACTCTATCATGCTTGATGAGCAAATTGTTTCAATGTAATTTGCTTCTAAAATATTAGCTATAAAAATCATAAATGAATGCAAATATTTACAACTTTTCATAAAATTGTTCAAACAATCCATTTTAAGCTATTTAAATTATAGATAATGTATATCTTTAATTAAGTATCCAAGTAATGGAGAAAGTAACGGAGAAATGCAGTAAATAGGTAATTAAGAAATGGTGTGTATCCTAAATCATTTTGTATCATATATATAAAGGTGAATGCTCTTTTGTGGAGTGCTACTTCTTGTACCAGGTTCTGTCTTTTTATAGGTTTTTCAGTGATCAGAATAGCAAGACTAAGGTTAGGATTATCAAAGATTTTAAGCTTGGTCAGGATGAGATCTATCGTTTTTTTGATGGAGCCTCAGAGGATGAAGAAAGGCTATGTTGTTTGTGAGGAATTTTAGTTCTTTCTAATAATGTTTCAATAGAGTTCAAAGCTAATGGGTACAAATAACCGAGCTGAAAGGCCAGCACTGAGATTTTTTTACAAATTGCAAAAGAGGAACAAGTAAATAATCTGAATATCTATGGAGATTGAAAGCTTTGGATTAAATACATGAAGAAAGAACATTGTATCAGAAATCTGCATTTGCAAAACATTGGACAAAATCTGAACTTGATCGCATCCTCTTTCAGCAGAATCTATTTCAAGCATGTCTTTAGGGAACAAAATGAGGTAGCAGATGTCATATCCAAAGAATTATTGCTTATTGAATCTGGTGTATGTATGGTAACAGTTAAAAAGAATGGTCTACAGGAACAGAAAAGGAAGACACTAGACTTTTGGACAAAAAGCTGATCCTTTAAGCTTTAACTCCATCCAGTTTGGTTTTGAACTTTTTGGTTTTTTTATTGTAATCACGTATTTTGAAGCAAATTTGAAAATTCTAAACTGTGCAAAGGCACTTGAGGGATGTATTCTCGAATTTCATTATGAATGAAAAGAACATGATTTTTTTCGATGGAAAAAAAAATCTTAATTTGGTATCATGGGAGGGATTAACAATATGAGAGAAAGTTGATTATTAACGTGTTGTAGAAATATATTAAGGTAGGAGAATATCTTAGTTCTTTGTGAGTCGCTCCACTACAGAAGCTTGTGGGAATGCAGAGATATTTAGATCTTCAGAGGCAAAGTGGTTCCATGGTACCAACTTTAAAAAGATAAAGAGTATGAATTCAGTTAAAATACCGATGCAGTGGACATCAATCGTAGCATACCGACCTCTAAGAGAAGTACAAACCTATGGAGAACTTATTCATATTTATAATAAGCATATGGAAGATTTTCTAGGTTAGTATTGAATGATAGATAATATATCTAACAATTATGTATAGATAAAAGCTAATAGGGAAAATCATAAAAAAAAATCACCTCCTCTCATGATGGCCATTTGACACTTCATGTGAAAGAAACAATTCGTGCATGTCCCTTTTTGAAAGTTATGAGAACACATTCAAATGTATTTAAGCATTTAAAAACAGCATAACTTTTAGTTGGGTTTTAATTGTGAATACCTTTTACTTGTTTTATAAGTGATTGTACCTTTAATATATGTAGAGTTATTTGTTAGAAAATAGTTTATTTATGAGTATTTATTATATTTAAGTAATATTTTTTTCTATTTAGTTATTTTATACATCATTGTATTTTAATATATGTATTGTGCACTTTTAATATATGTATTTGTGTAGAATTATTTTTTTGTAATTTTATGGAATCCCCTTATGAGTGATAATTTATTTTATATATTATTGTAATTTTAATATATGTGATTTTTATGTAGCATTATTTATTAGAAAATAGTTTATTCATAAGAATTTATTATGTTATTATATATGAGTGAGAAATTTTCCCATATTAAATAATATGGTTATGTTATATGAGTAAGAAAAACCAATTGAATAAAAGTTAATTAAATTAATTAATTGAGTATTTAATATATAATTATTTTCATATCAAAATACACTTAAAAATTAATAATCAGTGTGCATTGTTTTTTTCATTTTTCATTCTACCACACTTACAGGAAATAAACCAAATTTCATATTTTATATGGTATTTATGGTGTGTTGGTTCATATTATAGAAAGATCTTTGGTATACACAAGTTTATTTAATATTCCATACTAGTAAAGAGTTCCTCAACAATTACTTTAAATACAACTACTTCAATGTTCAATTATGGACATTATCGTCACATAACAATGTAAATGACCATTTTCCACTTCAAATATGATGCACTACGAAAGTGCTCCTTAACAACTACTTCAATATTCAATTATGAACATTATCCTCACACAACAATGTAAATGACAATTTTCCATATTCTAAGATGAAGGATTGAAAGTATACCTCAAACCTTTATACCAAAATTTAGGAAATGTTTATTGGTGTTTATGATTATAGAAACATAATTTAGGAAATGTTTATTGGTGTTTATGATTATAGAAACATAATTCATGTAGATGGATTGAAGGAAAATAATGTTTCGTGTAGCATATCTAGTTTACTGAGGTGAGCATCTAAAACCTCTTATTCATTCGGGAGGGAAAAGGAAGTGTCACAAAGTGAATGGATTTCAACCTCAAGGAGAATAACAACCTTATCATTCTTTTTATTGGTTAAATGGGTGTAAGTGATATATGCAATCATCATGCAAGTATAATAGGCCAATAAGGAAAGGAAATTTTAGGTGCCAATCTTGATGGTACACTAATTTAGCCTTTTTTATGATTGATATGAGAGATTGATTACATGCTTCATCTTAGTTGTAAACCTAAATATAATATGAAATTGAATAATGGTGACAAATGCATTTGATACATAATTACTTCATTTGGAGATTCTTTAAAGAACTTCCATTGTCATAAACAATCATCTCTGAAGTACCATATCTAAAAATGATATGGTTGAAGATAAACATCGAAATGATGTGTTTGAAACCATTGTACAAAAGGATGTCCTATGATCACTCATGAGATACTCAATATATGTAAGAATAGATGTATGTTGGTTGAACAGAGAGGGAGTGATTTTACCGATATAGGTAAATAGCGACATTGAAAATGGTCAATGGTAAAAGATATGGTGAAGGAAGAAGTCTAGATAATGAATGTGGTTATCATGACCCTAACACTTAGTGCGACTGCACATGTGCCAAAAAGAGTCACTAACCAAAAGTGGGAAACTAATAGCCCAATTGGCTAATCTTCTTGCAACATGGTATGAAAAACAAAAAAGCTACCAGAAACTCCATCATTGATTTCATGAAGGTAATAAGTTTTAGAATTGCTTGAGGGCAAGCAATCTTGGGTGGGGAGGACTGTAATGTCCCCATCCAAATAAATACTAGAAGGAAAAATTCCACCAATCTACTAGTTCCCTAGGTTGGGGTGGAAACATTTGGATTTTGAATAAGGGATATAATAAACCCCAAACATACATTAGCTTGACATAAATCTATAAAAAGGTGCTAAATAAATATTTAAAATAGGAAAATAATGTGGCACTCGGTCATGGAGGCACATTGGTGGTGTGGGACCCACACAAAGCAAGGTTCCTCATGCCACATGGCATCATATTTTCACCCATTCAAATCCAAGGTGGATGGGTGAAAACATGAAGTTGGGAAACAATTTTGGCTTGTTTTTGACAAAAAAAACTGCTAATTTTTATGTTTTTCAACTTCAACCTCTTCAAACCCATATCTCCCTTAGGAATTTCAACTTGAAGTAAACACAAAGGTTTTACAGAATTGAATTAGCTTTCTACTCGTTTTTATTTTTTATTTTTTTTATGGACATATCATGGGACAAATTTGTTGTCAACCAACGACATATACTTGAAAAGTTTAGGTATGGATAATGAGTGACCTATGCTGACGATGGTTTTTTGATAGATGGTTATTCATTTTAGGGAAAAAAATTGTATGCTCATAATCTACACACACTAAACTTGATCTTGGACTATATTTCGAGGTTTTTAAGACTTGGGAACTATTTTTTATTATTTATTGAAATAGTGTATGTTCAGAAAATGGTGCATTATCGACACATGTTTTTGTCTTCACATTTTCTTTCAAATGTTACTCTTATAAAACAAACTAAAACCAACCCATTGAAGAGGACACTTCAAGGAACATCCTTGAATTTTTAAAAATTGTTTTGGCTTCGTCATTGTGATGATATTGAATTTTCATTGTGACTGATTTTTCAGTCACTTAATTTTTTAATGATAAAGTTTAGTAAAAAACTAGAAAAAAATAGTAATCCTAAATGAAATTGAAAAAAACTTATATTACTAGAAAGTATATTGAATGATGAATCTACTGGTATAAACTCCGACATGTAATTCTCATGTTTTGTAGTGGTCTGACCTTGTTAAAATGACACATTTCTGAATTCTACAGAAATGGTGTTGGAATTGTTGACCAGAAACTCTCGGGCGAGAAAATGTCTTCCAAACTCTCGGCCCAGAGTTTAGTTCAAACTCTCATCCAAGAGTTTTTTTTAAAATACACCGCGGCGATTGGTTCAAAGTCTCAGCCTAGAGCTTTTTTAAACTCTCAGCCCAGAGTTTGAACTCTCAAAACTCTCGGCCTAAAGGTTCAGTTTGACTTTTTTTTGCGTGATCATCTGCCCGCGCTCTGTTTTTTTCACTCCGTTTGTCACACAAGTGTTTCCCAGGTTCGCGATTTCACCCGGATTCTAATGTTCTTGGGGGACTTGGAAGGTCATTATACTTGGCATGACTCAATGAAGGTCGAATTGGAGTGGAAGAGTAACTCCCATGGAAGAGGACGAGGCATTTTAGAGATATTGAGACACTTGAGCTAGATTCCCTAGCTTCTATGACATCAATGATGAAAATGCTATGAAACTTATGACAAGAATCAAACCTGATTGCTAACATCTGACCAATATGACATGGCAGGGCTAAACATAGCATCCAAGAGGCTGCACAAGGGAGTTAGGAAATCCAAAGAGCCTTCTCATTCAAATTGGTGGAAGATGGAGACTAGAAATTGTTGGACAAGTTTCACACATTGGAATCTCTTCCCTATTCGAGTTGGCATGAATATTTTTGAAGGAATTCGAACCATGGAATGCTTAGGAAGTTTATAAAAGACAAGAACAATGAAGGAGATGGGATTTTGATGATTTTTCATCTTGCAAATTGGAGAGCATAGCTTTTCCATGCTAGTGGAGTGTTTACTTTACTTGCCTTAGTACCAATTTCGAGGGTGAAAGATTCCCATCCTAATTGGAAATTTGAGAGGCTATTTAGACATTTCATTTGGAGCTACAATGGAGTAATTTGTTGTAGTTTGAAGCTACAGGGATGTTTTTTATCTTCTCTTCTTCAACTTGCTTCCACAACTCTCTCACATTTCTCTTCATATTTTGGCTCTTGGAGGAAGGGCGCACTTGGTGAGATGTTGATCTCTTTGGGGGAACTCTTGGGGCCCCATTTATTTGTACTCTAATGTATTTACTCTATATTTGATGCTCATAAGAACCTCAAGTCGAAACTCTAAGTGAAACTATGTAAAAATGCCAAATTATGTATGAATGGTGGCATTTTCCCCTATATCTTGTTGTGAGAGTTTGAAGTTGCTTAGTTTCGATTTGTTTCAGTCAACCTATGTGATTTTATTGATGTATGGAGAGCCATTAATGTACTGAAGAAGTCTCATGAACATTATGCAAGTCATTGGAACAATTATCTCAAATTTCATAGCAAGTTGTGGAGTGTTTCTAGCATTTCCCCCTATGTGAAAATATGTTTAAAAATATCTGATTTATGGGAGTTGCAACAGCCTTTAGGAACTTATTAATGATGCATTTGGGATCCCATTGAAGTCCTCTAACTATTCCATGTCTCTATTCTGAAATTTGGCAAGGTCGTACTGCATTTGGGAAGTCATTTGTGTCTCCTACCCTTGGGGGTTTGAACCTCGAATTTCCTAGGGAATTACCCTATTCTCTCTTGAACTTAAATGAATACCAATTTTGGAGCATTTGTGTTACCACTAGCCTAAGGGTTGAATTGGCCAAAAATTGCAATTTTTCTCAATTTTTCTAAATTTATTAAAAGGGACATTAAAGCAACCTACTCAAGTTTAGCATTGTAAAAGGGGTTTGCAACTCAAGAAATTTGATCTCTCTTAACTTTTGATAGTGCCACTCGATCTATACTTGTTTATATATCTCTATATATAAATATGTTTTTCTTATATAAATCTATATTTTTTCATAATTTTCTTTCATAAAAATATTTCTATTTAATATTATATTAATTTAAAATGTTTAATATGAATTTTAGTTTATAACTTTGTAACTTATAAATTATTCATAAATAAAAATGAAAATATTCAATTTTAATTATTGTTTATATATATATATGAAATTGGTAAAACATTTTCAATAAATCTCATTACATATAATCTTAACATGTTAGATATTTATAATTTCATTAATATGTATTTTTTTATAATCTTACATCAAATATGGGACATGAAAAAAATACGATTAAATTAGATTTTTATTTCTATTTTCTTATAAAACAATTTTAAAATTATATTATTATTATTATATTTTATTTATACGTCAAAAATATATATATATTAAAAATAAAAATTAATTTATATAAATTCTCATCGTCTATTTTGAATGACAATACAAAAATATATTTATAATTAAATTAGATATTTCTTTTATTTTTTATAAAATAATTTTAAAATTATATATTATTATTATATTTTATTTATACGTTCAAAAATATATATATTTTAAAAATGAAAATTTTAAATAAAAATTAATCTATACATCAAATGTTATAAGAGAAAAATAATTTCAAAATGATATTTTATTATGACTTCATAATCTTTTTTAAACATGCTCTTTTTTAAAGTCAAAAGATGTACACATTTTCAAATGCTTCCGTTACTGAGATACGAACAGTTAAATATGAAGTTCTGATTAAACGTAGGAAAAAACTTAATAGAACCTGTCGTATGTCTGTCCATACATTTGAAATAGTACATATAACATAATTAGATTTAGGAAAAACTTACTAGATCATGTCATATGTCTGTCAATACATATGAAATACTACATATAAAATAAATTATAATTCGATTTACGATTTGCAGAAACATTCGTCAAATTTCATCAATCAGTGCTTACCAAGTTACCATGACTCTGAAGCACCGTATTCAAAACCGCTATTATCCGCTCTAATCAGTCTGAATCTTCATTATGACTGTGAAAGCACCGTCTACAAAACCGCTATAATCAGCCTTACTCTTCATTAATTGCTTCAGTGATCAGTGGTGAATGGCCTATATCTGATCAGTAACAACATTAAATGCATTGTTTTTAGAGGATACATATTTCCTCCATATTTCCAAAGCTCACACCACTGACCTCTCTGAAGCAATGACTGAGGATAACGTGCTGCTCAGTCATGGTCAGCACTGATTGATTCAATTTAAGAATTGTTCAAATCGTAATTCTAATTATTTCATATACACTGACACATGCCAATGCCAGGTTGTATAAAGTGTTTTTTCCTAGATTGATTCAGTTTGTGGTTTTGGGATCTGTGAGAGAGACAACGGTAGACGCAAGTCCACTCAAATTTGTCAAACACAACGGCCCATACGGCGAAACGCCAAGGTTGCAAAAATGTACAAGCTTGCGACGCCAAAATCGGTCCAACTGCCACAGACACAAAACGCTAGGTTTAAAAAAATGTAAGAGCATGACTTCACCATAGCAGAAATCACATGCAGCCAATAAGAAAAAGCCAAAGATACATCATTACACACAGAAGCGAGATGTGGAAAATGGCAGACCATCGTCACGAACCATGGAAGTAAATAACGAAAATTTAGCTTTTAACAAACTTGTTACATTGCAATTCGTGCTCGTTTCTGTCCATGATTTGAATTCTGTTCGAATCTGATCTATCCGATTTGAAATCTGTCATGGTTTGTTTCTGTGGGAGATTTGAATCATGTGACCTAACATTGTCGAATCTCAGCTATGGGGTATCATGTTTAGGTTTTGAGTGGTTCCCATCCTCAACCTCACCTCTAATCTGTTGTTTAGGTTTTGAGTGGTTCCCATTCTCAACTCCTAATCTGTAGGAATTGAATCGTTAATATGGAGTGATTTAACCTCCTTTAATTAGTAGTTGTTTTGTATCTGAGAATCCTGCAAACATATTGAGTAAATTTGCAGGTGCAAGTGAATTCTTGTCCAACAAGAAATTCTAACGTCCTTTCAAGAAGGTGAAAGCAATCAATCACCATATAATAACATATAATATGGATTTAAATAGCAAACCTTTAGTTTTTTTTTAACCACAACCGTTTAATAAGAGAAGAGTGCATTTGTAATGTTCAATTGATTTGTCAAACATGATAAGGATATGACACCTACATCAAGTAAATTACAAATGTCAGTCTCATACATCCATGTAATGCCAAGACAAATTAAATGATATTCTCATCACTAGTATCTACTTACAATACCTCTTTATAAAATTATAGATGGATCCAAACATTGGGTACTATGATATTAGATCTATATCACACTAATGTATATTAGATCTTTATCACAAAAGTACACATATGTAATGTATTAGGTGTACAAATGGAAAATTTTACATAGGGATTAGGTGTAAAGTGTACATAAATGGAAAAATTTGCACAAAGGGATTAGGTAACAATGTAAGTACAAATCACAAATTTTAGTTGATATACATGATCAACTTACCAAAATAGTTCAATTTACACTTTCATCGGCATGTATAGACATGTCCTTGATCGACGTGTGTGGAGCTCAAAATTCTCCTGAAAACCTGGGAGGACCCGCTCACAACTCCATAAAACAAGCTAAAGATATATGCTTCTATACATTGTGGTTTGAAGCTTTCAACCTAAAGCATTGAGTGTGCTTATGGCAAGAGATTAATTCATCGCCAGATATGTGAGAATACACATGTACCGCACAGCTATGGATGTTAGCGGCTCCACAATTAACAGAGCCCCTGAATCTGCCCTTGCGAATTAAGGATTCATCAACGGCAAAGAGAGACGTATGTAGTTTCCAATGGCATTCCCTCAAAACGTTTTTCGGAGTATTCTGATGGAAGCAAGTCCCTACCTTGAGAGATCAAGCATCTATGCAATTGTGTTTTTGTCTAGCTTTGGAATTTCTCGATTAATTAATTTTCTCTATTTAGTCCTTATAATTTGTGAAGTATATGTTTGATACGTAGAACCAAGGCCAAAATTATATATGAATTGTGAATTGTGTTTTTGTCTAGTTTTGGACTTTCTACTTTAATGAATTTGCTCTATTTAGTCCTTATAAATTGTGATGTATAAGTTTGATACTTAGAACCAAGGCCAAAATTCTATATGAAGTATATGTTTCACACGGAGAACCAAGGCCAAAATTATATATGATTTGTGAAGTATATGTTTGATACATAGAACAAAGGCCAAGATTCTATATGAAGTGTTGAGCAAATTAATTAGTAACTAACATTAATAAATTTTATATGAGGTGTTAAATAAAGTAATTGAAAACTGACATTAATAGCTTAGTATTCCAACTCTCAAAGACTATTTCTTAAGCCTCCCTTTTTTTTCACAGAAAAAATATAACTTACTATTAATATGCGAAATAGTAAATAGAGCCAGTTGTCATAAAAGTCATACATCACTATGCTACCCTGTAGTAAATGAGTCATCTCTAAAACCAATGGCCACAATGCCATCAACCGCATGAACGGGCAAAACATAAGAAAGACCAAATGTTCACACATACAAACATGAACCCCTCCCGAAGGAGAAATAGGTTCCACAAAATCATAAACCAACAGTGGGTCCCATCAAAGGAAGAGAACCATGAAATCATCTGTCCAGACTGTCAAATATCCAAAAATATAAAAGCAGTGTCTAGTCGACACAGCCAATAAAGCCGCAAATAGAGGAAGTATACAAAATGACCAACAAGAAGTTGGCAGCAGCCTCTAAGAGATATCTGCACTTAGAAACTAACATCATATATAAGAAGTCGACCAAGCTAATGATAACCATAAAGCAGCATAAATACAAAAATAATAATAGAGCTGATAATCAAAACCATGGAAAAGGATGAGAGCCCTGTGAAAACAATGAGTCTGCCCGCCATTCCTTCCACATGATGAGCCCAGGAGCAGAGCTAAGGGCCCTTTTCGATAGCATGTCCGCCTCCACGTTGACCTCACGGTATATATGGTTGAAGTGTATGTAATGAAAGTCTTTAATCAACAGCAGGGCCGCTTTCATCCAGTGCTGAAGTAATATATTATGTAAAGTAGATTTGCCGCTCGCCCAGGAAATTACAGAAAGAGAGTCACCAAAAACCACAAGTTCTGGTATTTCCCGCAGTCTCGCCCAGAATAGTAATAACCAAAGTGCACATATCTCACTCCTGGTATTGGAACCACCGCCCAGGTTAAGCCAAAGATGAATGGAGATAGCATTAGACAGATGTATAACTGCACCGGCACCACCCCCCCCCGGGTTGAATACAGCAGCTCCGTCAAAGAACCCACAAGGGAAGATCAACACCGGAGGGGCCAAACGATAAATGCAATCCCTAATGACACGGTCACCAGCCAAGCCGCATAAAGAAAGGTATTCATGGAAAGCAGCCAGTGTTTTGAAACCAGTCCCCGCTAGGAAAAGGGCCCGATTCTCAAATATAATTTTATTGCGAGCCTTCCATACCTCCCAGATCATAAAATATGGGAGTTCTCTGAACCCGAGATCAAGTTTATTCCAAGCAAAAAGGCACTCATTAAGAGAGCTGAAGTTCCAAAGAAAAGTTATACCAGTTCTGCCCGCTATAAAGGCCCAAAGATTTTTGATGAAAATACAGGAGGTAAAGAGGTGATCAACCGTCTCTCCCTCCGAGCAACATAGGGTACACCATCCCGGTCCACAAATTCCACGACGACAGAGGTTGTCCCATGTTAGTATCCGGTTATTCAAAGCTAACCAAATGAAACATTTTATCTTGAGCGGCAAAAAAAATTTCCAGAGAGTTTTATCCCACCATCGGAACATAACCTGAGTCCCAGCAAATAGTGCATCATAAGCCAACGCCGCCGTGACCTGCCCGTCCGCCACGTCCCATGACCACACAATCCGGTCATCGACGTCAGAGAGACACAAGTTAGAAAAATTCAGAGGTCTGATATATTCATCCCATTCCCGCTTCAATGGACCTATGAGACCCATCTGATCAGCCGAGATCCACCGTGGCCGATCGGCCCCACTCCAACCAGCAACATGAGCTAAGGAAAAATATCCATTTGCGTGGAGATATGACCTCAGTTCCGTCGATAAAGTGTATTGTTGAGCTCCACCAATGAAAGGGTCCAGGCCCAGTCTAATGTCACGACCATTGCCAGGCAGCCATGCAATCCAATGAGCGATGATCCTGTAAGCACCCAGCAGACCGTTCCAGATGTTTGAGACACCCAGGGTCACCGGACGGTTTAAACGGAACCATTTAGAAACCGGAATGTTACGCAGGTATTTGGCACGTATGATCACACCCCAAAGCGATGGATCAAAAAGTGCACGCCAAAGGCTTTTTGCATGCAGAGCGGTAACAAAGCTATCTATGTCTTTTATGTTCCAACCACCCATATGCCAAGGCCTTGCCAAAGTTTGCCATTTTATCAGGTGGAATTTCTCCAGTATTCCACCACCAGACCAGAGAAAACTGAATATCTTCCTTCTAATGATTTTCAGAATGGTCCGAGGAATTTTGCACAAAGAGAACCAATAAACGCCTAAATTCTGCAGCACTGCTTTTACCAGAGTAAGCCTACCACCCAATGAAAGATGCCGATTGTTCCAGCGTCCCAACCTCAGTTCAAATCTTCTAATAAGCCAGGACCAATCATTAATCATATATTTAGAAGGTTTGATGAAAAAAACCAAGATATTTTGTACCAGCTTCAATTTCTTTGAATTTTAGAGGCATGATGGAACTGATTGACTGCTGGACGTCATCAGACAAAGAGTTTTTCAGGAAAAAAGACTTGACGTAGCTGATTACCATGCCAGAAACCTTGCAAAACAGATCAAGTATCTGTTTATATACCAACCATTCGGCAAGAGTGCCAATTCCAAACATCATAACATCATCCACGAATAAAGAGTGAGAAGCTGATATCTCACGTGTTACTTTTATGCCAACAATCCTTCCTTCATGACGGGCTTTATGAATGGACAGGCTCAACCCCTCAATGACCAGGAGAAACAGTAAAGGAGAAAGTGGGCATCCCTGCCGAAGTCCCCGAGATGCCTTGAAGAAGTCAGTGGGGAGTCCATTGATAAGGATTGCATAATTGACAGAGCTAATGCAAGCCATAATCCATTTCATAACCGTCCATGGTAGGCCAATCTGTATTAGTATTAGTCTCAGGAAATTCCAATCAACCTTGTCATATGCCTTCACCAGGTCCAATTGGAGAATTAGAGCATCAACCTTTTTCTGTTTGATAGTATGAAAGATTTCCTGGGTCACTCCCACAGCATCATGGATCTGTCGTCCGCTTAGGAATCCATATTGTTCCTTGGAAATGTGCCGAGATAGCACCGGTTTGATCCTTTCAGCTATAATTTTTGCAATTATCTTGTAGACCAGGTTGCATAATGCAATTGGTCTAAAGTCATCATAGCTGTTTGGATGTGAAGTCTTTGGTATTAGAGCTAAATGTGTAGAGTTTATTGCCCCTGAGACAAACCCAAGTTTCCTCGATTCCTCCACAACTAGCCGAATTTCTTCCCCCATGATATCAAAGTTGTGTATGAAAAGCTCCACAGTCCATCCATCTGGTCCCGGGGATTTGTCTTTTGCCATCCTCCGCAGGGTTTTTTCCACTTCATCCAAAGTGACTTCCATGAAAATACTGTCACCTTCCGCCTCATTGAACATACGTGGATATTCCTTTATAAGTTTAAATTGTTCAGCCAGAGTGGTGTTTTTTGGGTCACGATAATAATCTTGAAAATGATATACAGCCTCGTTCATCAGAGTCTCCTCACCCCGGATCCTCCTACCCGAATGATCATTTAAGTCCCAGATAGAGTTTTGTATCCTTCGTGAATCCGCACACTGATGGAAAAATTTTGTATTCAAGTCACCAGATTTTAGCCATGTAGCTCTGCTCTTCAACCGCCATGTTTCTTCCTGTATCAGAAGAATTTTCATTTTCTGGTTCTCCAGCATTGATAGTTGTTTAAGCTCCCCCGAAGATAGCTCATAATCAACACCTCTATTCATCAGGTATTCCACCTCATCTTCTATCTTTGATAGTTCCTTTCTCATCGATGCCTTTTTGTTCTTTTCCCATTTAAATGTAAAATTTCTTAATACCTTGAGTTTCTCCGCCATCTTATCCATAGTCGATCTCTCCCCAGTAACATCTGTCTGCAACCACACATTCCTCACCCCCAAACAGAAATCAGGCTCAGAGATCCATGTGGAGTTGAATTTGAAAGGGTAAGTTTTGAAACTTGGTTCATCCTCGAATTGCAGAATAATGGGGAGATGGTCACTGATTTTAATTTGCTGCATCCAGGATCTATAGTTCTGGAAGCATGCAAGCATAGACTCCGATACTAGGAATCTGTCGATGCGTTTCTGGATCTGTTGTTCCCCCATTCTGCCATTTGACCATGTTGGTGCCAACGGTCGAGGAGCCACATCGACCAATGAATATTCATTAAAAAGATTTTGAAAATATGGCCCCAGAGGATCTCTCCTAGCAAGACCCCCCCAAATCTCCCCATCAGCCCAGGTAAAATTTAGGTCCCCAGCAATTATCAAATTTTCCAGGTTTAATAAGTTTTCTGATCCAGCCGTGTTCCAGAATGTTTCACGGTCACAGTATGGGCCATAGCAGTTAACAATATTTATATTTTTCTCCGATCCCCTTAAGTTCCCAGATAGCAAAATGCCAAGAGTGACTTGTGTGGGAACCAATTTCAAAACAAGGGGATTCCATGCCGCCAGAAGACCCCCCGAGAGTCCTGCAGCATCCACAGAGCAACACATCCATCCCGAATTAATTTTATTGAGGAATATACGTGCTTTCTCACCACAAACCATCGTTTCCTGTAGAAGAATCAGATCAGGTTTTACAATTTCTAACAAACGTTTGAAGGCCAGTTGTTTGGGCAGGCCTCCCACCCCTCTGATATTCAGGGAGAGGAAGATCATTTTCTAACCCTCGCAAGGGCTTTCATTCCTCTAAGAGCCCTGGATTCAGAACGAATGGGGGATTGTGTCATGTTCAGGTCATCCTCACTCCCCCCCAGAATGACCTTTTTGTTTTTCCTGGCACTTCTAGTTTTCAATGGTGAAAAATCCGGTGCGAGGCCCCCCCCTACGCGCACCCTTTTGTGTGACAATGTCTTCGGAGGCATCCTGTAAGGTAGCAGTATCGGTTGTACCCACTCCACCATCCTTCCCAGGAACTCCCATTCCTGAGGGACCCGGAATAGCAACAGCCGATGTCTCATTATGTTCCACCACACGGTTTCGAAAGTAGGTAGGAATAGCCGATTTCTTGACCATTTCAGAGTATGATGGTATGGGAGGCTGTTTCCCACACAACCCCGGAGACTTTCTCACCGCCGACGGCTCACCAATCGCCAAAACCCCCATTTCACAGGTTCCCGGACTCGTAACAGCACAATTCCCCGAAACCTCAATATATTTCTCATCCTCCCGAATGGGGGAAATAGTCACAGAGTCGGCGGGACCATGAGACCCCAGGGGTTCACAGTTCTCATTAGAAGCAGGAGACAGATTGATAATTTCATTTTTTTCGGGGCCCATATTGTTCATCCTAATAAGTAGTTCAGTTTCCGACCCCGGCTCATCGTTTTCAGAATTTGTATTTGATGTCTGCCCAGTCCCAGAAGAGTTGGTTTCTATGCTACGATTGTGACTCACATAGTTGCCATTGTTTCCATTATTCAACTCTAAAGAATTTATGAAGGATATATCCAACTCATTTAATGAATGGAAAAACATAGGGTCCTGGAGTTCCAACTTACGGATTATCGACGCATCCGGAATCAGAGGATTGAGTACCCGGTTTGAGAAGCCGTCCAGAGCACCCGCCCCATCCTTTTCTATGTCGCTGCTGTCGTCGGAAGACCACATCGGCCCACCATCCATGGCTTGACCAGATGACGCCGGTGCCGTGCATTGTCTCCACAAGTGACCCACCTCTTTACAGTTGGAGCATCGAAAGGGAATACCCCAGTAGTCCACAATCTGAGATAGCTGCCGGCCCCTCCAGTCTATGTGCAATACATCAATGAGGCCAATGGAAATGTCAACCTCAACCAGCAATCGTCCCATCCTTCTGTCAAAACCCCGCAAGTGGCTTTCCTCCACATGTAAAAATCTCCCAAGTCTGTTGCCAATGGCTTCAAAAGCCCCGCGATTCCACAGAGCCAGTGGAAGGCCGGGTAACAGCACCCAAAGATGTCTCAATCTCACCGTAGCCGTGGCGGGATTAAAATCAGACTGCCATTTTTGTAGCATCAAACTCCCAGTACCATGTAACCACAAACCCCCCAAGATGCGAGTGCAATGTGCTTCTTCCCGGAATTTAAACCCATACCACCCGCATGCCATTACGAAAACCTGAGGGGAGTAGTCAAGAATGGGACTCCACACATCCTCAACCCATTTAACAACATGCCGCCGATTCATGGCGTGATAGGAAAATTTCCCAACGAGCACCGTCATATTGTAGTCTACAATCTCCTCCAGACTAATGTCACGGCCGACTGTCAACCAGGCTTCTCCGGGCCTGCGGAAATATTTGCCCTGTCGCCTGCTACTAGCTCGGGTCGTCGGTCCCCGCTTTCCATTCCCGCCACGACCAGGACGAGAACTCATGTTGCCACCATGTGGGTCAGCACCCGAGAAATGTCCAGATGCCATTCCAAAATCCAGGTGTCTATTGCTAGCCGGTCCATGAGGCGCCACCTGTCGACCTATATGGGATGTTGCATGCAAATCCCCCAGCTGTCGCTTAAAATATGCATCTGGCTGGAACAAACCCGCCTCCTCAAGCTGAGAGTCCGACAGGTTCATATCACAGTCAGTAAGTGGGATAGCGGCCGTTCCGCTTATATCCATGTTGACAGCACCGTGGTCTGAACTACCCAAATACCGGCTCAAAAATCGTAACCTTTAACGGCCAAAGACCCCGGAAATTCCGCCAGAGATTTATAATGATAAATTTGCACCGCAGATAGTAATGTTTATAATGATAACCACAAGATTCGGTGGCCACACCCCTTTGACTGCTGCCAGGTTTAAGACTGACCGGAAAGCCCCAAAAACAAAAAACGTCACCACCCAATCCCAAGATGGTGACGCCTTACAAGCTCGCCGGCGGATTTTCCAAATTTCAGCAGCTATACAACGGCCAAAGTGCGAATCTTTAGGCAGCCCCTGTATCACTTAGTTCCCACACCAAAAGCACAAAAGACAAAAGGCCATTTGATGTTTCTTTTAGCACGTCACTAAAATTACTTCAACAGTTCGGTGATTACCAAACTTCCCATTAACGCTGAGTGTTTTTACTGTTCACAAACCATGCCTGTAATTTCTGCCGCCATCGCTAAGAAACCCTAAGCTAAGAAACCCTAAGCTCGAAACCCTCCCAACCCTCCTCTTAAATCCAAAGGAAGATTACTTTACCAAGACTTTTCAAGAGAACAGTCTCTCTCATTTCTTAAGCCTCCCTATAGACATGTAAAGGGTAAATTCCAACAAAATCCTATAGTTTATAAAAACTTATAATTCAAGTCGTATTACATGCTTTTAGTCTTATCCCCGAATCCTTATAAAGACATAGTTGTAATATGTGTGCTAGATGTCAAATAGTCAACCCACATGATATAGTTGTGGGGGAATTTAAATTGTATACATTTCAATAAAACTTAAGTGTATCAACCCTTCCAACCCCCTTTTGAGATGGTAGAAGGGTAATTCAAAATTGAATTTAAATGGTATACATTCCCATAAAACTTCAATTGTATCAAGCCGGCCATGCCAACTAATGTATTACGTGTGGAAGACCATATCAAGGAGGATTTGAACGATTCAATCTAATTTATTTATATGATTGCATTTGCACAACTACACATTTGAAAAGATAGATTCATATAAATTTGTGGAAAGAACAACTACTCATTGGAATCGCAGAGTCAAAAGACATGTGTTCATTTTATTTATACGATCAAGTTATCGACTACAAATATATAATTCATCGATGTTAAATGGTCGATTCTTGTAGGCAACTAAGAATGGTTTTCACAACAAGAAAATCCGTCTTTTAGCACCACAAGTTAGCATTATAAGTTGTTTATGGTGCTAAGGTGGTGGTATTAGCACCACTTACATTTTGTGGTGCTAAGGTGGTGGTATTAGCATCACTTAGAATTTGTGGTGCTACATTGGTGGTATTAGCACCACATATATTTTGTGGTGTTAAGATGGTGTTAATGTTTATTAGAAATTATGTTTTCCCTCATATATATTAAGAGAAATGCCATGTTGACAAGAACCATAAAGTGGTGCTAATAATTATGTGTCACATGGACATGCACATGTAGGATTTATTTATGAATATTTTCACCATAAACACAACCATTTCACAAATAATTATTTTGTAGATAATTTAATTTAATTATTTATATATTTTTTATTCAAATAAATGATCAAGATTAATTTATGATTTTTTCACCGCAATGACAACAAATTCAATTTCTTATTTTTCACACTATTTAAACTAATAAATTCACACAATTCATTTATGAGGCTTGACACCATGAGCACAAGAACTTCACAAATAATTATTTTGTAAATAATTCAATTTTAATATTATTTAAGAAATAAATACTTAGGACTCTTAATATTGACAAACAAACAAAAACACCTTTGTTTATTATTGATATTTTAAAGTAGCAATCAAAATTATTTAAATTGAAATTTGATTATTGAGTTGGAATTATTTATGTTGAGCTTATTAAATTTGTTGATGGACATTAGTATCACTATTAGATTTTAATCACTAGCTTAAGTCAAGTTAACCCCACAAGTTAGCCCCACTTATAATATTTGGTGTTAATATGGGGATATTAGCACCACTTATATTATATGGTGTTAAAGTGGTGATATTATTTGTTAATTTTATTCGAAATGACATGCCACATCATATTTGGTAATTAGAGAAGTGGTGGTGTATGATACTTTGACAAGTACAATAAGGTGGTGATAAGTCCTTTGCCACATTGACACTTACAAATAAATTTTAATTATGAGGGTTTGCACCAACCATAAAACAAATTCACAAGTAATTATTTTCTAAATAAAGTTTAAAAAAATAAAGTAATTATTTTCCAAATAACCCACTTCAATTATTTATTTTTTATTTTATTCAAGCAAATGAATGTTTTTAATATCAATCTTTACACCATATATAGAACAAGTTTTAAAAAAATGTTATTTTGTAAATAATTGATTCAATTATTTTTTTCACATGGAAAATACCAAGAAGCAAGGAATCCTCGGTTGTACATAACATGTCACATCATGAGGTTTGAGCCCACGTGGGGAGTATAACAAAATACCTCCCAATCACTCAATCTAAACTCAATTGACTAATTCAATTATTTACTTTTTATATTATTGTCACTTCATTTTACAAAATTATTATTGAAAGACTATCAAAGATAATAAATTTTAAGATTATAAAGATGGTGATAATAGTGTTTTGAATTAAAATTTAATTGTTTGAATGATAATTTTTTTATTAATCTTAATCATTAATGATCAAATTGTTTGATGGGTATTAGTTCCATTAGGAAGATTTGAGCACTAGGCAGGTTCTCGATGCCCTAGACATGGTTGAGGGAGGAAACTTATACCCTAAGTCTTATAGGAATATTTTAAACATACATGGCCAATAAAAGCACCTCAAACCACTGTACATGGACTTGTGAGGGTATTCTTAGCCTATGTGTGTGGATATCAATACTATTACAAAATTTTGATTAGTACAGATGGGAATAGGAGTCATTTACATGGTCAAGGGAGGAAACCAAGCCTTAGGCACTAAAGGATACTTTTAGGGAATTAAGGCTAATAGATATGTAGACACCTCCAACCACAAGACACGAGTTCTCAAGGGGATCCTTGGCCTTATAATAGGGATGTGGGTGGAATTTGCAAGGTTGTAAGTACTAGGTATGGGTCTTGGCACCTTAGACATGGATAAGGGAGGAAAGTTGAACTTTAGATCCTAAAGGAACTATCTAGGAATCTATGGTCAAGAAAGACACTTCAAATGACAATACAAGACCATTTGAGGGTATCCTTAACGTATGAGTTGAGATACAAATTCCATTAGGAGGAATTGGGCAATAGACATGGGTCTCGATGCCTTTGATGTGGTCAATGGAGGAAACTTAGGCCTTAGGCCTTAGGCCCTAAAGGCACATTCTAGACACCCAAGGCCCATATCAATGGATTGAATCACCACACATGACCTATCAAGGGAATCTTTCACCTCTTAGCAGGGATATTAATTACATTAAAAAGCTTCAAACAGTAGGTATGCGTCTCAAGATTATGAACATGGTTTAGAAAGAAAATATTGGATTTATGCCCTAAAAGAAACTTTTATGCATAGAGGGCCAAAAAAAACACATCAAACCACCAAAATAACCTTTGAAAGATACCCTTCACCTAATAGTGGGATCTTGATGACATTAAGAAGTTGTTAAACACTATATATGGGTCTTGGATCTAGGAGCAAGGTTGGGGGAGAAAACCTAAAACTTAGGCCATAAAGGAAATTTCTAAGTATCTAGGGATTAGAGCAACAAATTAAGCTACATCATAGCACCTCTCAAGGGTATCCTTTTTTTTTGAGTGGGGATAAGGGATCCATTGGAATATCTTGAGTAGTAGGTATAAATTTCAAGGAATTTGACATGGTTTAGGGTGGAAATGTGGGGATATGACTCCAAAAAAATATTATTGGTACTCATGGCCATCAACAAGACCTCAAACCACCACCTAATACCTCTCAAGGAACTATCATTGCCTTCAAGTGGGGATACAAGTGCCATTAGAACATTTTGGATACTAGGTATGAGTCTTTGTTCATTGAACATGGATGAGGAAGGAAAGGTAGGAATTATTCTGTAAAGTAAAGTTCTATGTGTTTATGTTAAAGAACAATGCCTCGAACAACCACACATTAACCCATCGATCATATCCTTGACCCAAGTATGTGTCTCGGGGCCTTGGACATGGTTGGTAGACAATTCCTAATCCTAATGCACTAAATGCATATTAATGGAATATAGTTCCAAGAATGATGCCTTGAACTAAAACACATGACCTCTCAAGGGGATATTTGACCTTAAAATGATGATGTGGACATCCAATGAAATGCCTTAACAAATTTTTTCCAAAATATAGAAGCATTCACATTAAATTTGTTTGTAGATCTAATCCACTCCACCATTATAGCTTTCTTCAGGTATTTGGTTTTCACTGTTTCACACCACAATCATGTACCAAAGACACCTCTCCAGCAACTTTTAATGCACAAAACAATATTAAACCAATGCAGATTTTATGGAACATTTTCTTGAAAAAACACTTTACTAAGTCTTTTTAGTTTCTCGACCATTATCATCATATCCAAATCAACACTATTATCCTCAAAACCTTTCCACTAGTGTTTGATCATATATTTGAAATCCTCATCCTTAAGCCAAGTATGGTTAAATTTATAAGGAAAATTTTGTTTCTTTTGGTTACCTTCAATTTGGAGACATATTGGAGAATGGCATGAGATATTCAAATTAATAGACCAATATCCAAACCTCTCCACAACAGATGCAATATTATATGCAATAAGGAATCTGTCAAGTCTCTTCCCCACACCAGATTCCCCCATTCTACCATTTTTCCAAGTGAGGCATAATTTATGTCATCTAACATCAATAAGATTTGAACCTTGAAGGATATTTTTAAAATAATATGCTAAGGGATCAACTCTGGGATTTGAACCCCGGAATGTAGAAGATCATAGGGTGAGGTTTAAGTCACCACCCAAGATTTTATCATGATTATTTAATATACCATCGGTAACCACTTCATCCCAAAACTCTCTACGGCCTGAAGAAGCTCCATAGAAATTGATGATCATGACCTCTTGCTTCAAATCCCTAACTTTTCCTTCTAAAAGGATCCCTGCAGTGGTTTAAAAAGGATTGAGTTCAACCACCATAGGGTTCCAAATAGCGATTAATTCCCTAAATAAACCTTATGCATCAATTACACATACTTCCCACCTGAGAAAGATCTTCAAAAATATTTCACAAGATTTACTACAATATGCCATTGTCTATTGAAACAAAACAATATCAGGTTTGTTAAACTCAAATAATCACTTGAGGGTACAAAGTTTTGAGGGACCCCCAATTCCCCTAATATTGAAAGAAGAAAGGATCATTTGGTAACTCGGTGAGAGGGCATGGGTGCTCTAAGGGCCCTAGGGTTAGAAGGAGAGGCTTACAAGAAAGAGATATTACGAGGTGATTTAGAGCCTGCTTAAAATGGTCAAAGAGGGGAATATAATCACTATTAAGAACAACCCTTGTTTCAGATATCTTAGACTATAAAACATCATGATTTTTCTTTATTTTTTCTTCATAACGGTAAAATTTTGGCATATTATAGAGTTTATGGGAAGAACCACAGGATTTGGAATCTACTTATATGAATAAATATATAGGGGATATTTGGATAATATATCTTTAAAGGAGGGAGAAACCATAGGATTATACTTATCTCAAGATGAAGCGACCAAAGGATTTCTAGAATCATTAGATAGATTCAAAGTAGAATCCAGAACACTCGAGGAGGTAGCAAAGGAAATTTGTCACGAAGCCGAAAAGGAAGGTCTAACTCTAGAGTCTCTCTCATCTGGAGAAGAAGATGAACCAAGGTTAATCAGAGGGAAAATATTAGAATTGTTAAGTGGAAAATCCTTAATAATAGACACATCATCAATTCTTTCGCATCCCCTTTTGGATCCACTTTTTTTGTGCCCCATTCCACACCCACTTTTGTTCCTACTTTTGCATCCACTTATGCGTCCACTTTTGAATCCTCTTTTGCGTCCAGGTTTTCATCCACTTTTCCATCTAGTTTTATGTCCAGTTTTCCATCCAAATTTGCACCTACATGTTGAAGATGACGATGAGGATAATGATGATGTTATTCATAATGACTATGATGAAGATGATAATGCTTCTACTTATAATGACAATGATGGCAATGATGGCGATGACAACATTAACGATGATAATGGTGATGATGGTGAATGATATTGACAATGTCAATGACAACATCGATGATGATGATGAAAATAATGAAATGATTGATGACGATAGTGATGATAGCAATGACAATAATGATGACTTCTCGATGGAATCCCTGGACTTAGAATAGGAATATGGGTCAAATTTGGGATGTTTTAAGGATTATATATAGGTATTGGGGCCCTAGACATGGTTGAGGGAGGAATCTCAAACTTTACATTGTAAAGGAACTATATAGGCATTTATGGTCAAGGAAGACACTTCAAATGAGAATATAGGATCTATTGATGGTGTCATTGACCTATGAGTTGGGATACCAATTCCATTTGGTGGATTTGAGTAATAGACATGGGTCTCAATTCCTTTGACATGGTCAAGAAAGGAATACTAGGCCTTAGGCCCTAAAGGCACATTTTAGACACCCAAGGCCCATAACAAAGGCTCAAATCACCACATATGGACTACGCACAAAATCCTTCACCTCTTGGTGGGAATATTAATTACATTAGGTGGATTTGAACAATGGATATGGGTTTCGGGATTATACACATGGTCTATGAAAAAATATTTTCCTTACACCCTAAATGAAACTTCTGTGCGTAGAGGACCAATAACAACACCTTAAGCCACAACAAATGAGATTTGAAAGCTACACTTTACCTCTTTGTGTGATATCAATTCCATTAAGAAGTTGTTCAACACTACGTATGCGACTTGGAACACAAAACAAGGTTGGGGGGAATGCTAAAACTTAGGCCATAAAAGAAGCTTGTAGGTATCTACGGATCAGAGAAACAACTCAAGCTATAAGATAGAATCTCTCAAGGGTATCATTATCATCTAAGAGGGGGTAAGGAAACCATTGGAATATTTTTAGTAGTAGGTATGTTTTTAAGGAATTTGGCATGGTTTGGGAAGGAGATGTGGGATATGACTCCTAAAAGTTATTATAGGTACAATACATCAAGCCACCACCCAAGACCTCTCAAGATTATCCTCACCTTTGAGTGGGGATACAACTGCCATTATAAGGTTTTGGATACTAGGTATGATTTTATAATCCTTGAACATGGTTGAGGAAGGAAACATATGATTTGTTCCCTAAAGGAAATTTCTATGCATCTAGGTTAAAGAACAATGTCTCAATTCACCACACATCAACATGTTAAGCATATCATTGGCCTCAAAGTGGAAATATCAATAATATTATGGATTTCCATGGTTTAATTATGTGTCTTGGGGCCTTGGAAATTGCTGGTAGCCAATTCCTGATCATTATTCCTTAAATGAATATTAATGGAATCTAGTCCCAACAATGATGCCTTGTACCAAAACAGATGACCTCTCAATTTCTTATGAGTTGGGATATGGGCAGACTGGGCCAACAACATCACCTTGAACCATAATATATGATCTCTTAAGGCTATCTCTAGCCTCTAAGTGTAGATATGGGCACCATTACAAGTTTTTGAGCACTAGGCTTACCTATTGAGGTCTTAACCATGGTTGATGTAGGAAGCTTAGGGATTGGGATATATAGTAAAATTTTAGGAATAAAGGTCTATGAATGATGCCTACAACCAACAAATATGACCTCTTGAGGGGATATTTGGCCTTATAGTGGGAATATGGGCACCAGTAGAAGTTTTTGAGAAGTAGGTGTGGGTCTTGGGACCCTAGACATCATTAACGAAGGAAACTTTGGGCTTTATGACCTAAAGGAAGCTTCTAAGTGTCTATAACCAAGAATAACATGTTGAACAAGTACAATGGAACTTTCCACGATATCTTTGGCCTTTGAGTGGGGTTTTTTCTATCACAAGGAAATTTGTAGGGCTAAGTATAACTGCCAATTCCTTGGATATGGTTGGGGGGAAAGAATTTTTCCTAGGCCCTAAAGGAAAATTTTTAACAACTTGGGCTAAGAATAACGCATACAACCACTGCACATGACCTCCTAAGAGCATCGATTTCATATGAGTTTGGATATCAGTTCCGTTTTAATTTTTTGAGAACTTGGTATGGGTCTTGGGTGGACTAGGCATGCTTGAGAGAAAAAAATAGGCCTGAATCCCTTAAGAATGCTTTTAAGAATCCATGGCCAATAAGGGAAACTTGAACAAACACACATGGATTCTCTAGGGTATTTTTAGCTTTGGCTAGGGAAATTTATACTATTAGATGATCTTGAGTATTACTTATGGGTATTGAGACTCTATACATGATCAAGGAAGGCATCATGTGCCTTACTCCCTAAAGGAATCTTCAAGGTGTCCAAGGGAATAAGTAATATTTTAAATAAACGCACATGACTACGGGCCTAGGATATCCTTGGCCTCATAGAAAATGTGCCATCATATTTAGGGGGTTTTGAGCATTAGATATGAGTTTGAGGGCCTCGACATTGTGAAGGGAGGAAACCCAAGACTCAACCCCTAAAGGAAGCTTCTAGCCATTCAAGGACAAAAATAATGCCTCAAACGACCACAAAGGACCTCCTTAGGGTTTCATTTGACTATCAATGGGAATATATGAGTGGATATATCACAAACAAAAACAGGTAGGGGTCTCATGTCCTAGAAATAGATGGGGGAGGAAACTTAGGCTTATTCCATAAAGCATTTTCTAGGCATCCAAGGCCAATACCAATGTCTAAGAGCATCACACGTGACCTTCAAATGGTATATTTTCCCTCAAATTGAGATATGGTTCCATTAGGAGTTTTTTAGCACTAGGTATACATCCTAAGGCCTTGGACATGGTTAGGAGTGACTGTAAAATAATATTTTGGGCATACAAAGGATGACCTCTCGAGGGTATCTTGGTCTCTCAGTGGAAATATTGATGACAATAGGAAGTTGTGGGAAATAGATATGGCTCTTAGAACTTTGAACATGGTTGGGGTAGAAAACTTAACTTTTAGTCCCTAAACAAATCTTCATGCATCAAGGGTGAAGATCAATGACTCGCCACACAATCACTAAAAACAAAGTACAACAAAAAAACACAATATCTTCTAAAAAAAATACCCGACATCTCCATAAAACTCTACATACATACTTTCTAAAAAACAAAAAATAAATATAAAAAACCAAACACATAAAACAAACATTCTAATATGTTTTTTATACAAAAAAAATTTTATAATAAAATTCTTTATTATTTTTTCCACTAAAATTTTAAACAATCTATTCATAAAAACCTAAGTCATATATTAAAAAAGTACAAATATAATATAACAAACAAATATAATAAAGAAATTTACCACTAAAAAAATACATCATATTCTTAAAAAAACAAAAACACAAACATTAAAAAACAAACAAATAAAGAAACTATCTAATATACACACAAAAAAAAACCAAAAAACACAAACATAAATAAAAAAACAAAAAAAAAACTTTCTACCTAGACTTCATTGTTTTTTCTACACTTCATAAACCCACACGTTTCTTTTCCCCATGGTTAAATTGCCCTTAAAACTTGGTGAACCATTTGCTTTCTCGGTGGATACAATTTTAAAGTTCCTTGAAGTGGTTTATCTTAAAAAACCCTAGGTCGTAATATAGGAAAAGAGGCACTTAATAATTGTTGGTTAGCGGAAGGTATTGTCCCCATCGTCCATTCCTCCATGTGGCCATAGATCTACGGCACAATTCTTAAGGTGGAAACTTCACAAGGCCTTAGGGTTTGTCTCGCCATTCATTTCATTTGGTCGGCTTCTATATGCTCTTGTTTAAAATCAGTTGGGGGTTTCTTGGCCAGGTTTCATGGCCGCTATTGTTAACAGTGAGAGTCTTGGTCGTTGATGCCAAAAGAGACTCACTCAATCCAGCATTCCTTGGTAAATAACTCACAGCTTCTTACTATTAATTTTTTTACCTCTGCATTTTTTATTTAACGTGTTGTGGCTTCCTTGAGGTGGACACTAAAATTTAATTTAGGATTTGTTTTCCTTGTGAACATATCCTTTCACCTGGCTTTGGCAGCTTCAACCATATCGCTTGGGCACTTCAGGTATGCATGCTTGGGTCACATTTCTTTTCTCTGGGACAAGATTTTAGGTCTAAGCATGGGTAAAATGTGAGGTTTATTACTTTGGTTCTGACAGTGACGGCATAGCCATCCCTTGTACTTGTATTTATACCTTATACCTTCAGGTTTTTGGCTATTAATATATATATAAAATGTACACTAAAAAAAAATCAAGTGCACACCTTCAGAGATTCACCTTCTTTGTTGATTCGGTTACTATGGTCACCTTGCTATAAAATTTAAGGAGGTTTTATGTAAAATAAGTTGTTTACTCCTCCTTTTTACTTGGCATTTTGTTTAATTAGCTATTTCTTTTAATTTTTACTCACTGCTTTGTTTATGTTATGTTTCTAGGATTACCTTATGAAGAATTTTTGTGACCTCGTACTCGATCCCTTTACTCGGGTTTATTTAACAAGAAGTTAATTTTCTTTTACTTCTTCTAATAAATCCCTTTTATAATGCACAGGTATATTGATTGTTGAGCCCAGAATTGGCCCTTTTTGACCATCATTTATCACTGTCCCTTACCTTGTCTCACACCAATTACCTTGGCAATTCAACTTATTGTCCTTATATATTCCCCAATTTACCAAGGTATGGCCGATTATCGTTTTATTGTATTAATACTTATGATTGTGATGATTTAAGCTGTGCATCTCTTAATTCGTGCTAACATGATGCAAATTGTGAAGGTAGTAAGATAAATGGACTGCAGGAAGATCGGAGCTGAACAAGTCACGGAGGAAGGGACGTCCATTGCTTAAGGAAGGTTCCTTGGGGCTCAATTCGTCAATCAAGGCACAGTCGTGGCAGGGCAGCTGTAACATAAAGTTCTATCTTAAGTATGTCGCTGCTCAAATCCAGCTGTGAGCTGGAAGGACCGCCACTCTTGGGACAGTTGATAACTCCTCTTATATTTGGATACTTCAAGTTCTGCCACGCATTGTAACAGCTAGATTATTTAGGGCGCCTGAAGATCATAGATCTTCATGGCTGCCCAATTATAGGTTTAGATGTTGCAACTGTATGTATAAATATGTGGTATTACCTCGATCGAGGGGTTGGACAGCAATTAATTAATTCATCTTGTATTAGCAGTCAAGCCGAAACTATGTACTCATCCTTCTGTTAATATAAGGAGTTGCTTCTGAGTTAAAGAGAGTGTTGTTCAACCAGCGTCTCTGTGTGAAGACTGGGCCCGTCTTCCACAGAGATTGCTGTGTTAATTTAGGATTTCATCTTCCTGTTGTGTGATGATTTGATCTTTCGTTTGTACGCAGCAGCAATATTCATTGTGTGGATTTCTCAGTAAATGATTTATTTGTGAGATTGGTGAATGGTATCAATAACAGTCGACTGAGTCAGGTTTGTTTTATGTAATTCAATTTCTGTTCACACTGTTGTGCTCATCCTACAGCTGAAACGTAATCCCAGAAGCTCCTAGGAATTAGCTTTCCTGTTATGTGTTGATTGATTTATATTTTGCAATTCAGTATCTTAGAACAGTTGCTTCAATCTCCTTTATTAAATTCTAGAGTAATGTTCAGGTCATGCTTCATGATTCCCAGCTTGACTTCATTAGACAGTTGATTATTTTAGAACGCAATTGAGATTTCCTTCCTGCAATCGTTGATTAGATCTGATATTCGTTTTGCTTGATGCATAATAGAAAAGGATTGTAGTACAGCAGTTAGAAGGCAATTGGGATTGCGTAGATTCTTGGGATGAACATAGATGATAGAAGATAAAAGTATTCACTTCTAATGGTTTGTGTTTAAGCATATATTGTGCACTTGTCCTTTGAAATAAAAAGACTTTCTCGGGTTGACAATAAATTTCATACGCTCTGTGTGTCGATATTTAATTATCTGCAATTAGAGTGCTTGACATTTTGGCGCCGTTGCCGGGGAAGGATAAAAATTAAACACTAGTCATTAGTTGTATCTGATAATTTCTTTCAGTCAGTCTTTTGGTTGTTTTTGAAATGATCTGCTTCGCATGAATACGAGGGGGGTAAAACGCGATCACCTCCCGACCCCCAAAACCCCACAAATTACTAATAGTACAGGTGGTTCGGGTCGTGGTCGAGGTCCACCGCTGGGCAGAAGAACATTCATTGACGACCTTGTTGACAAAACTGATTCAGCTGTCAGATCTCGTCAACAGGGGACTCCTATCAAAAGAGGCCCTACTGATCCTGGAGCGTTAGCATCAGGATCTACAGTGGAAGATACAGGAGAAGCGGTGATTTCTGCACATACTCCTGCTAAAGAAGGAACAGCTGATTCGGCTGTTGCAATTAAAGAGTACGCAGTTGTTACAACCGAAGAATACGCAGCTGCTACAACCGAAGAATACGCAGCTGCTGCAACCGAAGAATACGCAGCTGTTACATCCGAACAATACGCAGCTGTTACAACTGAGGTAAGGGATAAAGGAACAAACGAAGGAGAAGATACAGAAGAAAAGATGAATAACAGACATGAGAATGAAGAGGAAGAAGCAGTGGTACAATACCATCATGAAGATAATTCCCCGCCAGAAACTATGGCTACATTGCAATTCCCAATACAGCAGCTCGAGGGGACAGCTCCTATGAAAAACATCTCACCGTCGGTGTTACCCCGCTTCCATGGCAGGGCGGCAGAAGATCCAGACGAATTCCTGTTTGAATTCGATATCCTCTGTCGCAGCTATGATTATGTCACAGATGCTCAAAAGTTGAAGCTTTTTCCTGCCACCCTGAAGGACAATGCATTACGTTGGTTCATGAGCCTTGGGGGAGGAACTGTTGCTAATTGGAACAAGATGAAGCAAGTGTTCCTGGAAAAATATCAAGAATATTGCAACACCAGGGACAAGAGGGAGGAGTTATTCAAAATGGTACAGAAGGAGGACGAAAGCTTGGAGGATTTTGTAGAGAGGTTGCTGTACAATGTGCAGAGAGCTGGACAGACGAACATGGGACTAGATGTGCTTAAGATAATCCTGCTTCGAGGAATCAGGGACGATTGTTTAGACATGCTAAATTTATTAGGAAAGGGGGATATCTCTAAAGAATCTTTTGAGACAATTGTGGAATTATGTAAGAGATATTCCAGGGGATCTTCTAGGCATAATAAGCAGCATAAACGAAATAACCTGGAACGTGATGTCTTCGACAGAACTCAGAAGTCATCCAATGCGGGAGCTACACGTGCAGAGATAGGCAATCTTCTTGAAAACTTTAAAACAGAAATGATGAGCTCTATCTCTTCAGAGATTGACGTCTTGAAGGCCAAGCAAAGACAGGCAGTGGAGGATCTCACACTAGGGGTGTTTTGTCCCCGATGTAGAAAGACTCATCCACTGAAAGAATGCCCCCTTGACAAAGTTCAAGTATGTCAATTGTGCGAGCTGAATCATGATATGAAAGAATGCCCCACGCTGCCCCAAGTGAAAGCTGTTCTGCAGGCATCAACTCCAGAGGTGGATTCAGCCTACTTTATTGCACAGAAGAAACCCTGGCAGCCCCGGAATGAAGGTATGTCTCCCGATTCATTTCCATTTTTGAATAATTTGAATAATTGGAATACTAATATGCAAAACGTGAATACACAATTCCCTTCAAATTATGCTCAGTGGAATTCTCCTCAACCTACGATGCAAGGTTATAATTCATGGAGTCCTTGGACACAGCCACCTCATCAACCTACTTCATGGTCTCCTGGATGGAGGAACTTCCATCCTGGGAATCAGTTTCCTCAACCACCTCCACCTCAACAGTTACCGTATCCTCCATATCCTCAATTTCAGCAATATCCTCAATACCTACCTCAGCAGTCGCAGCTGCAGCTGCAAAATAATCATGTGCCTAACATACCAATACGGCCTCAGCTGCCTGCCCAACCTAACCCTAACCCAAATAATAAAACAGTCCAGCAACTGGAAACTCTCAATATGCCAGCCTACTCTCTCTCCCCTGTACCTTGTAATGACATTCGCTTACGGTCTGGGAAGGTAGTAGAACGTGTAACTTCAGAAAATATTCCACCAACTGTGTATGACAAAGGAGAGAGTTCCCAGCATCCTTTTGATCCGGTTCCTATCATTGAAGACGCTGAGCATCCCTCAGATGGGAGGGCTGAAACATTGAACGATGAAGTGGATAACACGCAGCCCGCCCAGTTGGTAAGGCAACCACCTTACCCTGAGAGATTGATGCTGCCACAAAGAGGGGGGCAACCTCAGTTCAATCTCTTAGGAGAATTGAAGAACCTTTATGTTAAGATTCCCCTTTTACAAGCTCTTCAAGATGTACCTATCTACGCTAGAACTGTTCGGGACCTGTGCACTAAAAGACCGGGAAGGAAACCCAGAGATCCTCCTACTGTTCATGTTATAGGGAATTTATCCGCTTTAATGACTGGAAAAACCCCTGTAACTAAGTATGAGGATCCCGGCAATCCTACTGTCACTGTACACATAGGACAAACGCAGATACCCAACGTACTAGTAGATTTAGGAGCTGCGATCAATGTTATAACGATGGAGACTGTAAAAAAACTCGGATTCACCAATATTAGACCGACCCCTACTATCTTAGAACTGGAAGACAGATCCACCATCAGACCTGAAGGGATTTTGGACGACCTCGTTATTTCAGTAGACTCGTGGGAATACCCTGCCGATTTTCTGGTATTACAGCCAAAATCACAGCTGGGGGGACATCCATTGATTTTAGGGAGACCTTGGTTGGCTACAGCTGATGCTTGCATCAGCTGTCGATCAGGATCTATGACTATATCTGATGGCATGGAAACCAAAAATCTTACCCTGTACCCTCCAGCAAGGCCGAGTCTAGAAACTGAAACCTCCCTTTGGATAGAACAAGAAGAAGAAGAAGATGTTCAGCCATTACTAACAATAGGGAAGGCACTAACTTTCAAAAACGAAACAGAAGACGATGCCATTAATAATTTCATTAGCGAACCTGCTTCTGTAGACAAGGAAGTTTATCAACTTCTGAACAGTACCCTCGGTAAAGAAGAACAAGAACAGCTTACGGAGGAAGCACTAGCCAATGACGCAAATATAATCCCAGTATTGAAAAGCTCGAGAAGTATTCCTATTGAGGTAGAGCCTGGAAGAACTTTGAACATCAATCCTGCTCTCTCCTCAGAAGAACAAAAGCGCTTAACCAATCTCTTGAAGGAACGTAAGGGGGCATTCGCCTGGGAGTATACAGACATGAAGGGTATTCCTTCTAGTCTGTGCACTCATCATATCTATATTAAAAACGACTCCCGGCCTGTATGTCAACCCCAACGACGCATGAACCCCAATCTGAGGGATATAGTGAAGGAAGAAATCCAGAAACTCTTGGAAGCAGGATTCATCTATCCTATTTCAGACAGTGAGTGGGTTTCCCCACTTGTAATTGTACCCAAGAAAAACGGTAAATGGAGAGTCTGTGTCGATTATAGGGAGCTGAACAAGGCTACACAAAAGGATCACTTTCCTCTGCCCTTTATTGACCAGGTACTTGATAACTTATCTGGGAAGAAGTTCTTCTCCTTCCTGGACGGATTCAGTGGGTACAATCAAATCCAGATTGCTCCAGAGGATCAGGATAAGACCACCTTCACCTGCCCTTGGGGAACGTTCGCTTACAGGGTGCTTCCCTTTGGGTTGTGCAATGCACCTGCAACGTTCCAAAGAGCTGTGATTGGCATATTTTCTGAATTGGTAAATGATAGCATGGAAGTTTTTATGGATGATTTCACTCCTTATGGCAGGGATTTTGATGAAGCGTTGGAAAATTTGAAGAAGGTTTTAATTCGCTGTGAACAGGCTCGCCTCTCACTGAGCACTGAAAAATGCCACATGATGATGAGTGAGGGGGTGGTATTAGGACATTTCATCTCTACTAACGGTATTCAAGTGGATCCTTCAAAAATTAAGGTGATAAAGAATATACCAACCCCTTCAACTCAGAAAGAGGTGCGAAGTTTTCTGGGACATGCTGGGTATTACAGGAGATTCATAGAAAACTTCTCCAAACTTGCTTCTCCTTTGTTTTCATTGTTAATGAAGGATGTGCAGTTTGCATGGAGTACAGCATGCCAGACAGCATTTGATAAGCTTAAAGAGAAACTGTCCACAGCCCCTATTTTAAGGGGACCTAATTGGACCATACCTTTCCACATTTCTTCAGATGCTTCTGATACCGCCATTGGAGCAGTACTAGGACAGCAGGATGGTCAAGTACCTTATGCTATTTATTATGTGAGTAAAAACTTAGCCCCTGCTGAACTAAATTATACTGTTACTGAAAAAGAATTTCTTGCTATTGTTTATTCTATTAATAAGTTTCGGCATTACATTACTGGGTATCCTACATTTGTGCATACTGATCACTCCGCCATTAAGTATTTAATGAATAAACCTGTCACTAATGCCAGAGTAACCAGGTGGCTTTTATTATTACAAGAATTTGATATTACTATTATAGATAAACCTGGAAAAGAAAATGTTGTTGCTGATTTTTTATCACGATTTACTAACAGTGATGACAGTTCACCTGTTGAGGATGCTTTCCCGGATGAACATTTATTCGCACTCTCAGCTCATTCACCCTGGTATGCAGATGTTGCTAATTATTTGGCTGCAGGGAAACTTCCGCCACATATGTCTAAACGAGAGAAAAGAAAAATTATTCAGCAAAGTGCCAGGTATTGTTGGCTTAAAGGCCATCTCTTTTACACAGGACCTGATCTTGAAATTAGAAGATGTGTAAGGGAAGATGAGATCTTTCATATACTGAAGGCTTGTCACGATGAACCTTGCGGAGGACACTTTGCAGATAAAAGAACAGGACATAAGGCGTTGCGGATGGGCTATTATTGGCCGACACTGTTCAGAGATGCTAAAAAATATGTTCAGTCCTGCGACAGCTGCCAAAGGATGGGCCAACCTAATAAGACAGACCAGATGCCTTTACAGCCCCAAGTGGTATTAGAACCGTTTGATAGATGGGCATTGGACTTTGTTGGTCCTATCAACCCTCCTTCCAAACAGAAGGTTTACATCTTGGTGTGTACAGATTACATGACTAAGTGGGTAGAAGCTGTAGCTTTGGCTAAGGCAAACGACCAGGCGGTGATTGATTTCCTGTATAGTGAAGTTTTTACCCATTTTGGAGTACCAAAGGAAGTAGTTACCGATGGCGGACCACAATTTATTTCACATCAATTTGAATCCTTGCTCCGGAAGTATCATGTGCAGCACAAGATAGCTTCACCTTATCATCCCCAGGCAAATGGTCAGGTGGAAAGCACTAATAAGGTTATCGAAGCAATCCTTACTAAAACAGTTAAAAGCCATCGAAGGGATTGGGCTGACAGACTTCCAGAAGCACTGTGGGCATATCGCACGACTTGGCGCAATACCACGGGCTTTTCTCCCTATGATCTGGTGTATGGTAAGAGTGCCATCTTTCCAATTGAATTTGAGATCAAGACCCTGAAAACAGCCATTGAAATGAACCTGGATGTAGCAGAAGCCCAGAAAAGAAGATTGAATCAATTGAATGAACTGGATGAGAAACGATTAGCTGCGGTAGACCAGACTGTGCTGCTTCAGCAACAGAGATCTAACTGGCATGACCGATTCATCAAGAAGAAAATCTTCCATGAAGGAGACTGGGCACTACTGTACGACTCTAGATTCAAGAAAGATTTCAAAGGGAAATTACGCACAAGATGGCTGGGTCCATATTTGGTTGACAGGGTATTTGACAACGGCACTGTTCGCCTGGTCACCATTGATGAAAACCGTATGCCATTACTTGTTAATGGCCACAGGCTGCGACTGTATCGGAAGCCCATTTCGAAAGATGCATTCATTTCACAGATTGCTGCTGATCCAAACTACCAATTGGCACCAGAGCAGGAACATTTTTCTACCTTTACCAAATCTTAAAATGAAAATCATATTTGCTGTACATAAATAATTTCTTGCTGTAGCGTATAATTGTCGTTTTCTTTCTTTTTGCATTTGATCTCTTTGCTTGCTGTTGTCTTTTAAGAAAAAAATTTCAGGGAAGCGCCAGGAGAATGATCAGTTTGGGGCCCATAATGAAAATCTCTCTGTGCCGTCCTTGTGTTTAAAAAAAAAAAAAAAAAAAAAAAAAAAAAAAAAAAATCGGCAGCTGCAACATATTTTCCGGCAGCTGCAACATATTTTCCGGCAGCCGTATATCCTCTTCCGGCAACCGTATTCTCCGTTTCCCGGGAGCCGTAAATGTCCTTTCCGACAGCCGTCAATCTTTTTCGACAGCTGCAACTTTTGCGGCTGCAACATCAGCGGCTGCAACTTTTGCGGCTGCAACATCAGCGGCTGCAACATCGGCGGCTGCAACTCCAGTTTCCGCGGCTGCCACCTCATCTTCCGCAGCTGCCATTTCATTCACCAGCTATGGCCACCTCATCTTCCACGGCTGCCATCTCATTTTCCGCAGCTGCCATTCCATTTACCAGCCACAACCGTATTCTCCATTTCCCGGTAGCCGTAAATTTTTCCCGTCCACCATCAAATCTTTTCCGATAGCTGCAACTCCGGCAGCTGCAATCCCGGCGGTTGTAATTTCGGCGGCTGCAACATCTTTTTCTCGCAGTCGCCACATCACTTCCCGGCCGCCACCTCATTGATCAAGTCACTTCCACACCACAGCTGTCATTTCTTTCCAGCGGCTGCGACATATTTCCCATATTCGAAAAATCTTTTCCCGCCAGCCGTAAGTCTCTTCCGCCGCTGTAAATTTTTCCCGTGACAGCCGTAATTTTTCCCGGATATTGTGAATCTTTTTCCGGCTGCCACAAATTCTTTCCCGATGGCTGTAACTTCTTTCTTGTCAGCTGCAACAAGCTTTTTCATCGGCCGTGTGATCATTTCTTTGGCAATTTGCAGTGGTAACTCCCGTGTTAACAGAAGGATTGTTTAACTTGCTAATTATGACGCTGATTCAGCCCAGTCCTGCCGGCGAACTCATCATTTCAACCCGGAGGATGCGACGCCTTGTGTTTTACAGGCGAAGGAAATCAGTGCCTTATCCGAGTCATCATGATTCTACGTCTGATTGTGCACGCGTTCGGCTCCATGACGTCACCAACTCCATGCTCCACCAGTTTCCGCAGCCTTCCGACGCACAGTTTTATGAGGTATGGCTTTCATTTATCACGTGACTAAGTATTGATATCATGTAAACGAGATTGGCCGTACCTTCACTCGTACCACCATTTATATCTGATTGAACCTTTCCCTCGTACGACGTAATACTAATAACTGCCACCTTCCCCAATTCGGCATGAAAATTTTAAACTCCTCTCTGCGCTTAACTTTCCGAATTAGTTCATTCGCTCAACGTCTCCGCTCAACGATTCATGCATTCTCCGCGCTGCAACTTCTATTCTGGATCCTGTACTCTGTCGAAACAGCAGTTCTATCTTGCAGCCAGGACCATGGGCATTCCAGTTCGCCATGAACCTTTCAATACCTGGGAACTTAGACGGAATTTGCAGGTTCTGGCCATTTTTCAAGCCGCTGGCTGGGTCGAGTTCTTTGAACGATTGGATGGATTCGACCGGGACGCAGCCCTGCAATTTGCATTGAATCTCACTAAAACACACTCCACGGTGTGGGGGCTGTGTATAGATGTTTCGGAGGTCATTATATCCGAGGTTACAGCTATCCCATTGGTGGGAAAACCTTGGTTTAACCGTCGAGTTCCTGCAACAGTTGCACGGGAACAGTTTTTACTTCCAGGGGAGCAAGTTGAAGCATCCAGGAGAGGGATTGCATTGAAGTCACTGCCGCAGCCATGGGACCAGGTCGCTATCTTCCTCAAGAAATACATAACTTGCGAAGGCAGATACCAAACTGTGTACAACTCTGAACTTCCTTTGCTTTCTCATCTCCGTCATGGCATTTTGTTAAATATTCCATTTTATCTATTGCATGATTTGCGCCATATGGCAACATTCGTTCAATCTGCAAAACACCCATTATCCTCCCTCACACACCATGGCCTCATTAAGTTAATTATTATGAGAACCCTGGCCCAACATAATATAACATGGGAGCAATTCATCACCTGGCCACAGCAACCTGTTCCCTTGAGGGTTATTCCATTACAGCAATTACCGGTTCCGCCACAACAGGAGGACCGGAGTTCCTCCAGTGAAGTTGGGGGGAGGGATGAAACGGAAGAAGAGCAACAGAGGGCACAGGCAGGGACATCAGGGGTTGACAAAACCACAGAGGAAGAACAGCCCGAGGCACAGGCAGAGCCATTTGAAGTATATGAATCCCCAGCACAAGCAGAACCAGTGGGGGATGACACTGCATTTGAAGGAGAGCGAGGGGAAGCACAAACAGAGCTGTCAGGCGACAATGTAGATGAAACCCTCGTGGAAAACCTAGACAACAGGGCAGCTCCGCCAGCAGAAGGTGAAATTGGAGCAGCATCAAATGCTGCGACAATGGAACCTGAAGATGGCGGAGCCAGAGCAATGGAAGAAGATATTGAGCTGGTCACAATCGAATCTTCACCGGAATGGGCAGGAGGAGCAGCTGTGATTGAAGAAGAACAGCATGGGGGGCAGGGAAATGTTCCTTTGACTTCAGTTTTGCCTCCCTATGTTCCAGCTCCACGAGAAGAAACACTACAGAAAGGGAAGTCACAAAAGAAAACGCCGCAGAAAAGGAAGAGGACCACCAATGAGTTTGATTTAGTGGCACCAATTAGAAGGAAGCGAACTCGGTCAATTACAGCAGCAGAGGCAGCTAGAACAAAATGGGCAACCTTAGAGACACAGGTTGAACCCCCAATCCTTACACCAAAACCGAGGGATGCTCCACAAAGGCCAGTAGAAGAAGAGCCGGGAGTTGAGGGACTCTTGTATGAGAATGCAATGCTGAAAGAGGACCTCCAAGCACTTAGGAAGGAGCTGGAAACATGGAAGGAAATCTGCCAAAAGCAGGGTGGAAGAAAGATGTATACATTAATAGAGGCTGCAGACCAAGTGGAGGAAACAGCTTCTGCTGAAGCTGGAGAAAAGGATGAGCGAATACTCTGCCCCACCTGTGGGGAGATCTTTGAGGAAGCAGGCCATAAAATTTTACTTAGCACCTATTCAGCACAACAGCCTGCAGCCACAGAAGGGAAAGCAGTGGAGAAAGAGGATGCTGCAACACAAGAACCAGCACCTTTAAACATCCTTGCTGCAGCTGCTACTTCCCATGATGCAGAAGTCATAGAACAGATGGGAGAAGAACAGGGAGTGGAGGATGCCCTGGAAATTTATAAGGAATGTATGGCAATTCCAAAATGCTCCCACGACATAGAAATCATAGAACAAATGGGAGAAGAATGGGAGATGAAGAATGCTCTGGAGCTTATAAAAGAGTATAGTGAGACCCCAGAGTGTTCTCATGACACAGAAATCATGGAGCCAAAGGATACCCTGGAAGGTAGTGAAGAATTTTGTGCTGTAACCCCAGAACGTTCCCAGGACACAATAATTTTAGAAGGGGAAATGGAAATGCAGGACAGTGACAAGTTGAAACAGGATGCTGCAACACAAGAACCAGCAATCCTGAACTTGACCGTCCAACCGACTGAGCAGACAGAAGAAGAAGCCGGGACAGAGGATATTCTGGCATTCAACGATGAACTCTGGGTGGTGACCCCAGAAAGCTCTCATGATACAGAACTCATGGAAGAGAAGCTGCAGCAAAATAAAGATGAAGATGTAAGCCAGGATGTTGTCACACAAGAACCAACATCCTTGGATGCTGCAGCAAGAACCCCTGAACTGCAGTTGGAGGATAACCCGGGAGTAGAGATCATTCCTGATACACAATGGAGTGATGATGAACAGGTACAGACACCCTGCTCAGGTGACACTGAAATCTTGGAGGAGGAACTGCAAATCGAAAAGGATATCCAATCTCAGCAGCCAATTGACAAAGAAGACACTGTTACACAAGAACCAGTGTCTCCAAAAGCAATAAAGGCAGCTGCTGAAGAAGGTTTAAGGGATGTTGCTGTTACACAAGAACCAGCAACTCCCTTGATAAGATTAGATGTGCTGGAAGACACTGTCCCACAAGAACCAGTGCTTCCACCTCCTACAGGTATTATTGAATTGGATTCAGATTGAGTGTGTCTTTTCAACTTTCCCAGGCAAAGCATAAGAGAACTGCAGATATTAGCAAGTAGCGGGGGAAGGGGAACAGTAAAGTTGGGAACTGCTGGGTTGCTCACAGAAATTTTTCAAAGGGATAGAGGGGATGCCTGATTTATCTACATTCTTTCCTCTTGCCTGGACAAGGTTCAGTACAATATTCAGATGCAGGTTGTTGCATGAGGACATGCAACAGGATAGTTGGGGGGAGATGTTGAGCCCAGAATTGGCCCTTTTTTACCATCATTTATCACTGTCCCTTACCTTGTCTCACACCAATTACCTTGGCAATTCAACTTATTGTCCTTATATATTCCCCAATTTACCAAGGTATGGCCGATTATCGTTTTATTGTATTAATACTTATGATTGTGATGATTTAAGCTGTGCATCTCTTAATTCGTGCTAACATGATGCAAATTGTGAAGGTAGTAAGATAAATGGACTGCAGGAAGATCGGAGCTGAACAAGTCACGGAGGAAGGGACGTCCATTGCTTAAGGAAGGTTCCTTGGGGCTCAATTCGTCAATCAAGGCACAGTCGTGGCAGGGCAGCTGTAACATAAAGTTCTATCTTAAGTATGTCGCTGCTCAAATCCAGCTGTGAGCTGGAAGGACCGCCACTCTTGGGACAGTTGATAACTCCTCTTATATTTGGATACTTCAAGTTCTGCCACGCATTGTAACAGCTAGATTATTTAGGGCGCCTGAAGATCATAGATCTTCATGGCTGCCCAATTATAGGTTTAGATGTTGCAACTGTATGTATAAATATGTGGTATTACCTCGATCGAGGGGTTGGACAGCAATTAATTAATTCATCTTGTATTAGCAGTCAAGCCGAAACTATGTACTCATCCTTCTGTTAATATAAGGAGTTGCTTCTGAGTTAAAGAGAGTGTTGTTCAACCAGCGTCTCTGTGTGAAGACTGGGCCTGTCTTCCACAGAGATTGCTGTGTTAATTTAGGATTTCATCTTCCTGTTGTGTGATGATTTGATCTTTCGTTTGTACGCAGCAGCAATATTCATTGTGTGGATTTCTCAGTAAATGATTTATTTGTGAGATTGGTGAATGGTATCAATAACAGTCGACTGAGTCAGGTTTGTTTTATGTAATTCAATTTCTGTTCACACTGTTGTGCTCATCCTACAGCTGAAACGTAATCCCAGAAGCTCCTAGGAATTAGCTTTCCTGTTATGTGTTGATTGATTTATATTTTGCAATTCAGTATCTTAGAACAGTTGCTTCAATCTCCTTTATTAAATTCTAGAGTAATGTTCAGGTCATGCTTCATGATTCCCAGCTTGACTTCATTAGACAGTTGATTATTTTAGAACGCAATTGAGATTTCCTTCCTGCAATCGTTGATTAGATCTTATATTCGTTTTGCTTGATGCATAATAGAAAAGGATTGTAGTACAGCAGTTAGAAGGCAATTGGGATTGCGTAGATTCTTGGGATGAACATAGATGATAGAAGATAAAAGTATTCACTTCTAATGGTTTGTGTTTAAGCATATATTGTGCACTTGTCCTTTGAAATAAAAAGACTTTCTCGGGTTGACAATAAATTTCATACGCTCTGTGTGTCGATATTTAATTATCTGCAATTAGAGTGCTTGACATTGATGATCTGGTCATATTGAAGACTGGTGTTCATGTTTAGAAGGCCATAAAAGGTGTTTCTTTCCACTCCCCATTCAGTTGGACGATCTTCAAATAGTCAACACATCTAGCGGTGATTCAATACAGAAATTTGGGAAGGAAGTAAAAAATGTTTTACAATTTCTGTTCAAGGGCAGGCTCGAATCCCTATTTAATGTTTTACAATTTATTTGAGTTTATTGTGTTTATGTGTTATTTTTGAGTTCGTTAATGACATGTACATTGAACTGTTCCCAGGGAGGGCAGAGAATCTGGTGATGCATATGTTCGGTGGGTAGAGTTATTCCAGCATGCTCTATTCCTGCGCTTTATTATCTCTTCGCGGCTACTCACATAAATTTCTATTTATGAAAATCCTCATTTCATGAGTGGAGCTGCTTATCCTTCCGAGGGTGTTATAAAAATTTAAAGAAGTATGGGCCAGGTGTCCCTAACGATAGGAGCCATCGCTTTCAAGCCTTCTTCCTTGATTTCTTGCATGCTAAACCAGAATCCATTGATCTAGAAAAAGACCATGAGCGAGTAGTTGATCCCACATAAACAAAATCTAGTGTATATGGAATCTTCTCTTAATGCATAGTCACGTAGACTTCACCTCTATGTGGATTATAGTGGGAAAAGCAAGTTTCTTCAATCTTTCGGCAGACTTTTGGCAAAATTGGCATTTCCGAGCAAACGTGTATGTATCTCTGAACAATCTTGGCCAATAGTAACCTATTCGAAGGACTTTATGGGCAAGAATCTTCCTCATTCATCTACTTATACCTAACATGATCTGCATTATGGGCAAGGATCTAGAACTAGATAGGGGAAAGAAGTAGAGTTTCGCGCCTGTACGTGATAGCGTCTCTTCTTCTTGGGGGTTACTGTTGCCAATTTATTCATTCCGGATTATTTCTACAAAGGCCCGGATTATTTCTATAAAGGGTCATACATGTCATACAATAAAACATAATTGTAAATCTCATACATTAAACTTACTGAAATCTTAACTAAAAGCAATAAGCACATTGCAAAGAATAGGAACATAGAGATATCACTAAACTTCTTGTAACCATAACTAAAACATTGACCCTGCTCCTCCCACCTAAATTCTCTATAATTGAGCCTCGCTACTCCCACCTCTAATCTCTTATATATATAATTAATGTGATTCCCACCTAAATTGTCTATAATGGAGCCTTGCTACTCCCACCTCTAATCTCTTATATATAATCAATGCAATTTATATTTTTTTCATCATTTATTATTTTATGGTGCTTTGCACCATAATTTTGTGTATATTAAATAATACTAATTATTAATACTATGGTGTTTTGCACCATAAAGTCTCAATCCACGTTGGATTGGTTTTGGTGTTTTGCACCATAAAATCTTAATCCAGCTAGGATTGTTTTTGGTGGTTTGCACCACACAACATTGAATGCCACATATTAGTTTAACACCAAAATCAATTTTTTGACAAACACCACTTTTACACCATAAATCTTAGCACACTTGTGTATCCCCACATTATCACCACTTTTGCACCACTATTTGAAAATTGAGGATTTCCCAAATCCTTTACAAATAGTGGTGCTAATGTGAGGCTAAAATACCTTTTTTCTTGTAGTGTTTGTACGCAACAAAAATAATAATCAGTATATGATAGAATCGAATATGTTCATTTATTTTGTAACATTATCATAAAGTGTTGGGAATCAACAACAGCCTTTTTCTTTCACTACTTCAATGAATTCTGGCCATATCTGTCTTGAGAAAACATTGGGTGTCAACCACAACCATTTTCTAGCGATTGTTGCAATGAATATGTGTTACATCAATTACATCCATTATGTGAGCACAAACTATTATAATGCCTTGAGTTTGCAATGGTGCGTGATTTAAAAAGATACCTAATCTGAATGTTAAAAAGTTAGTAAAAGTATGTGCTAATTCTAAGAGTTACCTGTCTATTTCACCCCAAATTTTATAAACTTCATTTTTATAAATGGCATGCATGAAGGCAAAGTGTCCAAAGTTTTAGAGTTTGCACAAAAAACTAAAAGTTACCTACACGTGTATACCAAAAGTTCCCATATGTCGATTAAAATACAAGCATGTCTACAACTTGGACAGTGCCTATGCTGCTACGAGGTAAACTAAATCTCGATTTCGCTCTCTAAAGAATGATTTTACTATAATTATGGTTCATCGTTTTTGTAATTTTTTGAGAGCATGACAATCATTTTCTTGTAGATTTTGTAAAATAATGTATTTTTTAGTTTATAGCTTTATCAACCTATGTAAGCAATTTACTTTAAACATGGTAGAATTGGCATGGAAAAGTCTCTTGCTATCTAATGTAGAACTGTCAAGAAAAATTGAATCAAGTGGATGCATTAGTAACATGTGTAATAGTTTCACTATTAGCTTAACCACAACAAAATATTACTTAAACAAAGAACAAGACAGCAAAATATTATTGAAACAAAGAACAAGAGCCTTCTCTAGTCATGAATTTAAAAATACACATGAAAGCATATTCTATATTTTATATTTACATGCCGATAGTGAATATAAATTAAGATTAGCATTGAGAGTGCAAAAGTGTTATCCAAAAGAAATAAAGTGGTTGATGGTAAAAAAAGGAAGGCTAAACTAAGGGGCCACACATATATGCCCTCGTGAAATTTGGCACCTTGTGCATGCATGCTCACCACGTGGTTGTAATAAAGTCCTGAGTAGAATTCAAGCAGAGGACGCTTGGCACAAGTGAATGTGGTTTGGCGAGAGGAAGTTAATGTTCCATGACCAGTGTGACCGCCCTTTCAACGAGCTATAGCTGCGCGGGATGAGCAACAATGGAGGCAACTCAATGTCGTTGTCATTTGGTAGCAAACAATAATCTAGACAACTCGCAATGACAATGCATGGAAAATGTTCACACACACATGTAATGAGCTAGGGTTTGAACTTTAACCAAACCACACGCAGCACAAAAAAATACTTGTAGGAACTAAAACAGAGGAGAAGAACCCACCCCAACCCCCTTTGGAAGAGAACACAGTCACGGCGGAAAGGGTAATATGCAAATGGGGCCTGGGAATTTTTGGTATGGTTGGTGAAATGGTTATAATAGGTTGATTATACCTTTTATATGTCACATCTTCTTCCTATGATTGAGTTAATGAATGTATTTTTTCGTATTCTCTTGTGTTCTTTACAGTAGTATGGCAATTGTATGCACCTAAACATATGTTGGATAAATGGTTGTTTAACAGCTAAATGCTTTTGGGGTCATGGATTTCCTCAACCAGCCTAACTTTTCCCATCCACGGACATGGGAGATGACTGAATAAAGTAAAGGTTAAATTTCTTGACGTAGTAAGAATTTCTTGGAATCCCCTGCAAGTTACAGTTATGAAGTTCATTAAATTTGATAGCAAGAAAGGAGTAAATAAAAATAAAATCATCCAACTGGGATAATATTACCTGAGAGGCACTAAGCTGCAAGTTTTCCCATGGAAGCTTTAGTCTTTTCCATTGCTGAGGATGCATTACAAATGCTAGAGTTTTATTGATACATCGAAGAAATTCCAAAGGAAACAAGACCAACAAATTGTTCTAAACAACAGATGGCATGTTGAGGATAACTCGAAACATTATTACATACCATCATGATTTAATGACCAGTCACTCTGATAATGGCAACGAATTTATCATTTACATTTGGACAAGCCCATTCAAGAGGTAGTCTACAACTTGTCTGCAACTTGGGCATTTGTTACAAAGTTCACTGCATCTGCACTAGCCGTTTTTGACTAAGTAAAGTATTTATAGATAAATTATGTCAAATATACATGTCCATCCGTAAGTTATGAATTCATGAGTCACGTATATCTAAAAATATATGTGACTGTACAGACCATATGCCTTGTATTCATTTCCCTATATCTGTCTATAGTAATAAGAAGGTGATTGGAACATAGTTTCTCTCTCTGCAACACTTGTTTCATCCAATGTATTATAGTTCATCACCATCAAGTTGAATTCTTCTTCTTCTTCCCTGGATAACATATACAAGGTTTTATCTTTTTCCAAGGTCTACTGCATAGTATTACATTGAGCAAGAACAAGTCGGCCCTCCTGTAACTAGGTGTCATTCTCTCTAGTGTAAGTGGGTGAAAATCCCTCATCCAATCATTCATCGATAACAAGTCGACGCTCAAAGACAGGGATTTTTGTAATGTCACACCACAAGATAGGAATAAACTTACACTTACAGTGTTTACCACAGGTGATTTAGTATGAGCATAGAGATATCATCCTTTGAATACACCAACAATAATACATGCGGGATACATACATGTATATGAATAGGTGGTTTTTTCGCCATGCCCAAAAATTAAATAATAAGAATAGAAACTAGAGTTTTAAAAGAACAAAGACGCCAGGAAAACAAGAATAACTACCTGGTGTGGTATAGAAATTGTATACTAATATAAATATGTTTATATATAATTTTGGATCCCTTCGAGGTAGCTGGATTTTGAGCTAGCTTCATTTTGGTGATATACTGCCTCAACGTTCAGATGCATGTGGAAATTGATTGTAGATGAATAGCCAGAAGGGTTTTTTCATTTAACATAAAGCTATTACATAGACCTCCCAACTCTCATCTATCATGAGAATACAAGGGAGAAGTTCTATCACGAAAATAGTCAAACGAGGAGTATTGCACGCACTTCCACACTTTGGTCTCATGCAGTTGTTGTCACCTATGCCTCGCCTCCCTCCCTGCTTTCCATGCTCCATGTAGCCTTGGCCTTGATGTGAGGTCAAATAAGTCTCTCAAACAGTTGATTTGTCATAAGGGAAAATAACTATAAAAACTTAGGCTAAAATGCTTGGAAAGAAGTGCAAAATTAATATAATTGTACTCAAACGATTTTTATAATCCCTGCTGCACTTGCAAGCACGGACTAATAAGCATATGGAATATTTTCTAGGTAACTATGGAATGATATATAAAAGCTAATAGGGAAATGATAAAAAGAATCACCTTCTTTTCCTCATGGCCATTTGACACTTCATGTGAAAGAAACAATTCGTGCATGTTCCTTTTTGAAAGCTATGAGAACACATTCAAATGTAAAAGCATTTAAAAACAACATAACTTTTAGTTGGGTTTTAATTGTGGATACTTTTTACTTCTTTTATAAGTTATTGTACCTTTAATATATGTAGAGTTATTTGTTAGAAAATAGTTTATTTATGAATATTTATTATATTTAAGTGATAATTTTTTTCTAATGAGTTATTTTATAGATTATTGTACTTTTAATATATGTATTTGTGTAGAATTATTTTTTGTGTACTTTTATTGAATCTCATTGTGAGTGATAACTTTTTCCTAATTAGTTATTTTATATATTATTGTAATTTTAATATATGTAATTTTTGAGTAAAATTATTTATTAGAAAATAGTTTATAAAAATGATTATACATTGCTGACAATTTTTTTCATATTAAATATGGATATGTTAATTAAATAAGAAAAACCAATTAAATAAAAATTAATTAAATCAATTAATTGAATATTCAATATATAATTATTTTCATATCAAAATACATTAAAAAACAATAAATACTACATTGTTTTTTTTTTCATTTTTCATTCTACTACATTTATAGGAAATAAACCAAATTTCTTATTTTATATGGTATTCATGGTGTGTTGGTTCATGTATTCACAAAACAAATTTATAGAAAGATATTTAGCATACAAAGGTGTATTTAATATTTAATACTAGGAAAGAGTTCCTCAATAACTATTTTAAATATTCAAAGCACTAAGAAAGTCTTTCTGAACAACTACTTCAATATTCAATTATGGACATTATCTTCATATAACAGTGTAAATGATCATTTTTAACTTCAAATATGATGCACTACGAAAGTGTTCCTTAACAACTACTTCAATATTCAATTATGAACATTATCCTCACATAACAATGTAAATGACAATTTTCCATATTTAGTTTAGTGTACAAAATTGAGATAAGAAAAAATCACTTTATTCTAAGATAAAGGATTGAATGTATATACGTAGAAATGGAGTTGATAGTAGGTTACTTGAAATCTATATGTGTACCTAAAACCTTTATACAAAATTTAGGAAATGTTTATTGGCGTTTATGACGATAGAAACATAATTCATGTGGATGGATTGAACGAAAATAATGTTTCATATAGCATATCTAGTTTATTGAGGTGAGCATCTAAAACCTCTTGTTGATACGGGAGGGAAAAGGAAGTGACACAAAATGAATGGATTTCAAACTCAAGGAGAATGACAACTTTAGCATTTTTTGTATTGGTTAAATGGGGGTAAGTGATATATGCAATCATCATGCAAGTAAAATTAACCAGTAAGGAAAGGAAATTTTAGGTACCAAGCTTGATGGTACATTAATTTAGCCTTTTTTAGGATTGATATGAGGGATTGTTTACATGCTTCATCCTAGTTGTAAACCTAAATATAATATGAAAAAGAATAATGGTGACAAATGTATTTGATACATGATTACTTCATTTGGAGATTCTTTAAATAACTTCCATTGTCATAAACAACCATATGAGAAGTACCTTATCTAAAAATGATATGGTTGAATATGAACATCAAAATGACACGCTTGAAACCATTGTACAAGAGGATTTCCTATGATCACTCGCGAGATACTCAATATATGTAATAATAGATGTATGTTGGTTGAAGGAAGAGGGAGTGATTTTACCGATATGGTCAAATAGCGACATTGAAGATGGTCAATGGTTAAAGATATGGTGAAGGAAGGATTATAGATCATGAATACGGTTATCATGACTCTAACACTTAGTGCAATTGCACATGTGCCAAAAAGAGTCATTAACCAAAAGTGGGAAACTAATAGCCCAATTGGCTGATCTTCTACATCATGGTATGAAAACCAATTTAGAGGCTACAAAAAACTCCATCATGGATTTCATGATAGTAATAACTTTTCCTACTCTAATATGAGGTAGAAAAGGATATTTTCATTAAAGGATCTAATGTAAATATTCTATCCCACCTTACTATGACATAAGAAAGTGTTGATAGATGCATACAATGCCTATCTTTAGAATTCATGTAATTCTCAACGTCTCCAAAGGATTTTAACATGATATGTATGTATAATATGTATGTATAATAGTCAAATGTTATGATTGGTGTTTCCTGGATATGGTGATGGAAGGATTCTATATAATGAATCAAGTTAACAAGAACCTAACACTTACTACAACTTCACATGTGCATAAAAGAGTCACTAACCAAAAGTGCACCAATAATAGCCCATGAATTGGATGATCTTTTGCATCATGGTGTGAAAGCCAAAGTTCCTACCATAAACATCATCATGGAGGTAATTTTGTTTCCTACTCTAAGCTAAGGTAGAAAAGGAGAATGTGATTAAGGGATCTATTGTATATCCTCTAACTCCCCTACTATAACATAGGAAGGTGTTGTTAGGTACATACAATGCTTATCTTTATAAATCATTCGATCCTCATAGTTTCTAAAGTATATTTAACATGATATTTCTCTATAATAGTCATTTGTTATAATAGAGGCCTCCTAGATATATAATATCTTCTCATAAATAAATGAATAATCTAGTAAATCAAACTTGATCAAATTAACACTAACATCGAAAATATTCTAAGCCATGGTAATAACCATTTTAGACATACACTTAACACTTTTGAGATGAAAATATTGCAAAAATAAGATCCAATGGCCAATAATATTGCTTAAATAAGTCTTACTCAAGAGGTAGTTTAGAGTACCATGTAAACCAATCACACACCATTCAATTACTAATATAATGTCATAAATTTTTCGATTGTAAAGATGAAGGTGGGATAACTCTTTGTGAAATTAGTGCACTTGGTTATGTATGGAAGGAAAGTGTGACTAATATAGTGAACACCATGCTCAATTCCATTTTCATTCTTGTAGGTGAGCATCCCATTGATAAATGAGTAAGTAGCTAATATGTATAGGATCAAATGGATAACATTGATAAATGTCATCTAAGATATCCCCTTTAGGAAATAAATGATGCTAGGATATCCAAAATCCTTTTTAGGTCCCAAGTTGTCTCTTATACCAAATTTTTTAACCCTTATTTCACCACAAAAGGAACTATATTCCATTATCACCTCAATAATGCCTATGTTATCTTAAAATTATAATTTGAATGATATTCCATATTTAGAGAGAATTAGAAAATGAAAAACTTAAAGATGTAAGTGATGAAATGTGGGTAAGATAAAAATCAAATTTAGAACTTGATTTAAGCATATTCCTTATCCATTGGGCATATTTCTCTATAACCATGAGACATAAACATGAATTTTATGGAACTTAGTACACAAGGTTTTTAAAGAGGACAAACATTATTTAATTCTTAAAGAGTGGTCTTATTGCAAAATAAATAGCAGATCCAAGCATATAGTGATGTTGTTTGGGAATATTATTATGGAATTACATAACAGAACGATATTTTTCACATAATTCTTAATATTAGATGAATACATAGACCATCTATTTATACACATTAGTGCATACCAAATATCCCTAAAACAAGGTTTATATAGTCAACTTTGAACAATTAAGGTGGTCCCAAGCATTTAAATAGCTACATTTCTTTTACCCGTTCAACCCTATCCTAACAACCTTAAGTTATACATCTATCCATGCAGTTGTTAAAGAAACAACTATGGGTTAATGCACTTCCAATGAGTTGTCAAAAAATGCACCAATCATAATGCCAACAACATATTGTCATAGTAGCCACACCAAGTTCTCTTTGGTTCAAGGTAATTGCTTCACATTCCCACACCACCCAACTAAATATTTACAATATATTAAATTTGTGAGTTTTTAGAGAGGATGGAGGCCCATTCACCCACAAGTTTGATGAAAAAATGCAATGGGTCATTTGAAAAACATTCCAGCATTACAAAAACATGATCTATGCATCCTCAATGCACAACTATCATTATATAAATACCTTCCAATGTTCTATTAATATTGTAATATCCTTTCCCTACATTGGTGCTTGAGACTAATAGTACTTTTCATATGTAGCTTCCAACATTCATATTTGATTGTATTATATGATTATATTAATTGCAAAATGGAACATCTTTCTCACTCTTCTTCTTCAAATTTATCTAATCTCCATCAGGAAACTTAGAGTCAACCTTATGTTATTTAGTCCCAGTGAGTGACTTTTTCTTTGTTCCATCTTTGGCAAAGTTCTTCTTCCCTTCACTCATGTTTTCACTAGTAGGTTTCTTACAACCGCTTTCATCGTTTGCTTGCTTATCAATCAATAGGCATATTCTAGAGAGTTTAACATCTCAGGTTATTTGTAGGTTGGATTTTATAATCCACTAATGAACTTGGTGATTAGTTTGGATTCTTCATCCTTCACTCTAACTTGAATGGTAAAGTGATTGTATTCTTGGATGCACACATTTATCAACTTCTTGGGATTTTGTCACAAGTAATTTTTTTCTTGTTCCTTCCAATAGTTAATAAGACAAAAAAAACATTTGATTGGGAACTTGAATTCATCCCAAGTCAATGTTTGTGTGGCATCGTGGTTCTTTATGTGCTTTACTATTTTTTTTTTCATAAAAGAAAATATTATTCATGCATGCATAACATTGCAATGGTCATATGGTATTCATCTATCAACTATTGGACTTCACAAAAGGAATCTAATTGCCTAAATCAATCATCTAATCATAGACCTTTCATTTCCCTGTCTAGGGAGGAAATATCCACTTCGGTTTCTACCATTATGGAAGAACCGAGATAAGGAAACAACAGTCCTTTGGAACTTCCTATACCATGGCATGAAACTCTTTCTGATGGAGGAGTTTGAATGGAAGCCTACAAATTTGATAAAAAATTTCTCAAGTAGTATAGATATTAGTTAATTCACCATGTATGGACCAAACCTTCAAATTCAAGGAAGCATTAACTTTGTCTTAAAGCTAACCTATGTTATTCTACATGCCATTCTTGATTTCTTTCAGCAACTAGAAGAGATTCTTAACCAAAAATTGTGTATTGAATCAAGAAGTTGTGTATGAATGCTTGGATGTCAACTTCAATACAATTACATGGTAGTGATCCTCAAAAAAAATATGTGCAACCATGCCAACAAATAGTGAAAAAGTTGGATTCATTCATATATAATGAATATTGATAAGTAATAAAAATAAATTAGATTTACAAAAAACTATTCTATAGAATATATCATACAATTTTCATAATGTTTGGAAACAAGCTTCAACTTAAATATTTCATTAACCAAATTGTAGATACAATAAGGATATAAGGATATGAACAACATAAAGTAGCAAGCACAAGTATATACTACAATTACCACTAACCCCTTTTTCCATATAAGGGAGCAGCGTTTATAATATTACAATGCAAAGGAATACAAAGATACACAAAGGTTTGCATCTCATGTATGTTAATTTTTATAGCAGCATAACCAGGGTCACTAAAAGAATGGAAAAGTGCAGAAACAAAATGAGTGTGGAGCTCATTTAACCATGATGATAAGAACAATCATATCCCAACTATAGACAAATCCATTTGTCTCCCCCGAGCTCAAACCTTCCAATAGAGAATGATCAATCTAGATAGTAGTAGAGTAAACCCAACAAAACAAGAGAGAAACTTCTCCAATAGTGGAAAACCCCATAAAATCAATCTCCTAGCTACATTAAGGAACCTCTCTTAGCTAGAGCGAACTTGCTTGAGTGAATGGACAAATGAGAGGTCAAAATCTCTATTTATACACATCAAAAGGTGACTTTTCCCCTTAGTGGGTCAACCTAACTTTCCCTAACTGGGCCGACCTGACTGGAGCAGTTCTTCCAATTGTTTGGGGAAAACTTCCCACTTTTTGTGGCAATTTAACCACTGGGACGACCTGACTTGGGGGAATACAAAAAATTATATTTAATAAATCTTTTCTTTGTGATCACACCCCAAGGTTTACATTGATTCTTTCGAGGGTTTGACATGATCAAATACATTGATATCTTGTCCCGTAGGAGGGACAAGAATAACTTTTGAAGTTGCACTATTTCCAACACTCCCTTTCAACAAGGAAGGTATCTTTGAATACTATATTCTAATCTTATTATTTATTTGGTCGACCTATGAGGTTATTCCCCACGTATCTACTAATCCAACACTCCCTCTTAACTAGGGAGGTATCATCAGTATTATCATACTGAAACTCATATGGATATCATCTATACATCACACTTATCTCTAACCTCTCTATATCATAAGGAAGGTCTTCCAACACAATCTTAGTCCATAGAGAAGTGTCAAAAAATAAATCTTCAGGCATCTGATCAATCCATTCCATCGGAGAACATGCAATATCTCCACGTATCTTCCCTATCCATAGGGGAGTCACTCATGCATCAGCTCAACAACTTTGCAAAATCCGTCGAAGAGTCGATCATGCATCAATACAATGTGCCTCAGCTCAAACTGGTCCATTGGGTGCCTACATCATCAACACTCTCTTTTAGCTAGAGAGGTATCATCACATTGGAACACATCCGATCATCTTGTCTGAGCACGTATGATCATCACATCAGAACACGTCTGAGCACGTATGATCATCACATCGGAACACATCTTGTTATCATAATGTTAGTTTTTCATCATTTAATTCAATATGATGTAGGATCTTAACTGAGAGAACAACATGTACAACATATCAAACACAAGATACAAGAGACACAAAGCATTTCACCAGGGAAAACCATAAAGGTGAAAAACCCCACAACTTCCTCAGAGATAGAATAAGCAACAATACAAAGATCACAAAGATGAAACTCCAAAATATAGATGTCTCTAGCAGCTACTCCTCCTCCACTTGTGTGCACTCCTCTCCCTCAACTATGCAAGTTGGATGAATGATTGAATGAGAAAATAGAGTGGTGCAACCACTCTATTTATACTTTAACTTGACCTACCTTTTACCCTAACTAGGACGACCCCTTAGGGGAGTCTAATAACCCTTCCACTTAACTCATACTGGGCCGACCCCTCTAAGGTGGTATAATAACCCATCAAATATAAGTTACGACACTTACAATAAAACTTGTCACACTTGCAAATACAAATGACGACACTTCCGATCGGAGGAATAAGACTTATTCATCGGGGATACAATAAAATACAAATGTAATACATACAATATACAAGTGAATATCTTCCAAAGTTACAAATACATCAACACTCCCTCTTAACTACGAAGGTATTCTCTTGACACAGGTCATCAATACATATAGGCACAAGTCTTCAATACTGGAGCTGGATCATTCTCACTAGATCACTGGAGCATCATCATCATTGCTGTTGTACTCGTCATCTTGATCACTGGTGCTATCTCTCAATTCTACTCATCATAGGAAGTTCTATAGAGCCAACCCTTTTTCATGCTGGATGCAGGCCTAGCATCCATGTAGGTCTTCATCATCTCTATGAGCAGCCCATTCGGTGGAATCTCAGGACTGATTATGTGCATCTGCAAAACCTGAAAAGAGCATCCCAGGACTGATTACGAGCTACTATTCAACCTAAAACATCTCCCGGGACTGATTACATGCGAACAAGCAAAACCTCGAAAGAACATCCCAGGACTAATTACGTGCCAAGCATAACTTGCAAGATCTCCCAGGGATCTACTACATGCAAACAAGAAAAACCTCGAAAGAGCATCCTAGGAATGATTATGTGCCAAGCATAACCTACAAGATCTCCTAGGGACCTATTATATGCAAACAAGCAAAACCTCGAAAGAGCATCCCAGGACTGATTATGTGCCAAGCACAACCTACAAGATCTCCCAGGTACCTATTACATGCCAAAAATAAAAGCCTCGAAAGAGCATCCCAGGACTAATTACTTGCCAATCACAACCTGCAAGATCTCCCAGGTACCTATTACATGCTATTGCACAACCGGCAAGATACCCATAGCCACAGAGCATCATACGGATGCTCATGATAATACGGATCATCATCACTTATGGTGCATCATACATATGCACATCACACAACACTTACATCGACAGCCATGGGCAGGACCCACCTATCACCATGCTAGGAAGGGCTCTTGCATATGTGTCTCATCACTTCCTCTTGGAAGTATCTTCGATCTGAAGAACACCAAGCCTCTCTCTGAATTACTTGAACTTCACCCTGGCTAGTGGCTTGGTCAACACATCTTCTATCTTCTCATCTGTCGCAACATACAAGAGCTTCACTACTCCTCTCTGCACCATATCCCTGATATAGTGATACTTGATCTCGATATGCTTTAACTTGTCATGGAACACCAGGTTCTCGGACAAATTCACACAACTCTGGTTGTCACAGAAGATACAAGTAACATCCAACTAGAGATCAAATAAATCTGACAGTAACTTCCTTAGCCATACTGCCTCACAACTGGCTGAACAAGTTGCGACATACTCTGCTTTGGCTGTACTCAGTGCTACGCATGACTACTTCCTTCTAAAACAAGAGATCACCCCTGATCCCATACTAAAGTAGCACCCCAAAGTGCTCTTCCTATTTGCAGCACTACCTGCCCAATCTGAATCAACATAACCCTCCAGGTTAACCTTTTGATATGCATCATAATTGATCCCATAATCGACCGTAGTACCCTTCAGGTACCTTAGAATATTCTTTGCAGCGATCAAGTGAACATATCTAGGATCCGTTAGGAACTGGATCAATGTGTTCACAGCAAAGCAAATATCTGGTCTTGTATTCGTCAGGTACATCAAGGACCCAATCATTTGACGATACAACGTGGCATCAACAGACTCTGATGAAGCATCACTCAATAGCTTCAGGTTCGATGCCATAGGTGTGGCCATGGCCTTGCAGTCCATCATCTCGAACCGCTTCAGGATCTCTACTGCATACTTCCCTTGTCCAAGGAAGATTCCATCCACACTTTGCCACACCTCCATGCCTAGAAAATAGAGCATCATGCCCAAGTATTTTATCTCAAACTCGGAAACAAGCTTCCTCTTCATATCAGCAATCAATATATCCTCACCTATCACAAATAGGTCATCGACATATAATAGGAGTATCACTGGATTTCCTTCCTCAACCTTGAAGTAAAGGTTGGAATCCGCTTTACTCTTGGTAAAGCCCAAACTAGTCAAGAAGTTGTCTATCGTGTCATACCATGTCCCGGGTGCTTGTTTCAAATCGTACAAGGCTTTCTTCAATTTTCACACATGTGACTCCCTCTCATGTGTTTCAAAACCAAGTGGATGCTCCACATACACTTCCTCTTCGACTACACCATTCAAGAAATCTATCTTGACATCCATCTGGTGTATCTTCCACTTCATCACTGCAGCCGTAGCAAGTATTGTTCTAATGGAAGTGTATCTGGGTGTAGGTGCAAAAGTTTCTTCATAATCTATTCCTTCTTTCTGGGAGAAGCCACGAGCAACAAACCTTGCCTTGTATTTCTCTATGGTACCATCTCCAGCATGCTTGATCTTGTAGGTCCACTTGGAAGTCACAATAGACTTCCCTTCTAGTCTCGGGACCACATCCCAGACATCATTCTTCAATTCGACTAGTACTCCTCGATCATGGCATCCTTCCATTACTGCATCCCTGATCCTGGGAACTTCAGATTCTTCAATATCTTCAATAGGTAGTTTTCTTGAACTTCGTCACTGGAACAAATTTCGTTGTCCTTCTTTTATAGGTGATTGTACACAATCTTTCCTATGAGCCAAATTCAATTGCATGATTAGAAACATCTCATAGTTTTCAGAACAAATTCTTATGCATAAAGACATAGGTCATACAGTCATGCAATTATCTTAGCCAAGGCTTCAATACAACATTTATCCATATCCTGTAACTTTCTAGATGCCTTCCATCTCTACTAGAACATTGTTAAGAGTGTGCACTACTCCCAACATGTCAGCAAAGAGGTTTCAATCTAGTTAAGTAGCAATGCAGTGTTGTACAGTACCATAGGCCACTTACCTATTACTATATTAGTAGTATCTTGTTCATTAATGCAAATTTTCTAAAATGCATAATATACATCCTAAGTCTAGGAACATAAGTGTGTACATGACTGAACAACATCATTTAAGTAATCATATATACAAGAAATGACAATTCAAATACTTATCTTTGTTTGGTTGTTGGGTGGACTCCCTCTCAATCTTTGCTTCCTTGCAGGAACTACTGGAGTCTTTGATAGTGTGCACCTTAACCAATGCTGAAAATGGACGAGAGGTTCTTCCATAGATTTTTTTTTTTTTTTTCCGGAGTCCAACTCTGCAATATCTTCTTCTACTTCTTTCATGTAAAACTTCATTACAATGCATATTCTTCATCACTTGAATAATCTTCACTGTCTTCCCTGGTTCTCTTCGTTGGAGGTTCATCATCCTCTTCAGTGTGAGCATGATGTCTTCTCGTTTTGTTCTTCTTCTTCTGGGAGCTACTTTTGTTCTTGGGACAATCTCTGGAATAGTGTCCCTTCTCATCGGGAGTATAACATCGAATGTAAGAAAGATCTCTCATGGATCCTCCAAAGTTCTCCCTCCGATTCTGGTGGTGGTGATTACCCTTCTTGTGATGAGGATGCTCCCTCTTATTTTTATTCTTCTTGGTGTGTGTTGTGAGAGCTTGGTCTTCATTATCCATATTTTCTTCTCGAGCTATAATGCAATCTTCTTCCTATGAGCATTCCTCCCACAGCCTACTAAATGTGATGAGCTTCTTCCTAGCACAAATTTCTTGAATGAAGGAATCCCATGACCTAGGAAGACCATTCAAGGTGTTCATCACAATTTCACTATTCTCTATATCTTGTCCCACACCTTCAAGTTGTTCTTTTATCTGAGAGACCCTTGTAAAGTAGGACTGCATGGTCTCTGCATTTTGTATCTTCACATTTTTCAATTGATTCCTCAAAGTCATCTTCTGATTTATGTTCTTCCCTTCAAACAGCTTGGTCAAGGAATCAAACATCTCCTTGGTATCTTTAGAGAAGACACATGTGGTATGAGATGGTCTTTAATAGAATCTGCAATGATCCTCTTGGCCTTGACCAAGTTCTTCTTTTGTAAGGCCTTACCCTCATCTCCCTCTAGAGATGGAACTTCTTCACTTATGTAGGTGTCCAATTCATTCTCTTCTAGGATTAACTCAATCCTATACATCCATGCTCAGAAGTTATCAGCCCCTTCAAGCTTATCCTCAAGCTTGGTGTGGTGAGACATATTTTAAAGAGTACTTCAAAGGAAATAAAAAAATTTTAGGTCTTACCACTTTGTTTTGCTAAAACTGGATCTGGAGCTCGCTAGGGTCTAACAAAGAAACCCTAAAAATCCAAGCTTGGAATTTCAAACTTCTGTTTGAACAGGGAGATGAAATTGACTGAGGCGAGCAACCTAGTGTGCTCAGATTTTGAAAACTCCAAAAATGACCTACGAATTTTGGATTTGCAACTTCTGTCAAAATCTGGTTTTCTGGTCCAAAAGTCAAATTAGGGTTTGACTTTCCTGGAGATTCACCCAACCAAAAAATTTGATCTTAGTCTCTAAATTTTGATTTTGCTCAGGAGAGAAATCCTATGCTGAGAGCACTCAAAAATTCCACTTCTATCAAAATCCCTAATTTCCTGCAGCAGTGACAACCCAAAATGAAAATGCTCAGAATCCAATTCTGTTTTGACAGAAGATATGCCATATTGTTTCTGGTGCATCTTTGAAATTTTGGATCCTCAGGGTCTAAAACTTCGGCCTGTGGTAGAATGACCTGTCATCTTTCCAACCCCATAGATATGAGCTTCAATGGATTCTCCATGAGAGAGATATGCTTAGTGTCGCAACATGACCTGTTTATGGGATGAAACAACATAGAGAAATTGCATGGAGTTCCATGTGTCACTGTTTGAACGTTGACCTCTAAAAATCGGACCTGTGAAACTATATTATGTGCCCTAACAGTCACTTTTTACTGAATTCCATTTGGAGCTTCCTATCCCGATATATGAACTTTGTGCCTAGGTCACCTATTTAGGGCTGCATTCTGGAAGAGGCAGAAACCCTAACTTGTACGGATCATATCTCACAAAGTACAACGAATCTGAGGCTGGAATTTTTACACAGGGTACATCCGTGTTTGATATTCATCCTGTAAGAAGTTCAGATCCCAAACCTTCGCAAAAACATATTTATAGCGAAAGTTCCACAATGACTAGTGTTTACTATACCAAGCCCTAGCTTCCAATTTGTTGCAAGTGCAACAAGTGTCGTAAATACCATACAATGCCTTCCTTCAGGCTAGCTCTGATACCATGTTAGTTTTTCATCATTTAATTCAATATGATCTAGTATCTTAACTGATATAACAACATCTACAACATATCAAACCCAAGAGACATGAGACACAAAGTATTTCACCGGGGAAAGCCATAAAGGTGAAAATCCCCGCAATTTCCTCAGAGATAGAATAAGCACCAATACAAATATCACAAAGATGAAACCCCAAAAGATAGATGTCTCTAGCAGCTACTCCTCCTCCACTTGTGCACACTCCTCTATCTCAACTATGCGAGTTTGACATGAATGAGTGAATGAGCAAATAGAGTGGTGCAACCACTCTATTTATACTTTAACTTGACCTGCCTTTTACCCTAACCGAGCCAACCTCTTAAGGGAGTCTAATAACCCTTCCACTTAACTCATACTGGGCGAACCCCTCTAAGGTGGTCTAATAACCCATCAAATATAAGTTACGACAATTACAATAAAACTTGCGACACTTGTAAATACAAATGATGACACTTCCGATCAGAGGAATAAGACATCTTCGTCAAGGTTAAATAAAGTACAAATATAATACATACAATATACAAGTGAATATCTTCTGAAGTTACAAATACATCAACACATAAGAAGGTCCATTCCCACACAAGGATACACTCCACAAAGGAGTACTCCCCACAAAGGAGAACATTCCACAAAGGAACCATCCACAAAGGAAACATCCCACATAGAGACACACTGGAAAAAGGAGCACGTTCCAAAAAGGAACCATCCCACAAAGAGATAGACTCCACAAAGGAGCATGATCAACAAAGGGACACACTCCACAAAGGAGCATGTTTCATAAAGGAACCATCCCACAAAGGGACACACTCCACAAAGGAGCGCGTTCAACAAAGGAACCATCCCACAAAGGGACCATATCATCTTTTCAAAGAAGATATCTAATCTACTTGATCAGATTGGTCATTCTAGACCACAGAGGATTACTTCCTCATACACTTTATCGATCTCAAATTGCAAGGAGGCTACACTCCCGGAGAAGACACTTATTCCAAGCACTTTATCGATCTCAAATCGAAAGGAGGCTACACTCCCCAGGAATGCACTTCTTCCAAGCACTTTATTGATCCTAAATCGAAAGGATGCTACACTCCCCAGGAAGACACTTCTTCCAATTTACCAGTCATTACAACTGGAAGGCGGTGATAACTACATCTAGTTTACCGCTTTGGGCCCACACTCCACACAGGATCACTCTCCACACAGGAGAATGTTCCACAAAGAAATTATCCCACAAAGGGACACAATCCACAAAGGAGTTCGTTCCATAAAGGAACCATCCCACACAGGGACACACTCCACAAAGGAACCATCCCACATAGGGACACACTCCAGAAAGGAGTTCGTTCCACAAAGGAACCATCCCACACATGGCCACACTCCATAAAGGAGTCAGGAACAAGTCTTGACTTGTGCCTCATCAACAGCCACACTGGTCATCAATCTCCCTTCTCGAGGAAGGGAATCTACACCACTCCATGCCTTCATTCTAGAGAAGGGAATGGTAAGGATATTTACAATCTTCCCATCTATAGAGATATATTGGAGCTTCACTTCTTCCTTCTGTCACATAATATTTCTATCGCATCAAGATCATGACTATACAAATGTGGAATTAGCTTCTGAAGCCATACTGCTTCCTTACCAGTTGCACTGGCTGTGATGTACTCTTCCTCGGTTGTACTGAGTTCCACAGAAGTCTATTTCTTGTTGATTCAAGAAACCATAGCTGATCTCAAGCTAAAAAAACACCCATAGGTGCTCTTTTTGTCAACTGCACTATTGGCCCAATTCGAATCTGTGAAACCTACTAGTTTAACTTCATTTTCTGAGGCATATCTCAATCCATAACCAATAGTACTGCGAAGATATCTCTTCATAGCAAAGATCTAGCCTGGTATTAACTAGGTACAATAAGGAGCCAATCAACTGATGGTACATGGTGGGATCTACTAAATCTAAAGACATGGCAGAAGCAAGTAACTTATTCAGATTTGTTTGCATAGGTGTATCCATGGACTTACATTCCATCATACCAAATCCGCACAATATCTCAATGGTATACTTCCCTTGTCTAAGGAATATCTCATCATGTCCTTGCCACACCTCCAAGAAATAATGCACAACCCCCAGGTCTCTCAATTCAAATTCATGGATCATCTCCCTCTTGCACCTGGAAATCATACTCTCATCCCCTGTAAGAATTGTCGGGTAATTGTCGATTCTAGAGTACCAAGCCCGGGGTGCCTGTTTAAGACCATAACGAGCTTTCTTCAACTTGATAATAGCATGCATGGCGAGTATTGGAGCAAGTGTCTCATCATAATCTATTCCCTCTCTTGTGCAAACTCCCTCATAAATTATATTATTATTATTATTATTATATTTTATTTATATCTCATAAATATATATATTTTAAAAATGAAAAATTTAAATAAAAATTAATTTATATAAATTCTCATAGTGTATTTTGAATGACATTAAAAAAAATATATTTATAATTAAATTAGACATTTCTTTTATTTTTTTATAAAGTAATTTTAAAATGATATTATTATTATTATAGTTTATTTACACGTCAAAAATATATATATTTTAAAAATAAATTTATTTTTTTTAAATTATCCATACAAATAATTTCAAAGTGAATTTTTATTATGACTTCAAAATCTTTTTGAAACATGCTATTTTTTAAGTCAAAAGATGTACACATTTTCAAATGCTTCTTTACTGAGATACGAACAGTCAAATATGAAGTTGTGATTAAAAGTAGGAAAAAACTTAATAAAACCTGTAATATGTATGTCCATATATTTGAAATAGTACATATAACATAATTAGATTTAGGAAAAACTTACTAGAACCTGGCATATGTCTGTCAATACATATGAAATAGTACATATAAAATAATTCGATTTACGATTTGCATAACCATTTGTCAAATTTCATCAATCAGTGCTTACCAAGTTACCATTGTTAGAATAATTTTTGTAATTAATCTATAATTTGGGTCACACATGTAAATAATTAAAATGTGTGTGCTATCATTTAATTAAGCCTAAATATAGTGATCTAATTAATAATTGATTAATTGGCTTAAGGGTATAATTGTCATGATATTATTGTGTAGATACCATTAGATAATTATTATTTCTATGAGGGGCGGAAATATAATTGTGATAAAATTAAAACTGCTCTAGCGGTTATTGTGAAGTGCCCTAGCGGTTTATAAATAGGGTTATGGTCCCCATTCTACCATTACGCATTCCAATTTCTGAAAATCCTCTCACAGAGAAGTTGACACAGAATCTAGTGGCTAGAATTGGAAGACCATCTCAAAGGGTTCTCTTCCTGTAAGGTTTCTCCTTCAATGGATTCAGGTATGCTTCCGCTATTAATTTTCTACTCATTGTTTTAATCAGAAGATTCCAGTATATATAAATTAGGGTTTTCATTTTGTTTGATTATTAACAAGTGGTATCAGAGCCTACTTCTTGATTAATTCTTTGAGTTATTAATTTAATATATATATATTTGTCAATGGATTCAGTGGATCATTTTAAAGTCAATAGAAATCGATTGTATTAATATAAAATATACATAAATACATTTGGAAATTTTCCTACTTTCTGTACTTTTAGCTATTTTTTCTATAAGAGTATACATAGATACATTCATTGGTTAAGAAGAGAGGTGTAGAAAAAATTGTATTTGAAGTCAAAAGTATTACCTTTCCAATTGATTTATCTTAGAAATTTTTTTCTGGGAATAGTAGGTGATGATTCTGTTAAAGTTTCAAATATATATATATGTATATGAGTATAAAACGCCTTTATCCCTTGCTGCTGCAATATTTATCATGTTCTTATAATAATATATTAAGTTTTAATTTAATTTTTGTATTAAATAAATTTTTTCTTGGTTTGGCACAGTTATTGTATTTAGTATATAATTATTGATCAAAACTGTGAATTTGAATTTGAATTTGATTTTTTTTTTTTTATTACTATTATTATTATTATTTAAAAGCATTTTATGATATTAATATTTAAGTTATTGATCTAGCATTTTAAATAGGCTAATTAAAGCGGAAAATCACCAAAGTGACATCTTTCGTGTAGATTAGTCTGTTCGGGGTGTTAGATATTTGTGTGTATGTGATTCATGCGGGTATTGACTGGCCCAAAGGAAAGTTAATATTTGGTCAAATTGCATACATACCTGTGGTGATAAATATGTGATGATTATAAAGGTAACTTAATGTGAATAATAAATCAATCCAAAGATAGATTCATTATTTGACATAACTTATTATCAATGTTTGATCACTACAACAAGAGTACCACTTACAGTTAATATTACTGTCCAAAGACTTGATATTAATGTTGTGCTAGGTATCTTGAAATGTCATAATTTGTTTTTAAATTTAAAGATTATGTGTTTAATTGCTTATTTTATGTGAACATGATGGTTTGTTTGATTCATTTTATTTTGTTCTCTATTCAGCTTTTATATCAACTACTTCTATATCTGCCAACATCAATAATGTCCCTATGTTAAATGGAACTAATTTTAAGGACTGGAAAGAGAATATGATGATTCTCTTAGGCTGCATGGATATAGATTTGGCCTTGAGAATGCCCAAACCCGATGAACTTAATGAGGATAGTACTCAAGAGGATGAGGTTTATTGGGGTAAGTGGAAACGTTCAAATAGGCTAAGTCTTATGATCATGAAGCGCGGCATTCCAGAAGCTTTCAGGGGTGCGGTAACCAATGAGGTTACTAATGCCAGTGACTTCCTTGCAGAAATTCAGAAACGTTTTGCCAAAAACGATAAGGCTGAAATGAGCACGCTTTTAGCAAGCTTGATTTCAATGAAGTATAAAAGCAAGGGTAATGTTTGGGAGTACATCATGGAGATGTCTCATCTTGCTTCAAAACTTAAGGCTTTGAAACTCGACTTATCTGATGATTTACTCGTGCATTTGGTTCTCATCTCTCTTCCTGCACAATTTAATCAATTCAAGGTCAGTTATAACTGTCAAAAGGATAAATGGACTCTTAATGAGCTCATTTCATTTTGTGTGCAAGAGGAAGAGAGATTGAAGCAAGACAAGACCGAAAGTGCTCATCTGGCTAGCACTTCCAAGGATAAGGGCAAATGAAAGAATAAGGATAATAAGGTTGCTGCTTCTAAGGGTCCAGAACAAAAGAAACAGAAAGTTGAGGTAACATGTTTCTTCTGTAATAAGCCTGGACATACTAAGAAGGAATGTACCAAGTATGCTGCTTGGCGCGTTAAGAAAGGTATATTTCTTACTTTGGTCTGTTCTGAAGTTAATTTAGCTTCAGTATCTAGAAACACATGGTGGTTAGATTCTGGTGCTACTACTCACATTTGTGTTTCTATGCAGGGTTGCCTGAGTTACCGAAAACCAAGTGATACTGAAAGATGCATCTATGTCGGAGATGGTCAGTCGGTAGAAGTAGAGGCAATAGGGCACTTTAGATTATTATTGAAATCTGGTTATTTTTTGGATCTAATAGATACTTTTGTTGTACCGTCTTTCACACGGAATTTAATTTCAGTTTCTGTTTTGGACAAATCAGGTTATTGTTGTTCATTTGGAAACAATAAATTTACATTATCTATTAATTCAAATGCTGTTGGAACCGGTTTACTTAATGTTTATGATAATCTATATTTGTTGGAAACTGTTCCGTCCTATAATGAAACCTTGCATGTGGAATCACGAGGTACAAAGCGTAAATTGAATAAAGATAATTCGGCTTCATTGTGGCACAAACGCCTAGGTCATATCTCTAAATCTAGAGTTGAGCGACTTGTGTCCGATGGGATTTTGGAATCACTTGACTTTTCAGATTTTGATATTTGTGTTGAGTGTATTAAAGGAAAACAGACCAAAACAAAGAAATTAGGTGCCAATAGAGCTACAGATGTCTTAGAATTAATTCATACAGATATCTGTGGACCATACCCTACGGCATCTTGGAATGGTCAACAGTACTTTATAACATTCATAGATGACTATTCAAGATATGGCTACCTATTTCTTATACATGAGAAATCACAATCATTGGACGTGTTCAAAACATTTAAAGCAGAAGTTGAGTTACAACTCAACAAAAGAATAAAGAGCGTCAGATCTGACCGTGGTGGTGAATACTATGGTAGATATGACGGATCAGGTGAACAACGTCTAGGACCATTTGCTAAATACCTAGAGGAATGTGGGATCATCCCTCAATACACCATGCCAGGATCACCTAGCATGAATGGTGTAGCAGAAAGACGAAACCGAACTCTTAAGGACATGGTAAGGAGCATGATTAGTCATTCTACTTTACCCGAAAAACTCTGGGGTGAAGCACTCAAAACGGCAACTTATATCCTAAATCGGGTGCCAACTAAAGCGGCTTCTAAAACGCCTTATGAGCTTTGGACGGGTCGAAAGCCTAGTTTAAAGCATTTTCATATTTGGGGATGTCCAGCTGAAGCGAGACCTTATAAGCCTCATGAAAAGAAACTGGACTCTAAAACAGTTAGCAACTACTTTATTGGCTATGCAGAGCGATCAAGGGGTTTTAAATTTTATGATCCTGCTATTAGGTCAATTTTTGAGACGGGAACTGCAACATTTTTTTAGAATGTTGAGTTTGGGGGGAGAAATCAGGCTAGGAATATTGTCCTTGAGGAGGAAGAGGGATCTACTATTGCTTTTGATAATGTACAGGTTTCACTACCTATCATTGATCAAGAAGTAAATTTGGATCCTCAACCAACAGACAATATTGTTCAACCCTTAATTGCAAATGAGGACATTGCTCCTGAAGAACAAACTCAACAACCTCAAGAAAATATGCCATTAAGGAGATCCACTAGAGAGAGGAGAAGTGCAATTTTGGACGATTATATCATATATCTCCAGGAACGTGGGGTAGAAAGTGGAATGATGGAAGATGATCCAATCAACTTCCAGCAAGCCATGAAAAGTTCCAACTCTCAGAAATGGATTGAAGCCATGAATGAAGAGTACAAATCTATGCAAGACAATAAAGTTTGGGAACTTGTCCCATTACCAGTTGGTACGAAGCCCATTGGTTGTAAATGGATATTTAAAACCAAGCGAGATTCAAATGGTAATGTAGAAAAATATAAAGCACGTCTTGTAGCTAAAGGCTTTACTCAAAAAGAAGGAATTGACTTCAAAGAGACCTTCTCTCCAGTTTCTACGAAGGACTCTTTCAGGATAATCATGGCACTAGTTGCACATTATGATCTTGAGTTACATCAAATGGATGTTAAAACAACGTTTCTCAATGGTGACATTGATGAAACAATTTATATGGTACAACCAGAAAATTTTGTGTCCGAACACTCAAAGAATATGGTTTGTAAATTAACTAAATCCATTTATGGGCTCAAGCAAGCTTCTCGTCAGTGGTACTTCAAGTTTCATCAAATTATTGTCTCATGTGGTTTTGAGGCAAATCTTATGGATGAATGTGTGTATCACAAATTCAATGGGAGTAAGTATATTTTCCTGGTTTTATATGTCGATGACATATTGCTAGCCACAAATGATATTAGCATATTGCACGACACCAAGAGATTTTTATCAAAACATTTTGAGATGAAAGATCTTGGTGATGCCTCCTTTGTCTTAGGAATCCAGATACACCGAGATCGTTCTAGGGGTATTTTAGGATTGTCACAAAGGACCTATATTGATAAAGTCCTCCAAAGGTATGGCATGCAAAATAGCAAACGAGGTGATACCCCTGTCACTAAAGGAGACAAATTCAGTCTTAATCAATGCCCTAAAAATAGTTTAGAAAGTCAAGAAATGCAGAAGATTCCTTACACTTCGGCTGTGGGGAGTCTAATGTATGCTCAGGTATGTACACGTTCGGATATTGCGTACATTGTTGGCATGTTAGGCAGATATCTAAGTAACCCTGGAATGGATCATTGGAGAGCAGCCAAGAGGGTTATGAGATATTTACATAGAACAAAAGAGTACATGCTTACATATAGGAGATCGGATCAGTTAGAGATCATTGGGTATTCCGACTCCGACTTTGCTGGATGCCAAGACAGCAGAAGATCCACATCAGGCTATATTTATCTGTTGGCTGGTGGAGCAATTTCATGGAGGTCTGCCAAACAGACACTCATAACTTCATCCACCATGGAAGCAGAGTTTGTAGCATGTTATGGGGCATCCAATCAAGGAATATGGCTACGAAATTTTGTCACTGGGCTGCGTGTTCTGGATGGTATTGAAAGACCACTAAAGATATTTTGTGACAATAAATCAGCAGTTTTATATTCCAATAACAACAGGAGTTCTACAAAATCAAAATACATTGATATCAAGTTCCTAGTTGTAAAAGAAAAAGTACAGAGGTACAGAGTGGACAGATATCCATAGAGCATATTGGAACAAACTCCATGATAGCGGATCCGCTTACAAAGGGATTACCACCCAAGGTCTTTCATGAGCACACTGCTCATATGGGTGTTGTCTCATTTGAGGATATCCAAATTTAGTGGGAGTTTATATTATTCATTGTATATTGCTCTATGTTATGTTTAGACTTTATCTATACATTTGGATTGTGTTCTGCAGAAATAAAGTATTCATTTTATTGCACTCTGTTAAATTATGCTAAAGATTTGATCTTAATAAAGTTAAGTAGGACCAGTTGGAAATAGGCATGAATAGATCACATTGCATGTAATTTCCATGCTATGCACTCATGATTGATCTATGTCATTTAGCTGTGCAGATATATGTGACCATTGATTGGTCTAGTAACGATTGATGTAACAAAGGCCACCTTGATCCTATGTCAGTATAGTTAATGGACGAGATTGTTCGGATATACCCTAAGGACATGATAGCAAATTTTGAGCTCATAAGGTTAAGCACATTTATTTGATTACATATGCATATGGCCCAGTGGGAGATTGTTAGAATAATTTTTGTAATTAATCTATAATTTGGGCCACACATGTAAATAATTAAAATGTGTGTGCTATCATTTAATTAAGCCTAAATATAGTGATCTAATTAATAATTGATTAATTGGCTTAAGGGTATAATTGTCATGAGATTATTGTGTAGATACCATTAGATAATTATTATTTCTATGAGGGGCGGAAATATAATTGTGATAAAATTAAAACTGCTCTAGCGGTTATTGTGAACTGCCCTAGCGGTTTACAAATAGGGTTATGGTCCCCATTTTACCATTACGCATTCCAATTTCTGAAAATCCTCTCAGAGAGAAGTTGACACAGAATCTAGTGGCTAGAATTGGAAGACCATCTCAAAGGGTTCTCTTCCTGTAAGGTTTCTCCTTCAATGGATTCAGGTATGCTTCCGCTATTAATTTTCTACTCATTGTTTTAATCAGAAGATTCCAATATATATAAATTAGGGTTTTCATTTTGTTTGATTATTAACAACCATGGCTGTGAAGCACCCTATCCAAAACCGTTATAATCCGCTCTAATCAGTCTGAATCTTCATTATGACTGTGAAAGCACAGTACAAAACCGCTATTAATCAGTCTGAATCTTCATTAATTGCTTCAGCGATCAGTGGTGAATGGTATCTCATCAGTAACAGCATTAAATGCATTGTTTTTAGTGAATACATATTAATTTCATGTTTCCAAAGCTCACACCAGTGACCTCTCTGAAGCAAACAATGACTGAAGATTCAGACTGCTTAGATAACGTGCTGCTCAGTTATATCTCATCAGTAACAGCAGTAAATGCATTGTTTTTAGTGGATACATATTGATTTCATGTTTCCAAAGCTCACACCAGTGACCTCTCTGTAGCAAACAATGACTGAAGATTCAGACTGGTTAGATAACGTGCTGCTCAGTCATGGTCAGCACTGATTGATTAAATTTGAAGAATGGTTCAAATCGTAATTCTAAGTATTTCATATACACTGACACATGCCAGGTTCTATAAAGTTTTTTTTTCCAAGAGAGACAACGGTAGATGCAAGTCTACTCAAATTTGTCAAACACAACGGCCCATAAGGCGAAACGCCAAGATTGGAAAAATGTACAAGCCTGCGACGGCGAAATCGGCCTGACTGCCACAGACGCAAAACGCTAGGTTTACAAGAATGTAAGAGCATGACTTCACCATAGCAGAAATCACATGCAGCCAAATAAGAAAAAGCCAAAGATACATCATTACCTACAGAAGCCAGATGTGGAAAATGGCAGACCATCATCACGAACCATGGAAGTAAACAACGAAAATTTATCTTTTAACAAACTTGTTACATTGCAATTCGTGCTTGTCTCTGTCCATTATTTGATTTCTGTTCGGATCTCATCTATCCGATTTGAAATCTGTCCATGGTTTGTTTCTCTGGATTATTTGAATTACGTGACCTAACATTGTCGAATCTCATCTATTGGGCATTATGTTTCCGTTTTGAGTGGTTCCCATCCTCAACTTCTAATCTGTTGTTTAGGTTTTGAGTGATTTCCATTCTCAACTCCGAACTCCTAATTTGTAGAAATTGAATAATTGATCTGTAGTGACTTAATCTCCATAAATACCAACTACCTTAATATGTTTAATGAGCAAATTGTTTCAATGTAATTTGCCTGTAAAATATTAACTGTAAAAATCATAAATGAATGCAAATATTTAAAACTTTTGATAAAATTGTTCAAACCATCCATTTTAAGCTATTTAAATTATAGATAATGTTTATCTTTAATTAAGTATCCCACAAATAAAGAAAAAATAGATAATGTTTATCTTTAATTAAGTATCCAAGTAATGGAGAAATGCAGTTAATAGGTAGTTAAGAAATGGTGTGTATGCTAAATCATTTTGTATTATATATATAAAGGTGAATGCTCTTTTGTGGAGTGCTGCTGCTAGTATTTCTGTCCTCCTATAGGTTTTTCATTGATCAGAATAGCAAGACTAAGGTTAGGATTATGAAAGAGATTAAGCTTGGTCTACGTTTTTTTATGGAGCGTGAGAGGATGAAGAAAGACTCGGCTGTTTGGGAGGAATTTGGTCATTTCTTATAAGAATGTTTCAATAGAGTTCAAAGCTAATGGTGGTACAGGAACAAATATCCTAGCTGAAGGACTAGCACTGAGATCTTTATTATAAATTGCAAAAGATGAACAAGTGAATAAACTGAATATCTATGAAGATTGGCAGCTTTGGATTAAATACATGAGGAAAGAACATTGTACTATAAATCTGCATTTGCAAAACATTGGACAAAATCTGGACTTGATTGCATCCTCTTTCAGTAGAATCTATTTCAACCATGTCTTTAGGGAACAAAATGAGGCAGCAGAAGCCAAAGAATGGTTGCTTATTGAATCTGGTGTATGTATGGTAACTGTTAGAAAGAATGGTCTACAGGAACAAAAAAGGAAGACACTAGACTTTTGGACAAAAAACGGATCCTTTAAGCTTTATCTACAGTTTGTTTTTGAACTTTTTGGTTTTTTTGTAAAATCTTGTAACGAAACAATTGGTTTTTTTGTGAAATCTTGTAATGAAACAATTGTTTTTTTTTTACTGTAATGAGGTATTTTGAAGCAAATTTGAAAATTCTAAACTGTGCAAAGGCACCTGAGGAATGTATTGGTTATGAATGAAAAGAACATGATTTTTTTTCATGGAAAAAAATAATCTTAATTTGGTATCATTGGCGGGATTAAGAATACGAGAGAAAGTTGATTATTAATGCGCTGTAGAAGTATATTAACGTAGGAGAATAACTTAGTTGTTTGTGAGCCGCTCCACCAAAGAAGCTTGTGGGAATGCAGAGATATTTAGATCTTTAGAGGCAAAGTGGTTCCATGGTACCAACTTTAGAAAGATAAAGAGAAGCAACGCAGGATGAATTTAGTTAATACCGATGCAGTGGACATCAATCGTGGCATACCAACTTCAAAGAGAAGTACAAACCTAAGAGAAGTACAAACCTATGGAGAACTTATTCATATGTATAATAAGCATATGGAGGATTTTCTAGGTGACAATGGAATGATATATAATAAATCCAATAGATAAAAGCTAATAAGGAAAATGATAAAAAAAAATATTCTTTTCATGATGACCATTTGACACTTCATGTGAAAGAAACAATCCGTGCATGTTCCTTTTTGAAGGTTATGAAAACACATTCAAATGTAAAAGCATTTAAAAACAACATAACTTTTAGTTCGGTTTTAATTGTGCATACCTTTTACTTATTTTATAAGTTATTGTACCTTTAATATATGTGGAGTTATTGGTTAGAAAATAGTTTATTTATGAATATTTATTATATTTAATAAAAAAAAATTTAATTAGTTATTTTATATATTATTGTACTTTTAATATATGTATTTATGTAGAATTATTTTTTGTGTACTTTTAAAGAATCTTCATTTAAGTGATAATTTTTTCCTTATCAAGGATATGGTGGTCCGTTGGTAGGGATAGATGGATTTCATTTCATCCACCTGGGTTCAATTCTGTTGGCTTGGATACATATAATTTTAATATATGTAATTTTTGTGTAGAATTATTTATTAGAAAATAGTTTATAAAAATTATTATATATGAGTGACAATTTTTTCCATATTAAAAAATATGGATATGTTACCTAAATAAGAAAAACCAATTGAATAAAAGTTAATTAAATCAATTAATTGAGTATTCAATATATAATTATTTCCATATCAAAATACACTCAAAATTAATAATCACTGCATTGTTTTTTTTTTTCATTTTTCATTCTACCACAATTGTATTCATGGTGTATTTGTTCATACATTCACAAAACAAATTTATAGAAAGATCTTTGTTTTGTTTTTTTTCCAAGGGAAAAAGTGTAATTTCATTTATATTTGATTCAAATTAACATATTGTCGAAAAGATTCTAGGATCCTTTTTTGGATATTCTTTTTCGACCATCTAGTGTCCCACTAGATCAAGACAAAATAAAGTCATCTTACAGAAAAATAATGAGTTCTCTTACGAGAGACTCTAATTGCTATAAATATTTACAGCCGAGTATACATCAGAGTATCAAACAATAGGGTCTTCTGAGTTCGTCAACATCAATTGATTTGGGCAGCCAACCCTTCTATGAACAATCTGTGAAAAAATTCATGGAATGTATCATTTTGCAATTCTGCAATTTTCCATTGACCTAGGCGAAGAGTCAATCCCAACTTTGAGAGTTGATCCGCCTCTCTGTTTCTTTCCATGTAGACATGATGACAAGTGAAATTGTCAAAATATCCTATTAACCGCATTGTTTCAATCAACAATTGGTTTAATACAATATTGTGGCATCTTTGTTCTTGATTAAGCCATTTAATAATGATCATAGAGTCTCCAAAGATTTGTATGTGTGAACAATGCATTTCTCTTGCAAATCTAAGCAATAGGTTTAGTCCATAGAGTTCTGCATAATTATAGGAGCCCTGCCCCAGACACATCTGCAACTTGAAACAGTGAAATGCATTTAAGTGGAGGATTGCACCTCCTCCACAAGTATTATTTTGAGAGGCCCCGTCAAAGAAATCCCAGGGAACAAGTGGATTTAAATCTTCCACCAGGAGTGTGTGTGGAATGGGATGGTTTTTTCCCCGTGGAAAGTGAGTGAGAATAGAGCAGTTGTGGTGTGCAATGAGAGCAGGGGTGGTAGTCTGTTCCTGAAAAATAAAACGGTTTCTAGCAAGCCAGATGCCCCAGGAAGTGATTAAGGGAACATCATGAAGGTGATCTGTGTCCTGGGCTTCTGTCCAGAATTTCCATGCTTCCTCGATGAAGTTTCCCCTCCAGTGCGTGGACTGGGGATGTGTGAGAGTCAGTTCCGACTAGACTGATTTTGAGAAGGGACATGATAAGAAAAGGTGTCTGTTTGTCTCCTCCTCGAGTTTGTAGAGTGAACACCAACCCAAACCAGCAAAATGTATTTTCTTCATTCGTTCCCACGTCGGGATCTAGTTCACTAGAGGACACCACATAAATAGTTTTGATTTTGAGGGACAATGTACCTTCCAGATCGATTTCTACCACCACAGACGGTCCCCATTTATTTGTTGATGTTCTATCAAAAACTTGTGACCGAGTTTCGGGGTGTATTTGCCATTTGTTGTAGGAGACCACATGAGTTCGTTAGGTATATTGGTGATGCAAACATGAGAGCTTCGAAGAGTGAGGATATAAGTTTCTGAAAAGTGGTGGTATTCAGCTGGAATGTCAAGAACAGTCGCTTCCAACCAGCCCTGTTGCCACAGATTTGTATGTAAAATATCCTCTATTTGACTGAGATAATGAAAACCCTATTGTTGGAGATGCTTGAGTATGGGGTTGGGAAGACGATGTTGATTATTGCAGCCCAACCACGGATCAGTTCCAATATGAAATTGCTCTTTGTTGCCAACTTCCCAAGCCAACCCCTATTCAATGAGAGGAATAGATTTAAGAATCGATTTCCATATGACATAGATACCCTGTTGTGACTTTGATGGGCTTCTAATCCAATGTGATATGGAGTCAGGGGAAATATATTTATGCTTGGCCACATCAGTCCAGAGGTTATCAGAGGTGAGAAGCCTCCACCTTGCTTTTGCAACGAGGGAGCACTCAAACAAATGAATATGCTTCATCCCCCAAGCCCCCAAATATTTTGGCAAAGAAAGCCTTTCTCATTTGATCCAAGGAGCAACAAATGAGTCCGAGTGTCTAGACAAGAGAAAACAAGAGCATAGTTTCCTGGGTTTTTCCAGGATTCCCTTTGGTATCCATGCCAGTGACATCCAATAAACCGGGATGGTTTCCAGAACATATTTGATAAGAACTAATCTCCTCGCTCTTGAGAGCCAGTGGTGACTCCAACATAAGAGTCGTTTTTCCAATTTTGCAATGAGCCAGTTCCAATCACAATTTTTGTGGTCATTTGGTTTTAGATGAAACCCCAAATATTTTAGGCTAGCATCCGGAGGGATGCTTTCAAAGGGAAAAATAGTTGCATACCTTCATCGTTCCTCCTCATTAAGTTGATGCATGGTCAAGGAATATTTTTTCACATTTGTGACCATTCCAGTTGCAATCTGGAAGTGCTTAAGAATAGAGTCCAGTTGTTCTACATCCCTTTGGGACCCATCACAGAAAAGGAGTATGTCGTCGACAAAGAGAAGGTGGGTGAGGCTGAGAGTGTTTGTAATGCGAATGCCTTTAAAAATCCTTCTTCTTTTTGCATCCATAATGGCTCTACTTAGTCCCTCTGCAACCAATAGGAAGAGAAGGTGGGATAGTGGACAACCTTGTCGGAGCCCTCTTTCAGCACATAAAAAATGTGTAGGGGATCCATTTATGAGTATAGTAAAGGAGGATGTGGAGATGCAACTCATTGTCCACTTTATGAAAGCATAGTCGAAGCCCAGATGAGTCATAACCATCCTTAGGTAGATCCAGCTGACTCTGTCAAAATATTTTGAGGGGTCAATTTTTGTAACCGCTCCTCTGATTCCTTTTGTTTTTTGAGAATGTAGACCTTCCTGGAATATTCTGATTACCTCATGAATCTTCCTTCCTTCCAGAAAACCAAATTTTTCCTTGGAGATGATTTTTGAGAGTACCCCCTTCAGTATTTTCTCCATGATCTTAGCAACAAACTTATAGGTTACATTGCATAGGGAAAATGGTCGGAAATCATTCATAGAATTAGTTTTTTCCATTTTGGGGATTAAAGTGATGAATGTAATGTTTAGGTGAGGGTGCACTAATCCCCATTTCTGTGATTCCTCCAACAGATGGAGAAGATCACTTCCAATGATAACATAGTCTGCAATAAAGAATTCAATAGTCCAACCATCGGGCCCACGGATTTTTTCCTTTTGAAAACTGTTGAGAGTTTCCTTGAGTTCTTCCTTCGATACCTCTTCCAAGAGTTCCAGGTTGTCCTCTGGAGAGACTAAGCTGGGAAAAAGTTGAGAGAGTCTGATGACCTCCGCTAGGTTTTCTCTTCCGGGTTCCGCAAAAAGGCATTTGAAGTGAGAAGTGCCAAGAGTTGCAAGGTCTTCATAGGAGATATAAGTTTCATTATTAGCATCTTTTAGCTCCCAAATAGTGTTATTTGACTTTCTGCCATTTGTAAAATCCTGGTATAATTTCAAGTTTTCGTCCCCACATTCCAACCATACCGCCCTGCTTCTTAATCTCCAAACTTCCTCTTGTTCTGAGAATAGTTTGTGGTGGCTGAGTTCAAGAGATTTGATCTTTTCAGAAGTTTCTACATTTAGAAATCCTCCTCCGTCAGACTCTAGAATGAGGTTGATATCATTCTCAATCCTAAGGAGTTTCTCTTCATCCCTTTGTTTTTTATTGAAATGCCACTCTTTGATCAGCAGTTTTGTTTTTGTAAGTTTTTTTACAAAATGTTGTGCAACATAAGAATTATCCCCCGATTGATAGGGATTCTAGGAGTATTTGATAATTTTAGTAACTTCATCCTCCTTTATCCAGGAAACACATAATTTAAAGGAGCTGGGAGGTTTTTGAGAGGATCCCAGAATTTTGAGGCGGATGGGTGAGTGATCAGAATCACCAATGGATGCCACCCATTGACAATTTGAAGATTTTGATCCACCAACTTCTCAGCGAGAAGAAAGCGGTCCAATCATTTTGCAATTCTTCCTTCCCCACTTCTCTGGTTAGTCCAGGTAGGTTTCAATTTTGTGGGATTGACATCGATGAGGTGTGCATCCCTGAGCAGCAAATCGAAGTACCCTGCAAGGGAGTCCCCTCTGGCAGTAGGCCCCCATATATCATGTGTTCCCAAAGTGAAGTTTAGGTCGCCACCAAGAATCAGATTATCAATGAATAACACTGATTTTTTGTACAGAGAGTTCCATAAAATATCTCTATCAAAAAAAGGACCATAGACATTTAGAATAGTAAAATATTTGTTTAACCCATCATGGAAGAATTCCATGCCCAACTCGGAATCGAAACCACAGGTGCTGGCGATTCTAGCCAACTTTGAGTTCCACCCTAGAGCAAGACCACCTGAGTGCCATCTGGCATCAATGGCAGTGAAATCATACAATGGAAGGATATATTTGAGAAGAGCAGTAGCATACTCCTTAGAGCCCATGGTTTCTTGTAGCATGAAGATGACCGGTTGATGTAGAGAGATCAACCTTTTTAGGGAAAGGTTTTTGGGCTTACTTGCCAAACCATGACAAATTAGGGAGAGAAGTATCATCAGGTGACCTCCTTCTGGACGTTCGTTGCTCTAAGTGTCCCAAGAATTATTTTTTGCTTTCCATCGAAAAGGTCTTGGATGGCTTTATGTTGAGCTGAGGACACGAGAGTAGGTCTTCCTCTGCCTCTAGGAGGTTTACAGGAATCAGGGTTTTTTCCAAGTCCCAAACCTAGGGAGTGGGGAACTGTAAAGCAGGGAAGTCCTTGGAACGAAGATGGAAACGAATGGAATGGGTCTGCAAGGATGAAGGGGGCGCAGGCCGAGTAGCCAACGAGCGAATAGAAAGATCTTTGTTATACAAAGGTTTATTTAATATTCAATACTAGGAAAGAGTTCCTTAACAACTACTTTAAATATTCAATGCACTAAGAAAGTCTTCCTAAAAAACTACTTCAATGTTCAATTATGGACATTATCCTCACATAACAATGTAAATGACCGTTTTCAATTTCAAATATGATGCACTACGAAATTTTTCCTTAAAAACTACTTCAATATTCAATTATGAACATTATGAACATTATCCTCACATAACAATGTAAATGACAAATTTTCATATTTAGTTTAGTGTACAAAATTGAGATAAGAAAAAATCACTTTATTCTAAGATAAAGGATTGAAAGTATATATGTAGAAATGGAGTTGATAGTAGGTTACATGAAATCTATATGTGTACCTAAAACCTTTATACCAAATTTAGGAAATGTTTATTGGCGTTTATGACGATAGAAACATAATTCATGTTGATGGATTGAAGGAAAATGTTTCGTATAGCATATCTAGTTTACTGAGGTGAGCATCTAAAACCTCTTGTTCATATGGGAGGGAAAAGGAAGTGACACAAAGTGAATGGATTTCAACTGCAAGGAGAATTACAACTTTAGCATTTTTTGCATTGGTTAAATGGGTGTAAGTGATATATGCAGTCATCATGCAAGTATAATAAGACAGTAAGGCAAGGAAATTTTAGGTGCCAATCTTGAGGGTACACTAATTTAGCCTTTTTTAGGATTGATGTGAGGGATTGATTACATGCTTCATCCTAGTTGTAAACCTAAATATAATATGAAAAAGAATAATGGTGACAAATGTATTTGATACATAATTACTTCATTCAGAGATTCTTTAAAGAACTTCCATTGTCATAAACAACCATTTGTCAAGTACCATATCTAAAAATGATATGGTTGAATATGAACATCGAAATGATGTGCTTAAAACCATTGTACAATAGGATGTCCTATGATCACTCGCGAGATACTCAATATATGTAAGAATAGATGTATGTTGGTTGAAGGAAGAGGGAGTGATTTTATTGATATGGTCAAATAGCAACATTGAGAATGTTCAATGGTTAAAGATATCGTGAAGGAAGGATTCTAAATAATGAATGTGGTTATCATGACCCTAACACTTAGTGCAACTGCACATGTGCCAAAAAGAGTCACTAACCAAAAGTGGGAAACTAATAGCCCAATTGGATGATCTTCTGCAACATGGTATGAAAACCAATTTAGAGGCTACCATAAACTCCATCATGGATTTCATGAAGGTAATAACTTTTCCTACTCAAAGATGAGGTAGAAAAGGATATTTTCATTAAAGGATCTATTGTAAATCTTCTATCCCCCCTTACTATGACATAACAAAGAGTTGATAGGTGCATAAAATGCCTATCTTTAGAACTCACATAAGTCTCAAAGTCTCCAAAGGATTTTAACATGATATGTATGTATAATAGTCAAATGTTATGATTGGTGCCTCTTGGATATGGTGATGGAAGGATTCTATAGAATGAATCAAGTTATCAAGAACCTGACACTTACTACAACTGCACATGTGCATAAAAGAGTCACTAACCAAAAGTGCACCAATAATAGCCCATGAATTGGATGATCTTTTGCATCATGGTGTGAAATCCAAAGTGGATACCATAAACATCATCATGGATTTCATGAAGGTAATTTTGTTCCCTACTCTAAGCTAAGGTAGCAAAGGAGAATGTGATTAAGGTATCTATTGTATATCCTCTAACTCCCCTACTATAACATAGCAAGGTGTTGTTAGGTACATACAATTCTTGTCTTTATAAATCATTCCATCCTCATAGTTTCCAAATGATATGTCTCTATAATAGTCAATTGTTATAATAGAGACTTCCTGGATATATAATATATGATCATCAATAAATGAATAATCTAGGAAATCAAACTTGATCAAATTAGCAACATCATCAAAAATATTCTAAGCCATGGTAATAACCATTTTAGACATACACTTAACACTTTTGAGATCAAAATATTGCAAAAATAGGATCCAATGGCCAACAATATTGCTTAAATAAGTCTTACTCAAGAGGTAGTTTAGAGTACCATGTAAACCAATCACACATCATTCAATTAATAATATAATGTCATAAATTTTTCGATTATAAAGATGAAGGTGGTATAACTCTTTGTGACAATAGTGTACTTAGTTATGTATGGAAGGAAAGTGTGACTAATATAGTGAACAACATGCTCAATGCCATTTTCATCCTTCTAGGTGAGCATCCCATTGATAAATGAGTAAGTGGCTAATATGTATAGGATAAAATGGATACCATTGATAAATGTCATCTAAGATATCTTCAGGAAATAAATGATTCTAGGGTATCCAAAATCCTTTTTAGGTCCCAAGTTGTCTCTTATACCAAATTCTTTAACCCTTATTTCACCACAAAAGGAACTATATTCCATTATCACCTCAATAATGCCTATGTTATCTTCAAATTGTAATTTGAATGATATTCCATATTTAGAGAGAATTAGAAAATGAAAAACTCAAATATGTAAGTGATGAAATGTGGGTAAGATAAAAAACAAATTTAGAACTTGATTTAAGCATATTCCTTATCCATTGGGCATATTTATCTATAACCATGAGACATAAACATGAATTTTATGGAATTTGGTACACAAGATTTTTTAAAAGGACAAACAATATTTAATTCTTAAAGACTGGTCTTATTGCAAAAATAAATAGTAGATCCAAGCATATAGTGATGTTGTTTGGGAATATTATTATAGAGTTACATAACATAATGATATTTTTCACATAATTCCTAATATTAAATCAATACATAGACCATCTATTTATACACTTTAGTGCATAGCCAATATCCTTAAAACAAGGTTTATATGGTCAACTTTAAACATTAAATCAATACATAGACCATCTATTTATACACTTTAGTGCATAGCCAATATCCTTAAAACAAGGTTTATATGGTCAACTTTAAACACTTAAGGTGGTCCCAAACATTTAAATATACCTACATTTCTTTTACCCAATCAACCCTATCCTAACAACCTTAAGTTATACATCTATCCATGCACTTGTTAAAGAAACAACTATAGGTTAGTGCACTTCCAATGAGTTATCTAAAAATACACCAATCATAATGCCAACAACATATTGGCACAATAGCCACACCAAGTTCTCTTTGGTTGAAGGTAGTTGCTTCACATTCCAACACCACCCAACTAGATATTTACAATATATTAAATTTATGAGTTTTTAGAGAGCATGGAAGCCCATTCACCCTCAAATTTGATGAAAAATGCATTGAGGCATTTGAAGAACATTTAAGAATTCCAAAAACATGATCTATGCATCCTCAATGCACAACTATCATTATATAAATACCTTCCAATGTTCTATTAATATTGTAATGTCCTTTACCCTACATTGGTGCTTGAGACTTATAGCACTTTCCAGATGTAGCTTCCAACATTCATATTTGATTGTATTATATGATTATATTAATTGCAAAATGGAACATCTTTCTCATTCTTCTTCTTTAATTTTCTGAAATCTCCATTAGTAAACTTAGAGTCAACCTTATGTTATTTAGTCCCATTGAGTGACTTTTTCATTGTTCCATCTTTGGCAAAGTTCTTCTTCCCTTCACTCATATTTTCACCAATAGGTTTCTTACAACCTCTTTCATCGTTTGCTTGGTTATCCATCCAATAGGCATATTCTAGAGTCTTTAACATCTCATGTTATTTCTAGGTTGGATTTTATAATCCACTAATGAACTTTGGATTCTTCATCCTTCACTCTAACTTGAATGGTAAAGTGATCGTATTCTTGGATGTACGCATTTATCAACTTCTTGGGATTCACAAGTATTTTTTTTCTTGTTCCTTCCAATAGTTAATAAGACAAAAAATTATTTGATTGGGAACTTGAATTCATCCCAAGTCAATGTTTGTGCGGCATCGTGATTCTTTATGTGCTTTATTAAGTTTTTTCCATAAAATAAAATATTATTCATGCATGCATAACATTTCAAAGGTCATATGGTATTCATCTATCAACTATTGGACTTCACAAAAGGAATCTAATTTCCTAAATCAATCATCTAATCATAGAACTTTCATTTCCCTGTCGAAGGAGGAAATATCCACGTTGGTTTCTACCATCATGGAAGAACCAAGATAAGGAAACAAACCTCCTTTGAAACTGCCTATACCATGGCATGAAACTCTTTTTGATGGAGGAGTTTGAATGGAAGCCTACAAATTTGATAAAATTGTTCTCAAGTATTACAAATATTAGTTAATTCACTATGTATGGACCAAACCGTCGAATTCAAGGAAGCATTAACTTTTCTTAAAGCTAACCTATGTGATTCTACATGCCATTCTTGATTTCTTTCTGCAACTAGAAGAGATTCTTAACCAAAAATTGTGTATTGAATCAACAAGTTGTGTATGAATGCTTGGATGTCAACTTCAATACAATTACATGGTAGTGATACTCAATAAAAATATGTGCAACCATGCCAACAAATAGTGAAAAAGTTGGATTCATTCATATATAATGAATATTGATAAGTAATAAAAATAAATTAGATTTACAAAAACCTATTCTATAGAATATATCATACAATTTTCATAATGTTTGGAAAAAAGCTTCAACTTAAATATTTCATTAACCAAATTGTAGATACAATAAGGATATAAGGATATGAATAACATAAAGCAATAAGAACAAGTATATACTACAATTACCACTAACCCCTTTTTCCATATAAGGAAGGAGCATTTATAATATTACAATGCAAAGGAATACAAAGATACACAATGGTTCACATCTCATGTATGTTAATTTTTATAGTAGCATAACCAGGGTCACTAAAAGAATGGAAAAGCACAAAAACAAAATGAGTGTGGATCTCGTTTAACCATGATGATAAGAACAATCATCTCCAAACCATAGACAAAGCCATTTGTCTCCCCCGAGCTCAGACCTTCCAATAGAGAACAATGTACATCCAGATAGTAGTAGCGCTAACCCAAGAAAACAAGAGAGAAACTTCTCCAATAGTAGAAAACCCCATAAAATCAGTCTCCTAGCTGCAGTAATGAACCTCTCTTATCTAGAGTGAACTTGCTTGAGTGAATGACCAAATGAGAGGTCGAAATCTCTATTTATACACATCAAAAGATGAATTTTTCCCTTACTGGGTCGACCTGACTGGAGCAGTTATGCCCATTGTTTGGGGCAAACTGCCCACTGTTTTGTGCCAGTTTACCCATTTGGACAACTTGAATTGGGGCAATACAAAAAATTACATTTAATAAATATTTTATTTGTGATTTCACCCCAAGGTTTACATTGATTCTTTCAAGGGTTAAATACATGATCAAATACATTGATATCTTGTCTCGTAGGAAGTACAAGAATAACTTCTGAAGTTGCACTATTTCCAACACTCCCTCTCAACAAGGAAGGTATTATTCGGATATTGTATTCTAATCTTATTCTTTCTTTGGTCAACCTATGAGGTGATGCTCCACGCAACTACTACTCCAACACTCCCTCTTAGCCAGGGAGGTATCATCATTATTATCATACTAAAACCCATTTGGATTTCATATGTACATCACGCTTATCTGTAACCTCTCTATATCATAAGGAAGGTCTTCCAACACAATCTCAATCCATTGAGAAGTGTCAACAAATCAATCTCCGTGCATCTGCTCAATCTAGTCCATCGGAGAACATTCACTAGCTCCACGACTCTTCACTATCCATAGGCGAGTCACTCGTGCCTCAGCTCAACAACTCTTCACAGTCCGTCGGAGAGTCGATCATGCATCAATACAATGTGCCTCAACTCAAACTAGTCCATCGGGTGCCTACATCATCAAAAATACCTTTTAGTTAGAGAGGTATCATCACGTTGGAACAAAACTGATCATCTCATATGAGCATGTATGATCATCACATCAGAATACATCTTGTTATCATAAGAAGGTCCATTCCCACACAGGGATACACTCCACAAAGGAGTACTCTCCACAAAGGAGAACATTCCACAAAGGAACCATCCACAAACAAGCACATTCCACAAAGGAAACATCCCACAAAGAGACACACTCTACAAAGGAGCACGTTCCATAAAGGAACCATCCCACAAAGAGACACACTCCATAAAGGAGCATGTTTAACAAAGGAACCATCCCACAAAGGGACACACTCCACAAAGGAGCATGTTCCACAAAGGAACCATCCCACAAAGGGACACACTCCATAAAGGAGCACGTTCAACAAAGGAACCATCCCATAAAGGGACCATATCATCTTTTCAAAGAAGATATCTGATCTACCTGATCGGATTGGTCATTCTAGACCATAGAGGATTAGTTCCTCGTACACTTTATCAATCTCAAATCAAAAGGAGGCTACACTCCCCGGGAAGACACTTCTTCCAAGCACCTTATCGATCTGAAATCGAAAGGAGGCTACACTCCCCAGGAATACACTTCTTCCAAGCACTTTATCGATCTTAAATCGAAAGGAGGCTACACTCCCCAAGAAGACACTTCTTCCAATTTACTAGTCATTACAACTGGAAGGTGGTGATAACTACATCTAGTTCACCCCTTTGGGCCCACACTCCACACAGGAGAACGTTCCACAAAGGAACCATCCCAAAAAGGGACACACTCCACAAAGGAGTTCGTTCCAAAAAGGAACCATTCCAAATAGGGACACACTCCACAAAGGAGTCTGTTCCACAAAGGAACCATCCCACACAGGGACACACTCCACAAAGCAGTCCATTCCAAAAAGGAACTATCCCACACAAGGACACACTCCATAAATGAGTCAGGAACAAGTCTCAAATTGTGCCTCATCAACAACCACACTGGTCATCAATATCCCTTCCTGAGGAAGGGAATCTACACCACTCTAAGACTTCATTATGGGCAAGGGATTGGTAAGGATATCTGTAACATGCTCATTTGTAGAGATATATTGGAGCTTCAATTCTCCCTTCTATCACAGAATATCGCTATCACATAAAGCTCATGACCATACAAATCTATAAGCAGCTTCTGAAGCCATACTGCTTCCCTACCAACTGCATTGGATGTGATGTACTATTCCTCAGTTGTACTGAGTTCCACAGAAGTCTGTTTCTTGCTGATTCAAGAAACCATAGATGATCTCAAGCTAAAAAAACACCCATAGGTGCTCCTTCTATCAACTGCACTACTGGCCCAATCTGAGTCTGTGAAACCTACTAGTTTCGCTCCATTTTCTAAGGCATATCTCAATCCATAACCAATAGTATCGTGAAGATATCTTTGAATAGAAAATATCTAGCCTGGTATTAACTAGGTACAATAAGGAGCCAATCAATTGATGGTACATGGTGGGATCTACTAAATATAAAGATATGGTAGAAGCAAGTAAATTCTTCATATTTGTTTCCATAGGTGTATCCATGGACTTACATTCCATCATACCAAATATGCGCAATATCTCAATGGTATACTTCCCTTATCTAAGGAATATCTCTTCAGGTCCTTGCCACACCTCCACGAAATAATGCATCAACCCCCAGATCCCTCAATTCAAATTCAATGATCATCTCCCTCTTACACCTTGAAATCATACTCTCATCCGCTGTAAGAATTGTCAGGTAACTATTGATTCTAGAGTACCAGGTGTGGGGTGCCTGTTTAATCCCATAAAGAGCTTTCTTCAACTTAATAATAGCATGCATGGCGACTGGAGCAAGTGTCTCATCATAATTTATTCCCTCTGTGCTGCAGACTCCCTCTGAAACTCTGCCTCTTTCTCTTAATCATCAATCTCCATATAAGAACCTTTGGACCTATGGGTTATGCGTCCACATATGAATGAATTTGCATCAGTAATCATCAAGTTTTTTCTTCAGAACAATTCTCATCATCCTTCTCTTGTAGATCATAGCACATGATCTTTCCTACAAGTCAGATTCAGTCAAATAGTTAGTAATATTGCATGATCGTGAAATTCAGTCAACTCATTTTAATGCAATGACAATTTCTTATGTGAAGTTATGTAACCAAAACATTCAATGCTTCAATCACAACACCCATCCAATGAGATGATGTGCATCTTGATTACCCATAGGACCGACTTGACTTGGGGGAATACAAAAAATTACATTTAATAAATATTTTCTTTAGGATTTCACCCCAAGTTTTACATTGATTCTTTCAAGGGTTTTACATGATCAAATAGATTGATATCTTGTCTCGTAGAAGACCTACAAGAATAAATTCTGAAATTGCACTATTTCCAACAATGTATTCATCTCTAACTACTTTACAAGCATCTAGAAGATAAGCTACATAGATGATTTTTTTTTTGTTGTTGTGATGGTTATCTTTTTCTACACATAATTGTTCATCTTTTCGTTATACACCCACTCTACTTCTTGCACTTACTCATAAACCTACACAAATGTAAACTTAGCACAAAGTCTATATTCTTATCACACAACTACTTACTATCATGAGGCAACAGATAACTACCACCATTATGTATATGTTAGAACTTGAGCAAGTCTTCAAGGTTGAACTTAGATATTTAGAAACTATTTTTTATATTTAATTATTACTTTCAAGAGAATTCACAAAGCAAATATTTTGGACTATAAAATACATGTATCTTTTTGTCCCATGTAGATGCTAGGTTGGGTATATGTGTTTATTGTATTAAAAAGCAAAGATGGATGTATTAATAATCAAAATTATGTTTAATATTTAGTCGTATACAAGCTATACATTATCTATTAATTTCTTATACTCATTCAAACAAGCGTGTTGTGCACTGCCATATTTCCTTCTCTCTATGCAAGGGATGTGTATCGAGAAATTTGTGCCCTTGTGACAATATATGGTTGCAACTGATTGTTTTTGGAGAAAGCATATTCATTATTCAATTGAAATAAAATTTTATATATTTTTAAAATTGTGTTTTAATGGCGATTTTGATGGTAAAAATTGATTCAACACCATCAAAAATATTCGAGGCACCCAAAATTTCAGAATTTGATAAGTTGTAGTCAAGATTTAAAAATTTTCTGCCAGATTTTTTCAAAATGGTGCTGAAAAGATCAAAATTTTATGTTCTAAATCGTCGAACTTTTAGACTACGTGTATATTTTTCACATCTTTAGATCGTATAAAATGTTAATATAAAAAAATTAACATGTAAAAAAATCTAGTTGTTGGAGTCTAATCAACTAGTTAACTAGACAAGATTCAATTAAAAAAATGATTAGTAAATTATAAATTATATTTTAATAAATAGTTAGGTTGGTCGAAGTTAGTCGATCATGTAATTAAATTAGTTATAACTACACATTTCTGATGTGACTGTATAAACCAGCATAGATCCAAATCATAGGCTCTATCAAGCGCCGAGAGGGATCAAATCTCCCGAGGTGCAAACCTCTCCTTGAATAGCTCCTTGAGTGCAATACCTGAGCCACCTAATCCTATGCTCTAAAGTCTCTAGTTTAAGTCTCATATTTACTTTTTATTTTGTATTATTCTTTTTTGTTTATGGCCGACATAATATTTATTACTTTTTACTTTGTATTATTCTTTTTTGTTTACTTTGTATTATTTTGTTACTAGACAAACTCGACAAACACTCTAAAATCTCATATTTACTTTTTAATTTGTATTGAAAGTAAAAAGTAAAGTGTCTAGTTTAAGTCTCATATTTACTATTTACTTTGTATTATTTTTTTTGTCTATGACCGACATAATATTTTTCACCTAATCCTAAGTTCTAAAGTCTCTAGTTTAACTCTCATATTTACTTTTTACTTTGTATTATTCTTTTTTGTTTATGGTCGACATAATATTTATTACTTTTTACTTTATATTATTCTTTTTTGTTTACTTTGTATTCTTTTGTTTATGCCCGACAATATCGACAAACACTCGACTTACAAGATCTCCCTCATACAAATGTTATTTATGGCCGACAATATCGACGAACACTCGACTTACAAGATCTCCCTCATACAAATGTTATTTATGGCCGACAATATCGACAAACACTCGACTAACAAGATCTCCCTCATACTAAGCTGTAGAGCGCCTCTCAGCGCAATAAACATAAATCTCTAATACAAATATTAATAATTAATCATATAATAAAACTTACTTATGGGTTGCTTATTGATTGATTCCATTACTATTTTTTCAATATCTTGCTATTTATACATATTTATATATTATATTTGATAATTACACTTACACTAATGATAACAAATTATAAATTACAATAATAACCAATTATAATACAATACACACAACTTCAAAATAAAATAGGCCATGTTTATGTAAAAGACCTGAGGCATCTCTATACATAGAGTACATATTTGGAAAAACTATTTATAAAATTGAGAAATCACACTAACGTTCTCCAACATTAAATAGGAGAGCGGATGTACTTAAAGATCGCAACGACTAAGAATACATCTTGACTCCAAAATCAGAGATTATTAACATTAGGTCATTAGGTATTGAGGGATATAGGTTTTGTTTTTTGTTTTTTTGTTTTGTTTAATCAAATAATTTTTATTTAAATAAAAATAGTTAGGATGGACATGCAATACCTATAAGCAATAACAAAAAATTATGCAAAACTTGTTAAATGTACCATGATCAATTAAAATGTTTCTTCTATTATTATTTCAATGCACAATGTTCACATTGACATCATTGACTTTTTATTTCATTAAAATAAGGTTTCTAAAAATGAATTAAAATTTTAATTTCAAAAATAATTTGAGCATTCAAACCATTGGTGATTTTCTACCTAATTTAAAACATTTTTATCGACGACATATATAAGTTCAAATAACTGATATAGGAACTAAACATTAAAAATTATTAAACACGTTAGCACATTAAAAAAGGATGCATATAAAGGAGTCTTGATGAGAGATTTTAAGAAAGCTAGAAATAGATGCATATAAAGGAGTCTTGATGAGAGATTTTAAGAAAGCTAGAAATAGTTCAATTTTACTAGAAAGGTTTAAATTGTGGAGTGCCACAACCTTATCACCAAATGGCTCATTCCAAACCATGCTTTATTTAAGTTATGGAGCAAATAGATAATCAAGCATAAACATATTTAGTTCAATGATGTCATGTCTAAAGAATGATGAAAAATGAATGAATAGGAAAGATGTTTAGCACATTAAAAAAGGATGCATATAAAGGAGTCTTGATGAGAGATTTTAAGAAAGCTAGAAATAGTTCAATTTTACTAGAAAGGTTTAAATTGTGGAGTGCCACAAACTTATCACCAAATGGTTCATTCCAAACCATGCTTTATTTAAGTTATGGAGAAAATAGATAATCAAGCATAAACATATTTAGTTCAATGATGTCATGTCTAAAGAATGATGAAAAATGAATGAATAGGAAAGATAATTTGAGGGAAAACCCTCCATTAAAATATGTGTTTACAAATAAATCTAAATGCAGATCTCAAAAGCTAGACCTATTGATAATAATTATAAATATTGAAACAAACCGTATGATTACAAATAATAGGTTGACAAAAAATAACAACAACAATATCAAAATATGGCCTAATACCCATGGGCTTAACATGCCTCAATCATTGAAACAAGTATTCCCATAAAACTTTATTAACTACAAATGGTTATATATGAAGTAATCATCCTTACAAGCTGCATTTTCTATCATTGGGTTCTTCCAATTGATGAGGAATTTTATACTTGGTCTTTACATCTTCTTCCACTTGGAAAATTCTTCCACTTTTGTTGCTCATAGAAAGATAATCTTATTTTATCTACATTATAATGTTCAAGAACCTATCCTCAAATAATACCAAAAATGATTCCTATGTATTCTCCTTCAAGTTCTCCTAATAAATTTTTAATCACTACCAACTAAAGTTGCAATGAAAAGCTGACCTACCTTGAAAAGTCCTAATTTAGGGTTTACTAGGTTGGAAAACATTATCCCTATTAAAAATTCTCAAATTATACTCTTCGACTACTCAAATTCATAAAAGATGTACTATGATATAACATGTTCATGCTCCCACCAATCCTATGCAATTTTGAGATTCTACATGAAAGTTAGGTCTAAGATACCAAAAACTATTATTTTGTCTCTTTCAACCAAATGAAATTTTACACACTATCACTTCACGTGATCTAGGTGGATACTAGTGACCACCCACATGTTCCATTTATTTTGAATGATTCCACAACATAGTAGCTTTTCTACAATTTTTTGGGACCCAAACTTCCAGTGCATTTTTTACCCCTAAATAGTGTTTTTTGGTTGTATGATGGCTTCGGGTTGTTGAAGTTTTTCTTGACACTCTACATAAATTAGTATTCTCCTCAAGATATTTCCAATAGGCTATTTTGCATCCCAAATGGAGTTTGTATACATGTAGAATTTCCACCCTTAGGGAGTTCATCTATCAACTAGACTCCCTAGGGCCCATATTGCTTTTTCCATTTCATCTCCTAGGGTTAGGGTTGTGGATATTTGGGTTTTTTTTCCATTTATGGTTTCACACTTTTTGTTAAAATGCACTTTTGGAATCTAGTAATGTCCTATGGAAAATGAGTATTGCTGACACATCTCTCTTTATTGATAAGCTACCACTATTTTAGCTAGTTTGTATTGTGTTGCAGTTTAGAGTGTTTTTGCATTTCCTTCCTTAATAGAATTTTGATTTTATTATACTATTGTGCTCTCTACAACATATTTATTTGTTTCATTTTATATTTATTTCCTTGTCTCATTATATAAAGAATCCAGATCAATGGTATCACAAAAATCTTCTCTTTGTTGTTTATATGCACAAGTCCCCATTGATATCTGGGTATCAAGAGTTGGGTATCGAGCTAATTGAGCTTGGTGAAACTCTTGATACCCTCTGGAGGGCCTAAGTAGCCTCATGTGGAATAAGAAAAGAGAGATGATGAAGCTATAGATCCTATTAAGTCGTTTCTTGAGGAATCCCTTGCGTGATACAAGACCAAGATGATGGACATATTTTCCCAAATCCTTCAACAACTGCCAATGATAATGGATATACCTTCTACTAACAATCATTTCATAGGTGCACCGACACTCAAATTATATGTTAGCTTTGTCATTCCTTGATTTAAAGGCTAAATAGATGTAGATGCTTTGGATAAATTTTCATGTCCCCATCCATCAATCCAACCAACAGAGGGGGACACAAAAATATTATGGGCTCCTAAATTTCATGCCATAACCATATTACGAATTCATAGCATTTTAAAATGCATGTGTAGATGCATAATAAAAATATACAATGGAAATAAACTCTATCCACACACACATGCATATGCAAGTGTAATCATCACATGCATTAAATAAAAAAATTGTATATTCAAATACAAGAGAATACTTATCTTTAAAAAAATAAGATCCAAGAAATTGACTATGTAAGAGTGATTTTCCAACTAACCATAGGCACTCTTTCCAGTGTATATTATTTTTGTTGAGAGGCCACCCCCAAGTTGGGATATGAGGCCACCAGGGAAAAGGAAACACCTACAGGCTTCTCTCTCTCATCCCACAACCTATTTTTCTCTTTGTTCTTAGCCAAATGCTCATTAAGAGCTCTACATGGATCTCACTCATCCAACGCATCTATGGTACTCCTTCCAAATGCTCGACACAACATAAGGAAGGAACTCCCATTCACTAATCCATAGTTCCATCATGAAATCCAACCCTTACAGTGCTTACCCATGTGTGAAGTAAGGGTCCAACCTACTGCATGTTATTGGAGAACCTCCAGTATCATAAATCATGTCTTCTCTAGCATCTACAAATAGAAAAACTAAATGGGTAAAGGTTATAGATTTCCCATCCTTTATGCTCACCTACAACCATCTATTTTCCCTTGAAAACTATAGCCCTATCTCTAAATTTGAATTTCTAGGTTACACACAGTCCAGTTATGGTCATGAACAACAATAGGGAGCTCTACGTAGTGTACGTCTACATGAGAGAATGAGAGAATGAGATAATGAGATAATGAGTGTTGAATCAAAAGGATATGAGATTATGGTGAAAAGACAACTGAAATAAATTCTATCCATAGAATAAAAGGACTTCTGACAACTACATAACTAACTTCTGATAATTGACAAAAATGTCACAAAAGTGCATTCATCCACATGCTTCAATAACTGAATGAGCTGACTTTTCCCACCCACCTCACACATGAATTCAATGATTGGATTTACGATTCAAAAGGAAGTAATTGGATCAGTTCTAAGGTTGACACTTGGAAATAAAGGATTTAGTCTCCCATAGTCCCCCTTTCCTTTTCCCTTTTGGTGGAATCATAGCACCTCTAGTTCTCTTCACACATCCATAGTAGGCCATTTTTATTATTTTTCCAACATATAGATTTCAAGTTAGCAAGACAAGGAAACCATATGGTCCAAATAAAATATTTACATCATACATGCTCCTCTAGTCACTAGTCGGGCCTTGTCCTTGAGCTTTGAACTAGAAATCCATACTAGCATATTTACATTGTTTACATAATTTTGATTAAATACATTCTAAGTTAGATATGGGGTATTATAGAAATGGTTAAACCGATTAGAGGGTTATTTCTATGTTCAAAAAAATTTCTACTACAAAAATATCACATTCACACTCCTTAAGTCCCTTCCCATGTCAAATATTGGTGGGATGACTATTGGGAGAGGCATATCAGATATGAGTGTACAACATACAATACATAACCCAGTTGGGTGGATTTTGGTGATACTATGGGAAAAAGTGGGTTTGTGTGATCTTGACAAATTCAATCACTTGATCAATGATGCCACATATCCTATGACATCAAGCCCTCCAAAGATGAGGAGTTGTGTGATGTTGCTCCACTTTAAATTTGTGATGTTGTTTTAGGAAAACCCTATATGTGGAAATTTCATGGTTTTTTTTAGTCCAAACCCCAAAGTTTCATTGTTACTTTGGGATTACAACTCTACAAGTTAGCTAAGGTAGTTTTGACTACTACAATTTCATTGATCTTGGCAAAGTAGTGTACAAAGGGAATATTTCAAACTGGGAAATTTTTCCTAGTCTTCATGGTACAGTTATAAGGTCGAAAAAATATTACTATGACCACCACATCCTCAACATTGGGCCTCTCTGGCTAGAAAAAGAAGGTGGAAAAGATTGTAGAGGATTACAAATATATATTTATCTCACCTAGAGGGATGCCTCTGCAATTCTAGGTGAAACATTCAATTGATGTGACAACTCATGATCCTTTACCTAATTTGCCAATATACGAATGCTCTCTTCTGGAAAATGAGGAAATAAAACATTAGATTCAAGAGCTCATCCAAAAGGAACACATTCAACTGAGATCCTCCCTTGTGGGGGCCCAATTATGTTGGTGCAAAAGAAGGATGCGACATGGTGACTGTATTGATTATAGATCCCTAAACAAAATCAACACAAAGGATTGATACCCAATCCATTGTAATGATGATATTCTTGATCATATTAAGGGTGTCAAGCTCTTTAGTAAGATTGATTTAATGCCATTGAGCTTCCACTAGGTCCCAATTAAGAAAATCGATGTATGGAAGACAACTTCAAACTGCATATGTTTCCCAACCGGACTAGGATTAGGGTTGCTGATCCAGGAGGATCCAAGAAGGAAAAATTTTTGAAGTCCTCCAATCTCAGAAAAAACAACACCAGATCAACGGGCTCGTCGTGATGATTCCAACGACGTTCGTTTCACCTCAAACGGACTCCGTATGAGAAAGTTATCGCGTTCTGTTCTATAAGGTCAACAGGCAAAATTGGCCAAAAAGAGGTGCCACGTGGCACCACTGACAGGGTGACATGTGGCATCCGTACAGTACAGACGGATGACGTGGAAGTTGTACGGACAGACAAGTGGCAGTACGGTCCAATCAAGATGCGACATGTGTCATGTACGTACGATGAGGTGGCAATCCAGTCAGCAGTACGGACCAATCCGAATGCAATACGTGTCAGTACTGAGGTGACTGTGCAACTTAGTTGGCAGTACGGTAGATGAGTTGGCAGCTAACTGGGCGTTGAGGTGGACCAATCTGGAACTGCCACGTGGCAGCACCAGATTGGCCAATATTGATTGAAGTTCACCAAAATGTTGCTGCTCCGCAGGTTTCGAACTCCTGACCTCCCATACCCTGTCTCTGCACCTTTACCAACTGCGCTAGTAGTGTTCCTTGTATAATGTATGGAAATGAAATTATTTAAAGTGTCATTTCGAGCCCCAAAGGGGCCGAGGCTCAGCCCCGACCCCTGGTCCTACCACACGGCCACACAACCGGGAGCTCAACACAGAGGTGCCAGCGCGAGGGAGCGGTGATTGTAACCACCCTCCAACGTCATTTAAAGAGCACGTGGGATGCGCCACTCCTTAAACACATGTGTTATAACAAACTTTTAAATGTTACATGCCACCACATAAACGAATTACATGCCATAGTTGGTAAAGTTTTAAAACTGGGTTGGTATTATTATTATTATAATATGGTTTTAACCATATTAAAAGCCAACAAAAGGGTATGCCATTATGGGTAGGTTATAACAATATAATATGCCATGGTTGGTAAATTTCCAACTAGAAACTTTGAATAAAATCCCAACCACATGATAACCAAACATGGAGTTGTAACCATATGCCTATTTAGGCAAAATTGTTGTAACTTGAGAAACCATGAGGATCATGTGAGAGGAGTCCATACAAGCCTATATAAACTCTCTCATTTGCCATTGTCAAGCATGCTTTGGAGTAGAGACTTTGTAGCTAAAGGAGAGAAGGGAGATTGCATAGCTCTGCAGGAGGAAGGTACGAGTGTTTATACTCGTTTTACACCGTCTTCAGGCTTCGGAGTTGCTGGAAGCAGTCTTGTTGTGTTTTGGGCAGCGGTTCTCTTCCTAGCCATTGTCGCCAAGGTATCATTGTATCATTGCCATGTATTTTGCCTTTATGCTGAGATTATAGATCGGCCCTCCTATTGAGAAGCAGGCCCGGAGACGTAGTCCATCCTAGACGAACTCCGTTATCAACTTGTTGTCTTTATGTGTGTATTGTCTATGCTGTTTGGTTCTCTTCTTATGGATTTGTGAGCTTCATTCATGCTCTTTATGCAATTCATGTTAGCGTCATAGAGTAGCAAAGATCTTGTTTCCGGATCATGTGGTATCAGAGCAGGTCTATTTGACGTTGGATTGTGAGTGTGGATGCTCACGAGGGATAAACTGCAAGCTGGTGAGGGTACATTAGAGACTTACAATTCCGAGATCGGACGTGCACACCGAAGGAGGAAGATGGATGCTAATGATGCCCGCATCGAGATGGAGGCAAACTTTCACAAGGTTTTCTATATGATGGCCGACAAGGTAGACAAGTTGTTTGCAGACTATGAAGAACGCATGGCAAAAGAAAGAAAAGGCAGTGAAGTAAAGAAGGAAGACAAAGAAGTGAAGGACGAAGGCAACGCTTCAGTTAACCAAGGGGAAGGTGGCGAAGAGCCTCCTGAGCCTCCCTCTTCACCTTCAGCTTCAAGCACAAGTTCAAGTGCTTCTTCCTCATCTCATTCTCAGCATTCCAAGGTTCCTCACAAAGAGCCTCAAAAGAAGCCCTTATTGAAGCTCGATGTGAAGTTTGATTTGCCCATGTTCAATGGGGAAGCGAATGCAGAGAAGTTAAACAATTGGATAAGGCAAATTGAGGTCTATTGCCGAGTCCAGCAGATCGAAGAAGAAGATGTGAAGATTCAGTTGGCTTCACTTCGGCTGACAGGCACCGCACTTGTATGGTGGGAAAGCAAGCTTCAGCAAGGTAGCAAACAAATGGGTAATCTTCTTTCATCGTGGTCTGCTTTTATTTCTGCTTTACGTAAGCAATTTTATTCGTTGGGTTATGTTCAGAAGGCAATGATGGATTGGCAAAGTTTTAGACAAGGCAAGGGTCAGAGTGTTCAGAGTTTTACTGAAGAATTTAGAAAGAAAGCTTTAGAATTGAATATTGCTTTAGATTCTCCTGACACTCTTTTGAAGTATATTGGTGCTCTTCATCATTATCTACGCCATACTTTGCTGTTGTTGAATCCTACTAGTGTTGATGAAGCAAGTGTTCAGGCTACTCATCTTGAGAACAGGGGGAAGCATTTGCAAGAAGACCATCAGAAGAAGCCTTTCAAGCACAACAACAACCACAAGTTCAAGGAAAAAGACAAGAGCAAGAAGACAGCTACTGCCAATAAGGAAGGAGGAAAGCTCCATTGCAACCATTGTGACACTGATGGGCATGATGAAGAAAGTTGTTGGAAGTTGCATCCTGAACAAAGGCCAAAGCATTTTGGAGGCAAAAAGAAGAAAAAGACCGTTGAAACAGCGCAACAAGATTTGGGTTCCGACTCAGGTGATGAAACCAGGATTACAGCCGTGGGAATGCAAGGTAACAAAACTCCTCATACTGGTTCAAGTTCTACTCATGTTTCTAAAGAAAATGATAAAAGAAGAAGTGAGTTGTTTCACATCAGAGTTGTGTCTAAGCATACAAAGATTGAAACATTATTTGATCCGGGTTCTCAAGTAAATTTGATCTCAGAATCAGTTGTTAAGAAGTTGGGCATACAGACTAAACCTCACCCCAAGCCTTATCCTCTTGGATGGGTATGTGATAATGCTAAGTTGCAGGTGACTAAGCAATGCAGGTTAAGGTTTGCTATTGCTTCAAAGTTGATTGATGAGGTGGACTTAGATGTTGTTCCTCTTGACATCTGTGGTATCGTATTGGGAAGCCCATACTTGTATGATCGAAAAGCAGTGTTCTTCCGTCATGAGAACAAGTACCATCGCACCAAAAACGGGGTGGAGTACATTGTGAGAGATCACAGTATGAAGGCTAACACCACTCTGGTTAGTGCAGGACAGATGAAGCGGCTCATCAACACTAATAAGAGATACATGTTCATGGTTGTGAGAGCAAAAGATGTTGAGGCATCCGATGCTTTCAAAGGTTGTGATCCTTCTCATACAAAGGCTATGATTGATATTGTGGCTAACTATGATGATATATTTCAGGAACCTACATATTTGCCTCCCAAAAGGGAGATTCAACATGATATTCATCTCCAGCAGGATGCCCCTCTTCCTAATGTGGGCATGTACAGGTTGTCCGCAGTTATCAAGTACAAGAAGGGTACTGGTAACAAAGTGGTAGATATGCTTGCTAGACCTCCTATTGTTGCATCTATTGTTTTGAAAAATGCTTCTTTATCCCATGAAAGTTATATTGAGCAGTATGCTATTGATGATGATTTCAAGGAGGTTTATGAGAAGCTAACCAATGGAACACAGGTGGAAGACTACTATTTGCAGGGAAATTTGCTCTATCATTTGGGCAAGTTATGTGTTCCTATCAGTGAAAGAGTCCATGTAATACGAGAAGCTCATACTTCTCTTGTATCAGGGCATTTTGGGGTAGGTAAGACTTTGGCTCATTTGCAAAGACTTGTGTATTGGCCTCGCATGAAAGACATTGTAACAAAATATGTAAAGGGGTGTGTGATGTGCTCTACTTGTAAGCCCACTAATAGAAAATTGGGGCTGTACTCACCACTTCCTGTTCCTTCCCATCCTTGGGAAAGCATTTCCATGGATTTTGTGGGGGGTTTTCCTATGTCTAGGAGGGGTCATGACTACTTGTATGTGGTCGTGGATAGGTTTAGCAAGATGTGTATTCTTATGCCATGTAAAAAGCAGGTCACTGTAGAGCAGGCTGCTTCTCTTTTCTTTCAGCATGTATGGGTTCACTTTGGACTCCCTACGTCCATTATCTCGGATCGGGACTCCCGATTCCTTGGAATGTTTTGGACAAAATTATGGTGTATGATGGACACCAAGCTAAAGAGGAGCACCGCTTTCCATCCACAGACCGATGGACAGACAGAGGTAGTCAACAGGACAGTTGTCCATTTGCTTCGAGGCTATTGCAACAAGCATCCTAAGTTATGGGATGAACAGATCCAGTATGTGCAGCATGCCTACAACAGGGCTATGCATTCTTCCACTCAGAGCTCGCCATTTGAGACATGCTTTGGGTACTTTCCAAAGACTCCATTGGACTTGACTTATGGGAGAGAGGTTGATTCAAGCACTTCCAAGGATGAAGACAAAGCCCGTAGGTTCATTCAGAGAGTTCAACAGGTACATCAAGCAGTGCAAGAGCAGTTGGAGAAGAGTCAAGCCCAGTACAAGGCTCGCCATGACAAGCATAGAGTTGATCATCAGTTTCAGGTGGGAGATCAAGTGTGGCTTCACATCAGCAAGGAGAGGATGAAAGGAGAAGGCAAGAAGCTCAAGCCCATTAGATATGGTCCCTTCACCATCTTGGAGAAGATTGGGACAAATGATTTTCACTTAGAGCTACCGCCATACATGCAGATCTACTCAGTGGTGAATGTGGAGAACCTAAAACTCTATGATCCTCCCATGATCATGGATGAAAGGGAGAATGTCTCATTACCATCAGTTGATGAATTTGCTCCTGAGTACATGGATGAGCTAAAAGAAGATGTCATCTTGGATAGAAGGACAAGGACTTCTCACAGAGGTGATGTTGAGTATCTTCGAGTGGGCATCAAAGGCACTCATCCAAGCAAAGCCAAGTGGATCGAGAAGGAGAAAGTGAGGGAGCAATTCCCTCACCTATCTGTTGATTAGTAAAGGCTTTTGGAGGCCAAAAGCTTCTCAGTGGGGAGGAATGATCCAGGAGGATCCAAGAAGGAAAAATTTTTGAAGTCCTCCAATCTCAGCAAAAACAACACCAGATCAAAGGGCTCGTCGCGATGATTCCAACGACGTTCGTTTCACCTCAAACGGACTCCGTATGAGAAAGTTATCGCGTTTTGTTCTATAAGGTCAACAGGCAAAATTGGCCAAAAAGAGGTGCCACGTGGCACCACTGACAGGGTGACATGTGGAATCCGTACAGTACGGACGGATGATGTGGAAGTTTTACGGACAAACAAGTGGCAGTACGGTCCAATCAAGATGCGACATGTGTCATGTACGTACGATGAGGTGGCAATCCAGTCAGCAGTACGGACCAATCCGAATGCAATACGTGTCAGTACTGAGGTGACTGTGCAACTTAGTTGGCAGTACGGTAGATGAGTTGGCAGCTGACTGGGCGTTGAGGTGGACCAATCTGGAACTTTCACGTGGCAGCACCAGATTGGCCAATATTGATTGAAGTTCACCAAAATGTTGCTGCTCCGCCGGTTTCGAACTCCTGACCTCCCATACCCTGTCTCTGTACCTTTACCAACTGCGCTAGTAGTGTTCCTTGTATAATGTATGGAAATGAAATTATTTAAAGTGTCATTTCGAGCCCCAAAGGGGCCGAGGCTCAGCCCCGACCCCTGGTCCTACCACACGGCCACACAACCGGGAGCTCAACACGGAGGTGCCAGCGCGGGGGAGCGGTGATTGTAACCACCCTCCAACGTCATTTAAAGAGCACGTGGGATGCGCCACTCCTTAAACACGTGTTATAACAAACTTTTAAATGTTACATGCCACCACATAAACGAATTACATGCCATAGTTGGTAAAGTTTTAAAAGTGGGTTGGTATGTTTATTATTATAATATGGTTTTAACCATATTAAAAGCCAACAAAAGGGTATGCCATTATGGGTAGGTTATAACAATATAATATGCCATGGTTGGTAAATTTCCAACTAGCAACTTTGAATAAAAGCCCAACCACATGATAACCAAACATGGAGTTGTAACCATATGCCTATTTAGGCAAAATTGTTGTAACTTGAGAAACCATGAGGATCATGTGAGAGGAGTCCATACAAGCCTATATAAACTCTCTCATTTGTCATTGTCAAGCATGCTTTGGAGTAGAGACTTTGTAGCTAAAGGAGAGAAGGGAGATTGCATAGCTCTGCAGGAGGAAGGTACGAGTGTTTATACTCGTTTTACACCGTCTTCAGGCTTCGGAGTTGCTGGAAGCAGTCTTGTTGTGTTTTGGGCAGCGGTTCTCTTCCTGGCCATTGTCTCCAAGGTATCATTGTATCATTGCCATGTATTTTTCCTTTATGCTGAGATTATAGATCGGCCCTCCTATTGAGAAGCAGGCCCGGAGACGTAGTCCATCCTAGACGAACTCCGTTATCAACTTGTTGTCTTTATGTGTGTATTGTCTATGCTGTTTGGTTCTCTTCTTATGGATTTGTGAGCTTCATTCATGCTCTTTATGCAATTCATGTTAACGTCATAGAGTAGCAAAGATCTTGTTTCCGGATCAGTTGCATCCAAGCTTCCAATGATCATTTGTAGCAGATATTGGAGTTGAATGGGTAGAAGCAATTGCATGCAAGTTAGAAAACATTTGATTATCTTCAACATAACTTGTGTGGAACATTTGCAGCACATTTAGCAGATCCTGGGCACCCTGCAACAACACAAGGTGTACACCAATTTAGATAAATGCTCAACTGGCGTGGATAGAATTTAGTATCTAGGATATATCATAGATGAACATGGGGTGTAGTTGGACCCAACCAAGATCCAATTCATTCATGATTGGCCATCTTCAACAACTCTAATAGAGCTATGTAGCTTCTTAGGCTTTGCAAACATTTACCATAGGTTTGTGTTGGGGTTCTCTCATATTGCTTGACCCTTAAGTCAAGTAACCAAGGGTGAATCCAAAGCCAGTTTCACTTGGAGTATGTCACAAAAGAAACATTTTAGGATACAAAAAAATGCCTCTACTTAGTGTCAATATTCACTCTCTTGGACCTAAAACAAATTTTTGAGATTGGGACAAATGCCTTTGACTATGCTAAATGTGATTCCTCACTTGGCATGGACATCCAATGGCCTATCACAATGAGACACTCTTTGATTTTTTTTTATAGGTCTCCCACATTTGACAAGGATATGTTCTTGATTATGTAGGCCTATTTCCAATGGAAACACTACATCCTAAGGAAGGAGATGATCATCTACACTGATAAAAATCCCTAAACTTCATCTGGTTGTAGAGTATGTTACATAATAACCGCCATTAGAAGTGGTCCACCTAAATACAAGAGTTTCACATGAACATCAATTACAATAAGGGTAGCACAAATTGAGTTGCAGATTACCTCAACTGAAATTTGGTTTCCACATTGACTACCATGCTCAATTCTTATGGAAATGAGATCTGTGAGTGGCCTACATTATATGAAAATGACCTTGATTTGTTGTCACCTATCATACATTACATGTAGGAAGGATAACCTCAAAAATTCATCATTGATATGATATTTTATACCATCTGGACCACCTCTATGTTCCTTCAAGGGAGTGTGAGAAGTTGGTTTAGGAGGCACATTACCATCAAGTGGCAAGGCACTTCGGAATAGAGAAGACAATGGTAGTGTTGCAAAAGTACTTCTACTAGCCAAATATATTATTAGAAATCGATAAGTATATCAAATAGTGCATCGCTTGTACCATTTCCAAACCTACCATTAAGAAGCATGGGTTGTACACCTCTTTTCCTACCCATAAAAAACCTTGGGAGTATGTCTCCATGGACTACATGTTCGGCTTGCCTTCAACCAAGCATGGAAATCACTATGTATTGGTGGTTGTTGACCGGTTCTCTAAGATGGAAATTTTAACTCATTAAAAGAAGAACATCATGGTAGGGGCCACTACTAATCACTTATTCGATCATGTTTGGGTTCATTTTGGCCTCCTACAAAAAATTATTTCAAATCTAGAGAAGAGGTTCAGAAGTAATTTTAGTCTAGCCTATGCTCTATGATGGACACCAAGCTGACCAACTTAACTTCCTTCCACCCCCAATCTAATGGATAGATATAGGTATTCAACAAGATGACTGTGCACATCTTCAAAATGTACAAATACAAACATCCACACACCTGGGATGAGATCCACATTTATGTTCAACATAGATACAGTAGAATCAGTCATATCTATATTGGCCATAAACCTTTTGAGGGTTTCTTTGGGTTCTAACCATTAGCCCCAGTTGACATAACACTACCCAATGCAAATACACATGGAGGATCTTCCCATGCTCAAATTGAGGAAAATTGGGGAACCAAATTTTTTGAATGGATCCAACACATCCAAAACAAGTTCATGGTATTTTCTAGAAAGGTAATTCCAAGTAAAAGTATTTTCATGATCAACACCGGGTTTCACACAAGTTCTAGGTGGGAGGTAATGTATGCTTGCATTTCCAAAAAGAGCACCTCACATGGCCCCATCAAAATCTTTTCCCACTTTGATATGGGCCTTACACCATTACCAACGTTGTGAGTGATAATTCTTTTGAGTTAAGAATTCCCCCTTCCCTCATCTTTCACCTTATTTATAATGTAGATTTCATTCAACCACATTTTCTACCTGTTTTGGACACCTCAAAGGTGGTCAAGCACTTGGCCCCTATATAAATCAATCCTAATTATATTAAGAACGCAACAATTGACCACAGCATAGACACCAAGATGATGGGGACTCGCCATCAGAACATCCAACTATATTGAGTCATCAAAGAAGCGAAACTTCATAACCAGGGAAAGTGGATCACGAGGAGTCAGTTTCAGTAGAAGTTTCCCCATTTTATGGAGGATTTTAACACAATGGGAGCCATTGATCCCTAAGGGGGGACGACTAATTTAGGTGGATATTGGTGTCCACCCACCTATTCCACCGATTTATAATAGTTCCACATCTTGGAATTTGTTTAGTCTTTTGGGTGCCAAACTTCTAGTTCATATTTGAGGCCCCAAACAATGTTTTTTGGCCCTACAATAGCTTAAATTTCACAAATGTTTACTTAAGTATCAAATAAATTGTTCTTACCCTCATGATATTTCTAATGGACTATTGTGTGCCCCAAATGGAGTTTGTATGTGCAAGTTTCACACCTAGGAAGTTGATGTATGAGTCAAATAGACTCCTTGGGGACCACATTGCTTTCACCACTTCTTCTCCTAGGGTTAGGGTTTTGGATATTTAAAGTTTTTTTTCTTAGGTTGTCACAATTAATGTTAAAAGGAACTTTTGGCCTCTTGTAATATCCTATAAAAAATTAGCATAGCTAGCACATATCTCTTCAGAGATAAGCTACCAGTACTTTAGATAGTTTGTATTGCATTGCATTTTATAACTTGTTTTTCCATTTTCTTCCTTAAAAGAATTTGGGTTTTACTATACTATTGCGCTCTCTAAAACATATTTATGTGTGTGTTTCCATTGTATATTGCTCCTTTTATTTCATTCTCTAAATAATCCAAAGCATCACAAATATTTCCCTAACAACTTTGAAATTTGGATATGAAACACCTAGGTGCATCTCCCATCCAATCCCATAAGTGGTAGTCAATTCATACCTCACAACCTCATATATCAATATTTTATTGAAAATACATGTTTAAACCTATTTTGAATACTAGAAAAATACCATAACTTGCATGATATATACATTAAAAAATATGGTGAACCAAATTCTATAATTTTTTCTAAGTGTAACTCACCCTTTCCTCTCTCAACCTTGAAATTTTCACACAATCCTACAATTCCTAAAAACACTAGATTGAAAATGGTAATATGAATATTTTGAAGAATTAACCAAGGACCATCCACTATGATACCAAATGTTATGGATGAAATTAATACAAATTAGCATAAAATTGACCAAATTTAGTAACTCCATGGACCAAAATGATGATGAAATGTGAGAGGTTAGAAATTCCTATTTGAGAGGGGAAACTCATTGACACTTTATGTTTACAAGTAACTTGTAATGATCGCGCAAAAATGTTTCCTTCGTATATATAGAAGTTAAAGGGTGTATTTAACAATAAAGCACTCACAAATAATGACAACAATGATATAAAAATAGAACTATAATTTCCCAAGACTCCGGGTCTTAACAATCTCTTTCAAAACAAATCCCTTGGTGGCATGAACATGATAATTATAGATCATTATTACAATGATTTCACTACGAAAGAATCACAACTTTTAAGAAATTCAAAGTTTCAAGAATCCACTATGTTTACCAGTATCTTGAAAACTCATAACATAATTTACATTTCATTCATGCCAAAGATATATTAAACAACTATGGATAGTTTTTTAAATATGAAATGCTAAGGGTGAGTTTGACTAGATTCACACAAAATAATAACTTGATTGATTACCTCAATGGGACACCAAACAAACTTAGGACTTGTTGCAATGAAATAACTTTAATCTTGAATGCAAATGTAAACCATGATTGTGATTTGTTATAGTGTAGCAACTACAAAAAAAATAAAGAAAAAATTATCTATTATAAGATGTTATCTAATACCAAGAACATCATGTTAATTTTTTATCTTTAATTTGGAATTGCAATAGTACTTGAAATCAAATAAAAATCATACACATAAGCAATCACATTTGACACGTGAATTTGCCCTTGGGAAACCCTCTATGACTTGAGGGAGAAAACCCCAACAAAAACCTTTGTTAGTATATTGATAGATAATAGAGAATGTATTTTACATCAACCACCCCCTGTTCAATTATAGAGCAAGAGAAAGATAGATATAGAAGAGAGACTCAAAAGAATAATTCTCCAATCAATTAACTCCCTAAGAATAGTCGCATGCACAAAATTACTTCATAGAAATTCGCTCCAACCTTGGAGACATCAATCTTGCATGGAGAAGTGCACCCCACTTCTCATGTAATGCATTAACTCACTGAACGGACTTTAGGATGAACTCGACCCTTAACTGAAATCTTTCCTACTTATTTATGTGGCTAACTTAAGTGTTGTCATGCAAGTGTTGCAACTCAAGTGTTGTATTTTAGTTTAACATAAGTGTTTTTTTTTAGTTCAACATAAGTGTCATCATGCAATAACACTTAGTTAACTAGATCTTATTTGTTATCACTTAGTTAAATCTCTTAATTGGAATCTTTCTTATTAACATCATTGTAGTGATCAGTTTGAGTTCTCATTTGATTGGTTGAAGTCTTCTTTGTTAGAATCACTGAAGTTTAACAATTTGAATTCTCTCATGCCTTATCACATCTTATGTTTATCTCTTGTCTTATATACATGGACCACTTGTGCCAGCTTAATTATCATATCAAATATATTAAGGATATTTTCCCAATGATGTGATCATATTGTTCTACTATCATTCCAAGTGGTTATATGCTAAAGTAATTCACTCTAGAGGTGGTCAGTCTCTAGAGGAGACTTAATAGCTCAAATATGGTTAGTTGTACATCACAAACCATACATGCTTCGACATGCAAAGCATCACCTCAATACACGAGGCACCACCTCAACATGTGAGGATCTATCTTGACACACAAGACCTTAGATTTGACTACCAAGACTATACAACATCCTCATTTTCACATACAAAGCACTTGCCTCAACACATGAAGCTTAACCATTCTTGATTGCAACTCAAGATTCTTCTCCAAGTTTCTTGAGTCCAACTCGAGATCCTATAAGGAACTATATCTACACATGAGGCTCAATCTTGACACACAAGATTGACCTAGAGAATGAATCATGATGTTGTAACTTTAACACTCCCTCTCAGTGAGGGAGGAATTCTCTACCATGCGAGGCTTGTTTCAAAAGTACCTATACTTCATCACAGATAGAGGCTTAGTTAACATATCTGCAATATGCTCACCAGTAGCAATGTATTGAAGTCTTATGGCACCTCTCTTGACCATGTCTTTGATTTAGTGATACTTCATCTCAATTTTTTTCAATCTATCATGAAACACAGGTTTTTCTAACATCTTAATGCAACTCTGATTGTTAGAGAGAATGACAGTAGTCTCAAGCTTCTCACCGAACAACCGAAAAAGTAGCTTCCTAAGCCACACAACTTCTCAATAGCCAGTACTAGCTGCAATATACTTTTCTTATGTAGTAATCTAGGATAAGGATCCTTTCTTCCTGCTAGAACAAGAGATCATTGCTGATACCATGTTAAAAAAAATAATGATGTACTATTTCAGTCCACAATACTACCACCCCAGTCGGAGTCAGAATATCCAAGTAGCATCACTCCACCACTGGAAGCATATTCGAGTCCATAAGAAATAGTACCTACAAGGTATTTAAGAACATGCTTGGTAGCAACCCAATGTCTATGTCTTGGCTCAGACATTAACTAACTCAAGATACTCACTATATAACATATGTTTTGTCTACTATGTATCAAATACATCAAGGAACCAATGAGCTGTCTATACATGGTAGGATCCACTAGATCTAGTCTGAAATATGACTCATGTAGCTTCTTTATATTAGACATCATAGGAGTACACATGGATTTACAATCCATCATACCAAATATTTGCAACACATCAACTGTGTACTTTCCTTGTGAAAGAAATATTTCATCTTTCCTTTACCAAACTTCTAGACCAATAAAATAATGCATAAGACCTAATTCTTTCATTTGAAACTCAAAAGTTATCTCCCTATGGCATTGAGATATCTATTTCTCCTCTCCAATAAGGAAAAATTCATCGGCATAGAGAACCAAGATCAATGGATGGTTCTTCACAACCTTGAAGTACAGGTTGAGGCCAGCTTCACTTTTGGAGAAGCCCAAGCTCAGAATATAATTGTCACTCCTTGAATACCAATCCCTTGGGGCATGTTTAAGACCATACAAGTATTTATTAATTTTGCATACATGGGAATCCTTCCCATGAACTACAAACCCCTTAGGTTGCTGTATGTAAACCTCTTCCTCAACCTCATCATTGAGGAAGGCATACTTCACATCCATCTGGTGAAGTTTCCAACCCAAAACTAAAGTAATGGAAATTATGGTTTGGATAGTAGTGTACCTGGCCACAGGAGCGAATGTATCATCATAGTTTATCCCTTCTTTTTGTGAGAAACCACGAGCCACAAATATTGCTTTATAATTTTCAATACTTCCATCAACTGCATGCTTGATTTTATAAATCCACTTGGAAGTTACTATTGACTTCCCATCAAGTTTAGGAACCACTTCCCACACATCATTATGCATGATGGATTTGTATTCTTCCATCATGGCATCTTTCCATACATGTTTCTTAGCATATTATTCATAAGTAGAGGGTTCTAAATCACCGATGTGACTCATCTGTACTACATATCCTAAAAATATTTCAGGTCTCTTTCACTCTCAGGATGATCCTGGTGCACCACGCTTTTCTACCTCTTGCATAATTTCTCAACACCATGCAGATCTCCTCTTAGCAGGAGGTTCATCAAGGGATATTTTTATCAATTCTACTGGTTCTTCAAGATCAAGTGGATATGAAGGCTCTTATGGCTTCTCCCTCTCAACATATCAAAGGGGAGAATTAGAAACTGGATCCTCTATCATAGGAGTATCATACTCCTCCATATCTGAATCACACTGAAGTTATTTGGCATGCTTGAAGTCATCCTCTTTTTGAAAATTTACATCTCTACTTACTTCAATGTTTCTTTGTCCTAGAACATAGATTCTATAAGCTTTGGAGGATTCACTATATACAACAAATGTTCCTTTATTTCTGGATGGATCCATCTTTGTCCTCTTCTCTTTTGGCACATAAATGTAGATAGGAAAACCGAAAATTTTCAAGTGTCCAACATCTATTTTTTCACTAGTGAAAACCTCTTCAAGAGTATTTTCTCCCAAGATATCATGAGGGATTCTATTATGAATGTAAATAGAATTGATGGAGGATTCTACCCATAAGTATGTGGGAAAATATTGGTCACACATAATGGCTTTTGCAACCTCACATATTGTTCTTTTCTTTCTTTCAGCAAACCCATTTTGCATGGGGGTTGTAGGGTACAGTCAATTGTATTTTTATTCCTGCATCTTGACATAAATCATTGAAGTCATGGGACTCAAAATATCCTCCATTATCATATCTCAAAACATGAATGTGCTTTCCAGTTTGATTCTCAACCAGTGCTTTAAACTCTTGAAACTTGTTGAAAGTTTCACTCTTTGCTTCTAGAAAATAAACCCATGACTTGCGAGAGAAGCCATCTATGAAATCCCATAATACAAATAACCACTCAAGGAGGGTGTAGACATAGGACCATATAGATCAGAATGAATCAAGTCAAGGATCCATTTGGATCTTTTGGTACTAATAATCAAGGATATTTTGGACCAAATAGGTTGGTCTTGCCAATAGCGCAACCTCTACAAACACTATCAAAACCATATTTAAATATGGGCATACCTTTCACCATCTTCTGCAATTCAAGTAGTGCTTCGAAATGGAGATGACCAAGCCTTATATGCCATATCTCATAAGGAATGGTTGTGTCATGGATCATGGCTTGAATGATTTTCCAGGAACTTTGTAGAGACCTCCATATCTAACTCCAATCATAGATGCAAAGTTCAAGTCTTCATTCTTAGGCCATAGGAGTGCTTTGTTGTCCATAGAGATAAATTTGAATCCTTTATCTTCTAGAACCAAAACAGATAGGAGGTTCTTCTTCAATCCAGGGATAAACATAATTTCATCCACATGAAGTACATCTCCTAAATCCAACTGAAAATAAGTGGATCCAATACATTGGATTGAATAGGTGGTATTATCTCCAAGCTCTAGCTTACATGAAAACTTATTTTCCTTTAGATATGTGATATCGCTCCTATATCCAGTCATGTGCATGGATGCGCCACTTTCCACTAGCCATGTCTCAGCACTAGTGGTAATGGATCCAGAAAGGGTTGAGACAAGATAGTACTCCTTCCTTGTCTCTCGATCATCAGATGAATTCTTTCTTGTAGGTTCATATTTTGTAGCAGTAGAAGAATGAAACCTACCCTTGAAATTTTATCCTTGTTGTGTACGACATTCTGAGTTCCATGGTGAGGAAGCAAGTCTATGTGTCAATTCACCAAGGACGCTCTTATCATGCCCAAAATAGAGAGATAGGTGGCACTACTCTTTCTAGGCACTTGTCCTCCAGCATGAACACCTTTCTTGACATTAGGAATGATATATCCAGCTTGGGAAGTGACACAAATGCAAGAATGCATGATTTGCGACACAACGTTCAAGTGATTATTGAGTGGTGTGAGGATATTGCAGAGCTCTTCAACCTTCCTCCACTCCTTGCAATGGTCTTGGAGCCTGAGGTGGCCATTTTTTCCCTAGTAGCGGTTACGGTGGATATGCATGTTCAGATTTCGATGGACCCTGACAGCAGTGAGAAAAAAATCAAAGCAAAGGAAGAAAAACTGGAGGTCACTACAATTGCAATGGATGCTAATCCAACTGTGATTCCCTCAGGAAGTAGTAAGCATGAAGCCTCAGACCACATCCAGGAGAGATAGGAGGCTCCAAGTGTTGCCACTACTCTAGAGCCTCCTATCTCTCCTGGATGTGGTCTGAGGCTTCATGCTTACTACTTCCTAAGGGAATCAAATTTGGATTAGAATCCATTGCAATTCTAGTGACCTCCAGTTTTTCTTCCTTTGCTTTGATTTTTTTCTCACTGCTGTCAGGGTCCATCGAAGTCTGAACATGCATATCCACCATAACCGCTACTAGGGAAAAAATGGCCACCTCAGGCTCCAAGACCATTGCAAGGAGTGGAGGAAGGTTGAAGAGCTCTGCAATATCCTCACACCACTCAATAATCACTTGAATGTTGTGTCACAAATCATGCATTCTTGCATTTGTGTCACTTCCCAAGCTGCATATATCATTCCTAATGTCAAGAAAGGTGTTCGTGCTGGAGGACAAGTGCCTAGAAAGAGTAGTGCCACCCATCTCTCTATTTTGGGCATGATAAGAGCGTCCTTGTCGAATTGACACATAGACTCGCTCCCTCACCATGGTCATGCCTTCTCCAACACCGTCATACCAGGTCTTAGTCTTTAAATCAACACTTGTAATAGTAAAAATTTCATCTAAGGCTAGACACTTGGAGACTGGATTCCCAATTAATACTCTCCCGACGATAACATGTGGCATAGTTTTTGTCACTTCACTTCCTCTCTATGGCATCACTATGCAATGAATTCTTCAGGTGACGTAGTACATGCAAGCTCTCGAGAGGGGGGTGTGATAAATTGCCCACCACCTCGTACACCACCTCTAGCTCGACCTATGTCTCATCACCATTAATTTGTCGGCCTTGTCTTGATGTCACCCCATCCGAGAGAGCCCAATCCTGCTTAGCCGGAGCTTGGAAAGAAAGAGAAAGTGGGGTCAGTTTCTCTAGGGGACATATTTGACTGATGCATTCTTCTTGAATATCCATGCACGAAGTTTCCAAAATATTTCCACTTTCTTGGCAGATCATTGACATGGGAAGGAACAACTATGAGAGGGGGATGGATCATGTCTGCAACTGAATAAAGGAGATGCTCAATTTTCCAGTTGGGAGAGATATTTGAGGGTGGCGATCCATTCTAAAGAAAGATGAGCATGTCTATCACCAATTTGGAGTCTCCCTCAGTAACGAGCTAGAGGAATTTATGTTGGATGGACAGTTTGATTCCATTGTGAAGTGCCAAAAGTTTTTCAACATTGTTCATTTTGATTCAGAGGCCTCTCATGTAGGTACAAAGAATTGCACTGTTTGAATTTCTAAAGATGCCCATTGTAGGCAGCATTACTTGGGTTTCCTTTAGAATCCTCATCATAATTTAGCTTGAAGAAGCCTTGATCTGGAGCACTTTAAGAGGTCATGTTGAGAGTAGTGATGTGGGTAGGATGCATGATAGTATATTTTTTTTGGAGGGATGGCAAGACACTAATTCAGAATCACCATTTCCCCTAGGTCACCATCAAAGTCAACCTCGGATCAGTGTGAGAGAGTGACATTTTCTGATATGTGCTTACATATACTTGTCCAAATATCTTACCGAGAGAGATGTGAGTTCTTGAAAAATATTTTGTTTCTCTCCTTCCACACTTCCCACATTATAAAGACCACAATAAGCTATTAGATCTTATTGAGGACGGGATTCTTGTAAACTTTTGTGCACTAGGAAATTAAAGTGCATGTTTCATTATTTCACATCCTATCTAATTGTTGTATGATGGAAACCACTAGGTCCTAGAGTTGAGAGCTGAAGAAGCAGTTGTCTAGGAGGTGATTAGTATTTTATGAATCTTATGAGCATAGATGACAAGTTGAGGTTCGAATGGACCCACAACGATGTAAGTTGTCCTAGGTGAGAACCCTTCCATGTCCCACAAATCCATAGAAAGGAGCATATTTTGGGCTAGTAGCCTGAGTTCCAGATTATTTACCACAACACATCTTTATGCAGGAGATGAGCCCCAGTTTTAAGTGTATAAGCCTCTTTGACTATGAAACTACTTGATGGTGAGTGTTCCCATTTTAGTATGTTGGGACCTTGCTTGATCTTGATCTATCTTCTTCTAGCTTCCTCAATATAGTGTTGGATATCTATGTGAGTCAAGACTTCTAGCTTAGTGTTAGTATTTTTCCACTGTACCGGAAACTATATTGCGATTGTACCTCCAGTAGAGTTAGATAGTGTGATCTGGATGGATGTCAATGTTTTTCATGATGCTATGTAGAGGCTATTTTTATTGAAGGATGGGGATATGTTGCCACGAGTCTTCCCAAAATCAAATAGAATTTCCATCTCTTATATCCTAGAAACAATGTTCTCGGATCAAGCCGAGGTGCTACCATGCTGCATTCCATATTAGAGATCCTTGTTGAGGTTCTTCCCATCATAAATGGTTGTTATCTTCAACATTGGGGGAGTGTTTTTCCCTCCAAAGTATTTCCCACATATTAGTTGGCCTTTTAAGCCAATGCCACCAAACGTTATCACTTAGAACCTAGTTCATTGTCGATGGGTCTCTAAGTCCAAGACCTCGAGAGAATTCGAGTTGGAAAAGATCTTCCCATTTGACAAGAGCCCATTTTCTGTTGTCCCATGTTCCAATCCACAAAATTTTCATTGAATTTTGTGAATTTTCTTTAAGATTTCCTTGTGGGCATCTAGAGTAGGCAAAAGGTACAGAGAAATAGCCTGAATAACTGACTTGAGAAAAGTATTGTGACTAGGTAAATTCAGGGTACGAAAGGTCCAAGAAGATATCCTTTTTTCCATAGAATTTAAGAGGTCTTCCCACGAGCTATTTCTGAGTACGGTGTCAATGAGTGGAATGATAAGGTATTTGGATGTAAGGGAACTCCTAGAGAAGCCTAAAATATGAGAAATGTGACGTTGAATGGAAAGGGGGGTGTTAAAGAAAAAAATATGTGATTTGGAATTATTGATCGAGGTTCTTGAGGCTTGATTGAAAACTTTGAGGATGGTTTGAAGAGTAACATCTTCTCTGATAGAAGGGACCCCCATGAGGAGGGTATCATCAACAAACTAACTACTTGAAAGAGGTGGATTCATTCCATGGAGGCAAATACCAACAAGGGAGAGATCCTGAATGACACTCTTGATTATTCTTCTTAGACCTTCTTCCATTTACATAAAAAGAAAAGGCGATAATGTGTCCCCTTGATTGATTCCCTTGGAGGGGTAAGAGGTTTCAATGGGAGTGCCATTAAGCATAATAGAAAAACAAAGACAAACAAGTGAGAGTCATTATCAAGTTTATCCAGCTAGGATCAAAGCCGAAAGCTATAAGGACAACCCACATATACTGCTAGCTTAATTTGCCAAAATATTTTGAGAGGTCCAATTTAATGAGCATACTTGGTGTTTTGGTAGTGTGCAGGGAGAGAATCACTTCATGTGTCAGGATGACACTATCCATGATCTACCTTCCTTCCATATATCTTGTTGCTTTGGAGAAATAAGGTGCAGAAACAATGAATTCAACCTCAAACTCGCAATGACTTTTGTTATGACTTTGTAGATTTCATTACAAAGTGATATTGGGATAAAAATTTTGGGATATTCCAGCTTATTTCCCTTGGGGATGAGGGAGATAAAAATAGCATTTATAGAAGATAAAAATCCATGTGAGCATCTAAAGTCCTCAATCAAAGGCCATACCTCTTCCATGACAAGGGCCAACAGTGGTGGAAGAAGTTTGTTGTAAATCCATCTAGGCTTGGTGATTTTCCCAGAGACATTTCTTTCAGGTCTATGTCCACTTCCTCCTGATTTATGGGTCTCATTGAGGCCACATTCTACTCCTCTGAAGCACAGTGTGGTATGTGATATGTAATTTTGTTGATGGTGTCTGCTTGATCCTCATTTGGTTCGTACATCCGATCCTTGAAGAAATGCACCAGTTCCTTTTCAATGTCCTTCCATTAGTAACCATTTCCCCTTGAGGAGTTCTTGGCTTATGAATTCAGTTGGAATGCCTTTTATGGATAGTGGATTGGTGGAGAAACTTGGTATTGCATTCACCCTCTTTAAGCCATCGGATGCTTGAATTTTGGTGCCATAGGACTTCCTTTTGCAAGTTACGCTTTGTAAGTTGATGTGCTAAGGATTGCTCTTTTTCAATGAGATTTTTAATCCTTCCTAGGAGGGTGATGTCCTATTTCGTTTGTCTCATTTGGGCATCTAGGTTTCTTTGAGCCTGGAATATGTTTCCAAAACTACTTTTGTTCCAATGCTTGAGCTTCTACTTGAAGCACTTGATTTTTTGTTGGAATCTGTACATTTAGGAGCCTTTATGCAGCAACGATTCCTCCCACCACGTGCCAACCTTATCTTAAAATTCCTTATTCGTAAGCTATAATTTATCAAATATGAAGGGCGTGTATAGCATAGGACCCTTGATATCAATATAGAGGCTTATAGGCCAATGGTCCGATCCACTGAAGGGAAGAATGGAGGATTCCATAGCGATATTTGACATAAAAAAAGAGTCACATACCATACATCTATCTAGATGGTAGGTGAATGGCTATGATCCTGAATGTCTGTTGCTCCATGTGAAAATTCCATTAGTGGTCTCTAGATCAATCATGTGGAGGTCCTGGATGATATTACCAAATTAAATGTTGTCCATCTTTAGCCGCCTTATTCCCCTTGCTTTTCACTCAAAGAGGAAATCATGTTTTATATGCCTCCAATGATCTAATGACAATCTCCAACCATTCCCTTGATATATCTCAGATTCTGTATAGAGTTGAGCTTCTCCGAGAGGGTTTGGGGACCATCAAAATTGGTTAAAATTCCTTTGACTTTTGATTCCATAGCCTTGAAATTAATTTAGATCGTCTAATGGGGTGAGAAAGAGTTGTGAACATCGAAAAAATTAGGATTCCAAAGGATTAATATCCCCTCTGTTGTTCCTCTTGTATCCATAGTTATTACTTCACCATTACGCAAACATCTAGAGAGGATACTCTTGGATTCCTTTCCAAAGGACTTGGTTTCTTGTAACATAAAGATGTCTAGTTGTTCCTCCATCATGCATTTGCGCAAGAGCCTATGCTTACTCTTCTCGTTGATGCCTCTTATGTTCCAGGATTGTATATTCATTGATTCATAATTTAGGTGAAATGGGGATGAAGGTGCGCATTAGCACTTCCATGTGTCCATATTTTACCATAATATTACCAAATTATTTGATTAACTACTCATCGAATTCCTTCCCTTTCGCTTGTCTCTCTTAGGGGGGATTTTAATGGGTTTGTTTGGTCTTGGGGATACACCTAAATTGGATTTGGCTCTATCTACCTCACCTTCTCTGGAATTGAGAAAAATTTTGTGGACCTTTTCCAGTTGCTCCATCATGACATCTTGGTAATCTCTTTTTTGACATGCCTCTACAATATTTCCAAGGTTGAGTCCCACAAGTTCATTGTCATCAAAATCTGAGTCTAGATTGGTGCCATCATCCATTGCTACATCCTCTTTCTCTAGGGTTGTTGGCTCTTTGTTCCCTTCCATTGCAATCTCTTCCAGAACCGGTTCCAATTATAGATGTTGTATAGAGTCCTCTTTGCTTGGTTTTGTTTATGGTTGATCCTATCACTCCTCATATCCATTTTCCTCCATTGTTTTCACTTCAGGGTCTAAGGGTAGGTCGTCAAACTTGTTCCTAGATGCAAAGTTTTTCCCCACACTTTTGCCTACTTTTTTTTTGGTGGCTCTTATTCTTCCTTGTACATGTATGAAGTTCTCATTGTTCTACACTTCCGCTTCTGAATCTTTATGGAGATCATTCAGGGGTAGTCCCTTAAGAGAATCCCATGAGCATGTAATTTATGGCATACGAAGGATATGTGCTCATAGTCTATGGTTTGGATCCAGTCCTCATCGTGCCATGTAAAGTATATTTTACTAGGAAGGGCATAAGATATATTGAGATAGACATATACTCGAGCATAATAAGTATACCTTCCCACCTTCGTGGGCTTTGAAGCTTTGAAAAACTTCGCAAGAGTTTTTCCAATTTCTTCCAGCATTTTTGATAGCCAAACTTCTAAGGGAAGGGAGTATAAGCGAATCCATACCAGTTCATGAGTGAAATCTTCTTTGTTGGGGCGAAATTTTTTCATCCAGTCTCATGAGAAGAGTCCAACTAAGTTGTAGAAGTATGGCCCATTCTCAAAGATGTGATATTTATCCTCCAAGTTGTGAAATGTTTGAGAAGAGCACATATGGATAACATGTGTATTATTTTTATACTCTACGTACGTTTCAGACTACTCAACTGATTCCATGATAAGGAGAATGTTGTTGTGAAAATCCCTTTCGGTCCCAGACATAGATTGTAGTGTCCCTTTGCTATCCAACATGAATCGATCCATCGGATAAGGTCTCTCTCGGACGATGATATCCCGAGAAACTTACCAGTTAGAGCATGTTCCCTAATGAAATGTGTATACCCTTCATATCGATCTGATTGCACCTCGTATTGGGTTTTTCTATGGCTTGTGGGATGCATTTTCCTAGTTCCTAGGCATAAGCTACATTTGGATGCGAGATGGATGCAGTCTTATCAGATTCCTTGCCCTTGTCCATCTTGAAGTTAACAAAAGTAGGCGGATTCCTGAAGCCACCCTGCCACTATTGATTCTCGTTATCATTTTGCTCAGTTGTTCAACGGTGCCTAGCTACATCATGATACGAGTGGGGAGAAGAATGAACTTCCCCCACTGAGGCCGCCATGGGAGGTGGCGAGAAGGTGGCCTAATTGCAGAGCGTAAATAAAACCCTAATTCCTAATCATCGCTTTGAAAAAATCATAATTGATCATCAAAAAAGTTTGCAAAATGCATTACCAAATGCCCTATCACATCAACTCAACTGAAAAATAAATACAACCTTTTTTTTAATTTAATAAATAGAAAAAATTTATAGCTCTTGTCACTACCAAAGGAAGTGACCTCACAACTAGAACTTTATAGAACTACCAAGGAAGTCGTTACAATTTTCGCCCATCTCTCAAGTAGGTTGGGTAGATGTGTATTAAAAATGGATCTTAGTTTGATATGTATATATTATATAAAACAATAAAAAATAATGTATCAAGTGGATAATTTGGATAATTTATATCTTAGTTTGATATGTATGTATTTTATAAAAAATAATATATTAAGAGGAATATATAGAGAGAGAAGTTTAAGAGAAGAATCTTAATCTTTTCTTGATTTGTTGAATTTTGTTTAGTTGGGTTTTTTGATGGGTACATAATAAGGATTTATGTGGAGTTGGAATGCTTCTCAAAATTAAAAGAGATCATCATATTAGACACAAGATGGGGTTGATACGGGATCCAAATTTCTCATATTTACAAGAAATTAAACAAGGAGATTAATGCTTTATCTAGACAACATTCTTCATTTTAAAGAATCAATTATAGATAAAGGAGTGCTTTCACTCTTTTAGTCTAATTTTGTCTTTTTCTTGTAATAGTGTATTTATGTGCAGAACTTATACGTGAAACACTTAGTTTTACATTTCCTTATGATATAGTCTAGATTGTTCAAGTATGAAGGACAAATTGTGAAAGTAATTCTAAGTTTTTGTAGTTTTGCATCTATATGACTTTGCTTCAAAATGAATATCAATTTTTTTAAAAGTTATATATATATCCTATTTTATAGCTTACAGTATTTATTATATCTTCGAATAAGAATCTTTGGCAAATAAATTATACAAATAACTTAAAATATTTTGCTACATTAAATGTTTGTCTCCCATAACCAGTCCATAGATACTCGATTGTTTTCTTTTTATCTGACGTTGGTTGGCAGATCCAACAGGGAACTGCATTCCCGTGCATTCTCTGTGGTTGGAGCGCGATGTTCAAAATATTCAAAATTCAAATATACAGTTGACGTGATGTACGGCTATTCGGAAGATTTTTCATCAATTTGCGTGCAACTTAAACCAACCACGATCTCTGTATTCGTGTTCAGTGTAAGAGACGTTGCGTATCACAATTTCTTACGTAAGTAGGTATCTACGATTTAAACAACATCAATGTTGGGCAATTATTGGCCTGCTTTATGATTTACAGTGGATTGTTCTGCAAATCCTTAGGTTATCTGCACATGGTAGAGACCTGCAGAAACTTATCTGCGACAAGCAGCCTGCCCCTTCTTAACTCTTTATAGTCCGTGCTTCCATTAAAACCTTCAGTGGAAACAGACATGGCAGACACTGAATTAATGGGATCAGGAGAAATATTATAATAGTAATAAATGTTGTGGCTTCATTCAAACTTGAACTCTGATCTTTGCGGTCGTGTTGCTTGCATTTGAATTTTGTATTTTCAATTCGTCATAAAGCCGGGCTGAGATCTTTTAATAGTCTTGGTAGCATATCTGTTGTGTAATAATTATAGTAGAAAGTTAGAAATGCCTACCGTTTGGTTATCGCTGAAGAAGTCACTGGATTGCCGATCGGATCCTCAGGATGTCTACGACCCGAGGAGCACTAAGGGGAATCGATCGCGGTCCATGGCAAACCAGTTCAGGGATGCCTTTCGTGGAAGCAAAAGATTTATGCACAATGGCAACTCCAGCCCTTGTTCAATTGCTAGCGATGAATTCTCGAATAATTACATGTCAAAGGAATCCATGATGCTAAAGAATTCAGCTGTCTTCGAGACAAAGATTATGAATGGAGGATCCAAGAACATGAGGCCCATAACTCAGGGCTCATTGCTCATAAATCCTGCAAAACATCTTGCTCCCTCTGTTGCATCCTACAGAAAGGCCAGTGCACCAGTTTTCTACAACCCAGAAGCTCAAATTTTCAACGAAGCCAGCATTTGCCTCAAGTGCAGCCAACGTTGTATGGATGCTCAAGTATTGCAAAGCCATTACCTAACTAACCATGGTGGTAAGAATTTGAATAGTGTTTTTTATTATAATGGGTTTGTGATGTTTATGGAGTTGTAAATGTTTATAATTTAGGAAATGTCAACTGGCGTGGATCTATGTTGCAACTGTGATATATTAAGAACAAAGGTGCAGATCTCCGTGATTTTTTGATACATTAACATATCCAATGTTAAGATGATATAATCTATCTTTAAAGTTTTGAATTACTAAGAGCTAAGCTGCAGATCTATATGATTTTTTGATACAAGAAGCTTAACAAATTCAATTTTAAGATGACATATAGTACTGAAGTTATTGCAAGTGTAAATGTCTGTAAAGCAAGTGTCTACTAAAGTTATTGGAAGTGTGAATACTTGCAAAAGAAATGCCTACTTGCGCATATATATATATATATATATATATATATATATATATATATATATATAGACCATTGATTTATTAAGCAAGGTGCATATCTCCATGAATTTTTGAACTCTAGAAGTTTAATAAATCCAATGTTAACAAGGACATATGCCACTGAAGCCACCGGAAGTGTAAATTTCTGTAAAGGAAGTGTCTACTAAAGTTATTGGAAGTGTGAACGCTTGCAAGGTGCAGATCTCCATGAATTTTTGAAATCTAGAAGTTTAATAAATCCAATGTTAACATGGACATATGCCACTGAAGCCACTGGAAGTGCAAATTTTTGTAAGGAAATGTTTACTTAATATTAACAGTGTAAACATTTGTAAAAGAAGTTTGAAATCCAGAAGTTTAATAAATTCAATGTTATGATGGACATATGCCAGTGAATCTATTGGAAGTACAAATGTTTGTAAAGGAAATGCTTACTGATATTAACAGTGTAAACGTTTGTAAAAGAAGCCTCTAGTTGCATAGACTTATCTTTTAAGCCTGTAGAGATGTCCATGATTTTTTTGATAGGTCTACAAGTTTTGAAATGTTGCTACTTAAGCTTTTGCAAGTACAAATGTTTGTAAAGGAAATGACTACTTAAGTTATTGGAAGTGTAATGTTTGTAAAAGAGGTACATGATTTTTTATCCCTGGAAGTTTGGACATTTGCTACTGAAGCTATGGGCGCAAGTGTAACTGTTTGTAAAGGAAATGTCTATCTAGTTTATTAGAAGTGTAAATGAACTTGAAAAAGAAAAGTCTACTTGAACAGATGCACTTTAAGCTTCAAGGTGCAGATCTCCATTATTTTTTGATACCCAGAAATTCACTATATCCAGTTATAAGATGGATATATACTAAGATCATTAACAGTTTATCTTTTTCATTTATTTGAAGTTACAACAATAGAGTGCATGGTTTTTAGGTTTTTTGGGTATTGACATTGGTTTTTTTCTATATGGTCTGGATATGAATGATAACTGGGGTGTGTTTATGTTGTACTATTTTGAAATAGTTTTTACAATTACAAAATCTCCTTCCTTGGCTTTTCTCATACAAACCAATTCAATTCAATGTGATTTTAGATTTTGTTGTTTTCTGCATTGGCAGTGACTGAGCTCAAGGAAGGCGATTCTACCAGGACTATTGTGGAGATCATCTTCAAATCTTGTTGGCTTGGCTCAGAGATTGAATGTGGAAAGATCGAGAGAGTTCTCAAGGTAAATAACACACGAAAGACATTGGCCAGATATGAGGAATATCGAGAAACAGTGAAGAGCAAGGCCAGTAAACTCGCTGCCAAGAAACATCCCAGATGCTTGGCTGACGGGAACGAGCTTTTGAGATTCCATGGCACCACCATCATGTGTTCTCTTGGAACTAAGGGATTATCAACTCTATGTACTTTCTTGGAATGCAATGTCTGCAACATTATTCGAACTGGGTTCCTGAGCAAGGGATTAAGTAAAGGGAAGGGAATATATACCGCATCCACCAGCCTCAGAGCTCATAAGTCCAGCAATTTGTGTGAGGACAGATTAATGAAGTTTCCTGTGAAACGAGCCATGCTGGTTTGCAGAGTCATTGCAGGGCGTGTTCACAAGCCTCTGAATAATTACAATGAAACGGCTAGTTCTGTTCCTGTTGGGTTTGATTCTGTAGCAGGAGAGGCTGGCGTGGATTCTAAGCTGGAAGAGTTATACGTCTCAAACCCTAGAGCCGTTCTGCCCTGTTTCTTTGTCGTCTATTCCTGAAGCTGTAATGTACCTAGTACATTACAGAAGTAGTCTTCCTCAAATCTTCTTTTCGAATGTATATCATTTTTCACAGAGGTCGTGTCTCTGCCCTGTTAGTATTGGTCTCAGTATATACGTTCGAGCTATGATCTTGAAGAAGTTTTTGGGAGACAAAACAAGACTATTGACGTTTTGTGTTTAATGTCATGTCTAGTATTCTAGTAGGTCTTAGGAAGTAGTTTTGGATTTTCTAAAGAATCTGGTGATATAATTTCATGATATATTGTAATTTTGGTTATATTGTAAATTGTATTGTTGTACTATAATTGATTTTCCGATATATTGTAATTTTGGTCATATCGTAAATTGTCTAATATTATTGTTAAATTTTATTTTTGATTATATAAATGGATTTAGTGTTATGTAATATTTTTATTTATTTTTATATTTTCATTATATAATTTTAATAATTGTTTTGGAACTTTATAATTGTTTAGAAGAGGTGCATTTTATATTTTAGTAGGGGAAGATGTGTAATTCTTTCTGTGGTTATCTTGGAGCTGATATGTATCCTTTTAAAAAAAAAAAAAATATTATAGAAACAAAGTCAATGGAACCCCAAATCATATAAAGAAGTAAAAATAAGGAAGTAAAGGAGTTTTACCAAAGAAAAGAAATGAAACCACAAATAGATTTTCTCTATTTCTAACTAGAAGTTTCGCCAATTTTCCTCCTGGCGATCCCCTCTCACTTCATTTAACTATCATCATCATCATAAAGTATATATCCATTATGAATATTTGTGAGATATATATGTATTAAATATTTATGAATACTTTCTTAAAAATCCATAAAACATAGGTCCATCTATAAGAATATTTATGTATACTTCCTTAAAAAAAATTGAATGTTAATGTTATGTTAATATCAAAAAATTTACATTATTGGTTAAATGTGGTAATACTTAATGCTATGAATTAAATTTATGTCTGTTTATAAATTAATGGCATTTTTTAATTTTAATTATATTTGTAGATTTGATTAAAATTATATATTTTAAAATTGTTTTTATAATATAAATATCTTTTTATAAAAAAATAATTGAATATTTTGGGGAAAATTACTTAAAATAATATATAAAATCCAACATATATCATAGGTTCAAATGAGGGGTAAGGTATGTACACCTCACTCCTCATAAATGTTTGTTAATATTGTAATATTGGACTTAATCTCAATCATATTTATCTAAACTTATGAGTGTATGTATGACAAAAATAATACAGATGGATTTCTCAATGATTTAATAAAGAATCTGCTCTCTTTTTCTAATAAGACCAATATAGAATATCTCTATCATAATTTTACTACTTCTCTCTCCTCTTCCATAAACAAGTTTTCTCTAACAAAAGGAAGACCATAAGAACCAACCTTTGGTATGATAATGAATGTAAGCATGCACGTAAAGAAATTAAGGAAGCTACGACAAAATAAGTAAGTACAAAGCTCCAATTAAGAGAAAAAAGCCTTGCTATATAAATAAAATACACGAAAAACTTTTACACTTATCTAAGATGGCTCCTAAAAAATTTTGGAGACAAATTCTAACTTGTAAAACTAAAGAAAATAATAAGATATCTTTGGAGGGTTGGAACTCGTACCTTAAAAAGATTTACGAATCCCCGGATGTTGTGGATAGCATTCAAATCCTCCATTCAATTGAGCAAGTTTTTTCCTTAGAAGACATTGACTTTGGGATTAAGTGCCTAACTAATGAAAAAGCTAAATAAATTCAAGGGTACCAAGCAGAAATCTTGAAAATCTGATGCAGGAGCATCGGGGCCTAGGTAGATTAGTCGAAGTTGGTCGACATGAGGAAGACCGACCAAAGGGAGTGCCAACGACCAATGATGCAGGAGAGCAAATTGGCTTGTCTAAGTCAATAAGTCGAGTAGGAGCAGTCGGGTATGTGACCAACAGATGCAGCAAAAGTCGAGAATTGACATGTTGGGGTCGATAGATGATAGAAAGAGAGGAGCGTCGATGGTCGAGATGCGTCAAACCACGACTTCGACGGGTTTGGGAATGAGCCAAACGAGGGGGAAGGGGCAGACTATCAAAGCCTTGGGTTGTGAGAAGAAGTTGACACACAGTATGGCCGACATGTCGGATTACTGTAGCCTGTCAGAAGGACACATAGAATTCAAGGAGAGTACTTGGCAACAGTTCAGGATTGTTAAGGAAGTTAATGACAGTTATTGTAGGTGGGTGAAGACATGACAGATGTCGTCACAGGAAGAGGCTGTACAGCATGGTTGGGGCAATGACAGTTGTAGGTTTGCAGGATCTGAGGAGATCGACAGGCAGATGATGCGTGTCTCGGGAGTTAGAGTGATCTCAGGAATAATAGCAGTAGAGTAGAAGGCCGAGAAGGAAGATCAATTGGATAATTCCGCAGAGCAGAGTTCGGGGAGAAGTTCTATAGATTGGAGAGAACAATCAAACAACTTACGAACGTAGAGAAGATCGAGCCATAGCTCAGAGTTCCGTAGTGAACCAGGAGAGGGTGACGGTTGACACACTGATATAGCACACAGTTACTTTTGTATTGTAATGGCTAAGGCCGACAGTTAGTTAGTTAGTTATTTCATTCCTTACACATTGCATTGTAACTGATTTGAAGAAGTAATATAACCTAGCTTCTGGCCTGTTGTTTGCATCTTCTCTATGTGAACGTGTGTCTTGTGTGTTGTGTTAAGAAAGAACCTTACTTGTCTAAGGCGCCTTGCATCAGTTGGTATCAGAGCAGAAGGAGAATCCTGATGAGGAGAAAAGTAGTGATACCAACCTACCTTGCATTAGTTGGTATCAGAAGGATAGCATCCTGAGATTTGAAGGATAGACATATCAAAGCGGAAGAATCCTGCGAGTAGAAGAATGTCAGGTTGTATTGAACCTGCAAGTTTGTTTACAGCTCCAGCTGTGGTTGGGTAGAGTTGTACACAACTTGTTGAAGTCTGATTGCGATTGGATGGAGTTGGAGTTTCAGCCGAGGTTGAAAATGGCTCATAGAGGCGTTAATGTCCAAGGACGAAGAGCGCATAGTGTAACAGTCATAGTTGATCGTGAGATGTTCGATGAGTGCATCCAAACAATGCAAACCTTGACAAATGAAGTCGCATCGATCAAAGAAAGCCAAAGGCGTGGTTGTATTCTTGATGCGTTAGACCACAGTGATGAAGAGGTCGAAGAAGTGGAAGCATGGGAAGCAGCGGGAGAAGAACCAGAAGACAAACTGATCAAAATTCTGACGGATATGAGTGATCGGACAGAGATAGATGTACGTACCTACTTAGGAAGTCTGGATCTAGAAGACTTGATCGACTGGTTCAGAGAGATGGAGAAATACTATGACATAGAGAAGTTCGAGGATCCTAAAAGGGTTAAGAATGCATGTATGAGGTTGAAGGGTCATGCCTCATTGTGGTGGGACAATGTGCAGGCTGACAGAGTCAAGAAGGGCAAGGAGAAAATCAAATCTTGGGATAGGATGGTCGCCAAGCTGAAAGGGAAGTTCTTTCCAAATGACTATGTAATTTCCTTGATCCGGAAGTTGCAGAAATTTCAACAAAAAGAGATGACCATGAAGGAGTACATGGAAGAGTTCTATAGATTGTCGATAAGGTCGGGGTAGACCGACGAAGGAGAAGAAGCTGTTGCTAGGTATGTGAACGGATTAAAATATGCCATTCAAGATGAATTGAGCATGTCAAGATTCAAATTGGTTAGTGAAGCTTACCAGTTAGCTCTGAAGGTAGAAGAGAAACTGTCATGGAAATCCGTAGTGACCAGAGGTATGATGACTAGTGGGGGTGCGAAGACTGTTTCCGTGAAAGGCTAAAGTAGTGGTTACAGGAAGGAATCTATTGAAGAAAACCAACGGATAGAAGGGACATTGACAAGGGAGAAAATATAAGAAAACAGACGTGATGGCTGTGAGAACCACGGTCGAGGTGTCTATAGTCGAAGTGGTCCATCTGACAGAAAAGGAGCTAACAGACTAGCCATAATCTGTTACAAGTGTCGAGGAGTGGGACATAAGGCATATGAATGCCCAGAGAACCTACATGCTACAGAGGAGTCGAAACCCAGACGTCGAAGGGATGAGCAAGTCAACGAGAGGGAAGAATCGACATCCGACAGTAGTGAGGATAGTAAGAAAAAGAATCAGGCCATGACAACCAGGAAGACACTGGTTTTGTATGACAAATGCAATGAGCAAGAGCTGGCATAACGGAAGGTGATCTTTATGTTACCGGACAATCCACTCGACTGGAGGCGAACCGGATCTCCCTAGCTCAATGCGAGTCTAGAACAAATAGAACAGACTACAAACACATTTCCTAGATCTACTTAAGGATCAAGTACTAGATGTCTTACCTCTTTGATTTCGCTGTCCTTTCTCCCGAATGTTGCTTCACGTCCCACGGTCATCAAATCCAAGCTGCAAGACCTGTTAAGACATAGAAAAGAGAAACAAGTAAAGAGCATCTATACAATAAGAGATTTATGTAAACAGTTAAGTAGGTAAACAACACAACATCATTACACATTGAGAACGATATTGGTGGAAAGAATTCGCATTACTGCAAATAGAGGAGTAAATGATAGAGATATAGAACTACAATCAATGACTTAACGTAGCAGCCCTTCTCCACACAAGCCAATTACCAAGCCCTTCCAAGGAAGCATGAATTCTCCAAGAGGTGAGTGAAGGTGTCCCAAGAGAGATTTCACCAACATGTAGACACCATAGTCTTCCTCCATTTGGTATGGGAGTGAGCCTCACATATATAGGACTAAGTGGATGCGGTTATGGATAGGATAGGATGAGAGATGGTAGGAGAGAGATGGGGGATCCTCCCAATGAGTTAGGGGTCGAGTACCAGCTCTCCAAGAGATCAGGGATAAGCCCCCAAATGGGAAAGCTTCGAGAAAGATCTCGAAATGGCTATTTTTTCCCATTAATAGACCTTATCACATCCTGATATGGAGCAACCTGTGACGTCGCATGTTGCTATTGTGAAACCTGCGACGACCTCTCAAAAGGGTGTACAAACTGAGTACAAATCCTCCAAATGAGCACTTGGTCCAGATGACTTCAGGGATGTATACACTAAATCATAATGATGGGTAGATATTAGGTGTAACAGAATGCCCCCCAAAGCATGAAGCTGTTAAGGATGTACAGGTGAAGTGCTTTGATAGAAATAATGGCAAAAGACTTGTCGAATGAAGGATGCTGCTATAGTACAACTGACTCTGAACTGACAATCTCATATGTAGTACAACATGGCTGCCGACCAATACATTGCAGATCCATGGGAGTAATGACTGACTGAACACAATCATGGCTACTAGACACAAGCGTAGATCCATGATGAGATGATAACATAGCCACGACCAATACAAAAGTGGATCTGTATAATATGACTCAATACAAAATCCATCGCAACCTCGGTAAAAACATGACTCCCCAGGGTCTTCAAGCTGAACCCGCAATGATATGAATCTATCCATGTGATTACAAATGTCTTGATGTCGAACATGGTAGAAACCACTTGATTACTGGTCATTGATGTAAACCATTAACAAGTGTGAGGGAGATCACCATTAATGTCAATGATTCCCAAGGTATCAAAGTACATATCATCGAGCGTGAATAAATGAGTTGATGTCGAACGCAAGATGAAATCTCTCAATCAAGAGTCAATGATGTAAACTCATGATGAAAGCGAGGTGACCTGCCATTGAGACATGCAAGACCAAGGTACTTGACTGGTTTCTAGATTCAATCCTTGGATGATGAGTTGAAGTCGACAAGGATGAATTCGTCGAAGGAGGGCCATAATGCATCCCCCATCAATCGACATGAAACACAACAAAATATGTGTAGAGTGGATCGGATGGTACAATAACATGTGAGACTGACTCAAAGTAACAACGACATGACGACGTGTGTACTGACTGAAAATGATGAGTGATGAAAGTGTTCTTGAACATGGGCATGGCATGACTTGGCAGTATTGACATGAGAATGACGCAAACTTCTAATGCAACTGATAGTGGAAGCTTTCTTCGAATGACTTAGAGGAGTAAATGGACACAAAAAGTAAGTGGGAACTCATAGACAAACAGATGACCCAAGTATCGGTATGCAAATGCAGATGAGTGCCATGTTCAAGAACGACTATATACTGCCACTAAGGTATGTAACACAAACACTTTCCTTTTTCCCCATCATGAACAATGAGTGCCTCATGTGTTTTTTAACGAGCTTGATGAGGGTAACCAGATGCTCGGTATAGCTCATCTCATAGATGAGTCCAATCCCAAATATTTTCTGAACCTAGGATAGGAGGGGTTCGTCCCATGGCGGGCCCTTCAATGTGAAAATTTAATGAGTCCATAGAAGGTAAACTCGGTCGTCATTTCATATTTAGAGAGTCTGAAAAGAACTAAAGAAGACTCCAACAGTCCTTTTTCCTAAAGTTAGCCTCATCGCCCAAAAAAGGGTAAAACAATGCGAGAGAGGACTCTTCCAGTCATGATTGGCTAGAGTATTCCTTTTTCGTAATTAGTGCCCCCTGGTTCAAAAAAGGGGTAAACTATCACCAAGAAGACGACCATTCAAATACTTTAACAAGCATGAACGCGAAAAGTTTGCTTTGTAATCTTTTCAATTTTAGGGAGTCTAAAAAGAGCTTAACTATGGACTTCAGGGGGTGTCCTTTTCCGTGGAAGTTTAATGAGCCCGAAAAAGTGATAAATCATAACTCGATACTTGTTCTCATGATTTTGTGATTACAAGAACAAACAAAGAGTAAACTCATCCTCATGCAATAATTATGACTTAACCAAAAACAACAATGACAAAACGTTCAAAGGAGTGTTCATACCTGTAATTACCGTTGGTAATGCGAGAAACGCTACAAAAGATCACTTTACGACTCGTGTACACTAGAGAAAGTGTCAAATAGCCCCAAATATAATGGCAAACGATCAAAACTATAGTAAATGGGTTAAAAGCATGAAAATATTTGAAAAGGAATATTCCATTTCATACTATAAATAGAAATATGGGCCAAAAATAGAAACATTGTTCAAATTGCCAATTTGGGTCGAGAAGTACCAATTTGGAGCCAAAACTTCCTTTGCCGATTTCGGGAGCTACGATCCACCATTTCACCAACCGTCCGGATCAAGTAGGCCTAAATCTTGTCTTGCAACCTTGTAGTGGTTTAGTTTTTCCATTTTTGTCCATTTTTTGAGTTTTTTGATGATTTGGGGAGGGGCCATTGCACCCTTTGCTCGTCGCAAGTGGCCCTTTCGGGACTTGCAACGAGCCTGGGTCGTCGCAATCCTTGAAAATGGGACCTGCAATGATGTTGCGCTGTACCTGAAGGTACATTGCAGCGGCGGAAACTCAAATCCCAAACATCAAACATGCTCCAAAAAATGAGTTTGTGCAAGTTGGGAAAGGACATAACATGCTTTAAATGCCCCTTTTGCAAGTTCCTAGCAAGCAGAGATGGTATTAGAGTGGTGAGAGAGAGAACATGAAGTGGAAGATGAGCAAGCCACAAACGATCCACAATGTGTGGCTACTTTGCCAAACTATGGGTTGCTCAAATTATTCGAGATACAGGGGATGAGAGCCCTGATCCCGTTCTTGACACACATGCTACATAGTTGGGATGCAGCCCATCAGTACTTTGTCATAGGTGAGCATATCCTCAATATTGACATTGAGGACATATACTTTCTGATCAGTTTGTCCCAAAGAGGGGACGCTGTACAACTCATTGGGACATGGGCTAGTGATCATACAGTTGAGGACATGGTGTCACAGCACTGTGTTGCTACTTCTCATCCTTCTAGTGGGAAGATACTCATCAGAGATGTGGTGAGTCATCCATTGAGGACCATACTGCTCACTATTACCAAGGTGTCGGGTAGCCAAGCTCCACATATGGCTACTCGGACTCAGATGTTATATGCGAAAGCCTGTATGTCTCCCATGGTCTTCAACTGGTGCAAGGGTCTCCTCGCAAATATCCGAGCTCAGCTGACCAAGTGTTGGCGCGAGGAGCTCAAGCAGTTTGGATACGGATCGATCATAGTGTCATTCCTCTTGGAGCGGGTTCCTCTTCTGTACCCGCAGGTGGTACTGTATGACAGGGATCTGAGAGATCCTCACATGCTCAGGTGGGCAGAGGTGATGACCCGCCATGGTGGGGGTCCCATCATCAGTTTTGGTCCTGAGTTTTTCAGCTGGTTAGAGGGCCAGTTGCTTATGGTCGAGGACTTTCCTTACAGTGGTATAGACTTCCGGGAGGATCCTGACTTAGCGCTGCCAGAGGGTACAGCATGGGGTGATATCGATAAGAACAAAACCCTTTCATTTTTTAGTTTTGTGAATTATATTATTTTTTTGATGTAGTGCTGAAAAGTACTTTATATGTGTGTGCAGATGTGGGTCCTGTGCGACCAGTAGGTCTCTCTCTTCTGGCGAGGAGAGACAGAGGTGGGGAGGCAGTGGTTCCTGCAGGTGCTCATGCTGCCATCGAGGAGATGGAGGAGGTATACCGAAACCTGTCCGAGCTGACTGTGGAGGTCCCAGAGCCGGCTATCGATGACCTATCGAGGCCCATGCAGAGGTATGGGGTTGGAGCATCCATGCGCTTCAACGCCTTACTTCGCAAGGTGGCTCGTACTATAGACTACTTTCTCACCCAGCGTTAGAGAGCTGTTAGAGGCAGGGGCAGTGTACGGGTTAGGAATCCATCCTGATTGCACTTTTAGACTTGTACTGAGAACTTAGAGGCCTCAAATTTTTGTACTTACTGAAAGCTATGATGCTTCAGATTTCGTAGAGACTCACTGAAATCCATTATGCTTCAGATTTTGTACTAGCAATACTTTTGAGCAATTATATATATATATACATTATCTACGGTTTATACATTATGTGTTCTTCAAATGATTAGTGATGTGATCTTGTTTATATGTTTGCTTCTGTACATTATATTTACATGTTGTGAATGATTTTACATATTATGGATGTTATGTGTGTGCAATGTACCAATCCAAAATGAAATTGGCCATCGAGTCGGCAACTGTATTTAACTCTCGTGGAATGTGCAGGTATTGAATAGATTCAAATGACCTTTCCAGGAGACGCACTCATCTGAAGAGACGGAATAAGATGGGATCACGAATGGCGTATATCCGGTTCAGATAAGAAACCACTAATTGAGAATCCATGTGGATGACAACGTGGTTCATAACCAAGGAAATGGCATCAGCTAGGGTTCTGATTACTGCCTGATATTCTGCGGCATTGTTGGTCGCAAACCCTAGGCAACTTCCTCCTGAGCTAATGAGCTCACTTGTTGGGGAATATAGTACCCAGGCTGCCGAAGCAAGGTGAAGGGCATGCCAGCTGGCACCGTCCGTGAATCCATAGCACGTTGCCATCTGCACACACAGACAGAACATGGTATGAGAAGCGGAAACAAGATCAAAAGACACTCGAAAAGAAATGCGTCACACCACACAAAAACACAAAAAACACGCCATGTACAGTATATACAAGCAAGTCTATGCATGAGAGATCAAGCATAGTATCTCTTCAGGTAAAACCCATTACGGGGTTCACCTAAAGAGATTCCATCATAATCTTCAAGCTCGTAGGCACCTTTTTCCAACACACGTTTTATAACGTAGGGTCCATGCCACATGGACTCGAACTTCCCAGCTCCTAGCTTATCATGCTTCTGGTCATAGGTGAGTACCAAATCACCCTCGTTAAAGATACGAGGTTCAATCGACTTATCGTATTGGGCCTTGATGCATTTCTTATGCACTTCATTAGCAAGAGAGGCATCACGGCAAGACTCGTCAAGTTGGGCTAAGTGTAAGAGACATTCTTCCTCAGTAGTAGTGTTAGGAAGAAGTTCGGCCATGAGCTGTAAAGACAGGATTTCTCACTCTATCGGCAGAACAACCACCAATCCATATACCAATTGGAAGGGAGTGAAGCCTGTGGCAGTTTTAACGGTAGTTCGGTAGGCCCATAATGTTGAAAAGAGCATATTATGCCAGTTGGACTTTTGTGTCCCTACCATCCTCTAGATCATAGTTTTCAAGACCTTGTTAATTTCCTCGACCTATCCATTGGATTGCGGGTAGTAGGGTGTCGAGTTTTCATGGAGAAAACCAAACCTGCCACTCAATTCATCAACCATATGGTTATGAAAGTGAGAACCATGATCGATAACTATGGCCTGTGGAACTCCAAACTGCGGCATCAGATGATTAAACATGAAGAGTGCGGCGGTTTTTTCATTGTTTTGGTATGTAGGCATAGCCTCGGCCCACTTTGTGAAGTAATCCACAGCTACGATGATGTAACTATGTCCCCTGGCCTTGGTAGGCTTACAGTGCATAAAATTGATGCCCCATTTTGCAAATGGGCCAACGACAATAACCAGATGTAGTGGGGTAGGATGAGTGCGCTTCTTCGTATGGAAGTATTGCCAAGGAGGACATTTTTTAATGGCCTCAATACAATTTTTGAAGATAGTAGGCCAGTAATATCCTGCGCTTAAAATCTTTTGGGCAATAGCCATCACAGAGAGATGACCACCACATGCCCCAGCGTGACAGTCATTCAGAACGCGTTCAGCCTCATCATGAGTGAGACAACGTCGAAGGATTGAATCGAAGACATGATGATACAAAGTATCATTGATGATTAAGTAATACTTTGCATGGTGACGAACCTTACAATGATCATCGCGGGACAGTTGAGGATCGAAGTGTTGGGTTTGAAGATACAACAAAATATCTCCGTACCAGGGGTCAGTCGTACTGATGAGAAACAATGATTCATCTGGAAATGAATCATTGTGCTCAGCTTCTGCATCAGAACGGGGAAGGTCGCAAATGAGCTCAGCAAACACCAAAGACTTCTTAGACTTGGCTTTCTCGAAAAGAAGATCGAATTCTTGCAGTATCACAATCCAACGTGAATACTTGCCCCCAAGCACTTGACATGTCAATACGTGGTACATGGGGTTCGAGTTGGCAATGATAGTTGTGGTGCGGAGCAAGATGTAATGATGAAACTTATGGACAGAAATGACTGCCGCGAAAGCAAGTTTTTCGACATGTGAGTATCTAGTTTCAGTGTCAACTAGACCCTTACTTGCATAGTATATCACATGTTCCTGAGCGTTTTGATCCTCCTGTACCAAAACCATGGCGATAGTGGTAGCAAAAGCGGCAAGATATAAGATGTAATCTCAATAATAATTAGGCAGTTGGAGCATAGGGGCATGCATGATGGCATGTATGATACTGTCAAAAGACTTTTGAGCTTGGTCGTCCCAAATGAATGGGACGTCCTTCTTAAACAGTCTCATATAGCCCTGAGTTTTCTCCGCAAAATTGCACACAAAACGTCTGAGGTAAGTCGCCTTCCCTTGGAGACTTTGAAGTTCTGTAACATCAGTCGGGGGTGGAAGGTTGATTATGGCCTCCACCTTTAAGGGATCAATGCGGATCCCATCCTTCGAAACGATAAATCCTAAGAGGCGTCCGGACTCAATGCAAAAGCTACACTTGTGAGGATTCAGACGAATATTGTACCATCTGCATCTAAGGAAAATAGCAGTCAGATGATCGATGTGGAACTCACGCTGCTTTGAATGATCAGGGAGATCATCCAAGTAAGGTTCCACAAAGTCCTTAATATCGTGGAAGGCATACGACATAGCCTACTGAAACGTGGCGCCAGCATTTTTAAGGCCAAATGGGAGCTTGCGATAAGCGAATGTACCCCATGGGCAGATGAAAGCCGTCTTATGTTGGTCGGCTGGGTTGATCTCAATTTGGTTGTAACCAAAAAATCCATCCATTAATGAGAAGATGACGCTTCCGGCACAGTTGTCGATGATCTGGTCGATGAAAGGGGTCTTGTAATTGTCTTTTGGACAAGCCTGATTGAGGTCCCAATAATCAACACAGACGCGAATGGTGCCCTATTTTTTGTTCACAGGAATGACGTTTGAGACCCAATCCGTCAATGGTACAGGATAAATAAAGCCAACCTTTAAGAGCTTTTCAATTTCTGCCTTAATAGCCGCAGTCTTCCGGGGGTGTACCGATCACAACTTTTGGCTCACAGGCTTGATGTTGGGATAGGTTTTTATTTCATGAGAAACAATCGCGGGGTCTATCCCAGGCATCTCCTCATAGGACCAAGAAAACACGTCTCGAAATTGCTTGAACAAGGCCGTGCTAATAGAAATTTCTTCAGGGGAACACTTCTGGCCTATGCAAATGTGTTCCACTATACCTGGTTTCACGGAGATGTCTACCTCAATAGTTGGCTCAATTTTAGCCAAGTTGCCCTCTGTGTCTGTAAGACATGTGAGGATGGGAAAATGAGGGGATGGGTAGATATCCAGTGAAAAGAGGGTATGAATGTTGTCCTCTACGTACTCCCATGGAGGAAGAAAAGATGACCTGTGATGAAGATCATCCCATGGAACGTAGTCTACATTCATTACTTCCATGATGGACTCGTCTGAATGAAAAGTCCGAAGTAAGAGATCGAGTAGAGAGGATGTCCATCGTTGAGAACAGGAAGGAGGGTCCATGGATGGACGATCCTCCGGCGCTATTTGGATAGCCTCATAAATACATTTAGTGGGTGAAAGAGGCATCATGTCTCCAAACAGGTGTGTTGTGGCTTCATCCGGTATAAGCCAAGCATCGTTTAAGTGAGATAAAATCTCAGTGGAGATCATGTTCACCGTGGTAACATGATTAGGGGGGTCCGCAGCTAGAAAAACGCCCATGAGAGATGAATCTTTCAATAGGTCAACCCCTACACTCTCATACTATTTTGAGGTCTGTCCAATGGAAGGAACATGGTCACTAGGATGAGTAGTGGCATCTAGTGTACAAAAATCTAACTGGTCGATAGTAACAATTCGTCCTTGGTGGTGGAATTTTACTGTGCGGAAGACTGAAGAGGCTACTGCCTGCATGGTATAAAACCAATTGTGACCAAGCAAGAGATTATAATTTAATGGGGCCGAGACCACTTCCACGTTAATGGTTACGGTCTTTCTGCCCAACTTAACTGCAAGAGCTTGTAAGAGCCCATGAGGTTGAAAGCCACGCCCGTCGAATGCTTTCAATGTTGTAGGAGAATGATTCAATTCAGGGGAGCCAATGGCTCTCCAACAAGCAATGGACATGATAGAAGTGGAGGCTCCTTCGTCCAAAAGAGTGCGATGGACAATCTTCCCAGCAAGGTTCGCAGTAGCTTGGAATGCGAGCTAGTGTAAGAGCCTCGGCTTGAGGTTGTCAAGACGAAACATGATGGTGTTCGAGGAATCTGGGTCAGCTACACCAATAGCTGCAAGGAGAGTTCTGCGTTGATTGGGACAATTCTACAAAACTTCCAGGGTGGACATGGTGCAAGGAGCTTGGGCCAAGTCCTCTATGATATTGTAATTTTGTGTCGCGCGAGCATTAGGATTGCAAACAACTTTTTGAATCATACTCTTGGGCAGACGCAATATCTAATCTAAAGAGGGTCTCTCTATGGTGAGAGAAGTTGATGGTACAGTGACATCAGGTAATGAGTCGGAAGCTTTTTCAGTATTACTTCCGGCGGGTTCCTTTGAAGGGACCTATTTGTAAGATCACGAGCGAGTAGTTAAATTGATCGCCTCATTATGCAACCGTGAGAACATGTGCGGTATTGGATGGTTCCTCCTAGGTTGGGGGGGTTTGAGTAATCATCTACTGATTTTGAGTAGGAAACGGATCGTTGAGGACTGCGGGAGTCAGTTTACCCCTAAGAAACTTTTGAACTTCGTCTCTATGGGGGCACTCTTTAGAGAAATGATCTTCTCCACACAGTAAGCAAGGATACTTCAGTTTCCTTTTCTCCTTACTATCTTCGAGAGTACTCTTCATTTCCTACTGGGCAGAAGACTTCTTGGGTTTCCCCTTGTTCTTCTTTTTTCCATTAAACTTCTGAGATGAAGTTGATTGAACAGAATTCACCTCTTCAGTTACAGTGGGAGGAGTGGACTTGGAGGTGCTGTGGCCAACCGAAGTTAGGTTGGATGATCCAACAGTGCTAGTGGCAAGCTGGGTGGTAAGGGAACCTATGATCCCGTCAGCTTGGGGTCCCTTATGTAGTTTCATGGGATTGTTAACGTCCTGGGGTGCATCAGGAAAAATATTGAATAGAGTGCCAAACTGGGTATAGACCAGGTCTAATAGATGAGCACTCGCGATGGCTTGTTCTTCGGTGACAGCACCTCACATGGCAACATCTTTTGCTATGACAGGAAGGAGTGACTTTGTAAACCAGTCTGCTAGGAGATGATCTGGAATGGGAGCTTTAATGAGACGTCATCTCCTTCGCCACTCACATATATGATCTGAAATGTGAGTGGTGGTATTCTGACGGAGCGAGGTTAAAAGCTTAGTACCAGTTTCATACCATATAGGTAGCTAGAAATGCATCAAAAAGTTCATAGCAAGAGAGCCAAAGTCAGGAAAAGAGCGTGGTGGCAACTCAATGTACCACTTGGCAGTTGAACCGGTGAAAGTCCTTTGTAACAATCTAAGACGAATTGAATCGTCCATTAAGGAATTAGATGAACACCATAAATGGTATGTCATCATGTGGTTCTTAGGGTCTTCACCTGGCTTGCCGTCAAACTTGGGGATATCAGATGGAAGTTTCACTGGAACCAGTGGCCACTTAGATCCATGGTAAATAGGATCGTTGGTTAAGCGAGAGAGGTCAGGTAGGTCCAAAGTAGCGAAAAAGGGCGGCTATGGATTAGGCTACGTGTATTGATAATATGGATATGGCATGTAAGGACCTAACTAACCGTAAGGTGTACCAGGATAAAACTGACCATAGGGGGGTGTACCGCCCGGACCGTAAGGAGGTCCACCACCATAAGGTGGTCCATTCCAATAGGATAGGGGTCCACCTCCACCTCCAGGAGGGAATGGGGGTCCGCCGCCACCACCAGGAGGAGGTGGGGGTCCATAACCGTAATAAGGTGGCCCACCACCACCTCCACCTGGAGGGGGTGGTGGACCACATCCATTTCCAGATGGGTGGGGGCCCCCACCACCTTTGCTGCCGGAAGGATGAGGGTTTCTGCCACCAGCGCCGCCACCAGGGTAATTAGGTCCTCCACCACTCCACCGAGAGGGGGAGGTGGACCACCACTTCCACCAGAAGGGAAATTTCCTCCTCCACCATGATAAGGTGGTTTTCATCCTCCTCCGCCTGGAGGAGGGGGTGGACCATTCCCACCACTGCATAAGGGGTGAGGGGCATTGTAGGTAAAATGAGGTGGGCCTCCACCAAAATTAGGTGGGGGCCCGTCGCCTCTAATAGGAGGTGGGGGAGGACCGATCGAGTGTGGTGGTACTTGAGGGATAGTTGGTTGGCTTCCATGTTGCAACACGTAATTGTTCCAAACATTCATGGATGGGGCCGAAAGTGTCGGCAAGGTCAAGCCTATGGTAAGGCCTAGTGAACTCTGGAGTGTTCCAGTTAGGTGGGGATGAGATGGAAAAATGAGCCACTAGATGGTCTATAGAAGATGTCCAATAAGCTACTGAAGGATCAACAGCTGCAGTAGGGTTGTCCTGGGGTTGGTTTATCCATTCCAACGATCCAGGTTTTGCCCGGGATGATAGGAGAAGGGTTATGTGAAGTGAGGGTGTGAGCTTCCTCATCCCGTGTGGGATGAGAGGCAGGTGCATCTGGTGGAAACAAATGTCCGCTAATATTCAAGGTGGGGTTCCCTACTTTAGTAACTACGGTCACGTTACACTGATCCATTCTTACCCTCGAAATAACCTCCAGATTAACGGGAAATTCGAGTGGAAAGTTCAAGATCCTACGGGACCTTCTCCAGGGAAAATCTGCTAGAGTATCAGGAAAATCATCCAAAAAAGGCCGAAACAGCGTTTTCTCCTAAAGGTATTCTAAAAGAAAAGCATTCCAAGAAAGCCTACTCAAACTAAGGAAACAAGCAAACTTATGTGATAGAGTGGATTCAAAAGTCTGGAACCTCACAGGATTATCAAGGCATCGCAAACTGCAATATACTGTAGGGTCCAACAGTATGACGTGACAAGGAGGATTGGGACTGTACCCTTTCCTGCATACCTGACTACCTGGATAGGATGTGCGTGCTAATCTCCCTGAGTGTTTTTCTCGGTGTATTGCTTTTCCAAGATGGACAAATGGTTAACATGGTTGGTTTTAGGAATCCTAATGGTGTCTCCCGATATACGCAAGGTACGCGGGAGCTCAAATCCGTAGTGGTGCTGTCTAATGCACATCCATTGGTACGAAACCTTTCGATATACGTGTCGAGTACGTGATACACCCTTCGATATACGCCAAGTATGGATTATGGTACTTGGTGGGTACGTGAAGGAGCTCGATATATCGATGTACATGGAAGAATACAATACCCCCGGACTATAGTGTTGGCAAGTAATGATAGCTGCCGCGCTTAACGACACCGGAACACATCTCTAACTTACACACAAGTTAACAAATTTTTTACCTAGTTCTACCGTTAATTTTATCTTGGATGGTTAGCTGAATGCATGAGGTGAGTACATAATCGGAAACAGAATGCACGTCCTAGCTACATGCACAAAATATTCTATTCTTTCGATGAATTCTACCTATGGTAAGGAGAAAGCTTTTTCCAATGGTATTGCCAAACAAATTCAATGCAACACAATTCCCAATGGAAACAAACTTGACAATGAAAGCACTCTTTTCTTTTTTCAATGAAACACACAAATGTACACAACACTACTATCCAAATCAAAGTATTTTTCTCTTTTCTTTTCTTTTTCAAATCAAAACAACACTAAGTAATGAGATGAGAGGATTCTGAAATGGAAATGCAAGCTTTTCACTTTCTCTTTTCAATGATCTAAAGGAAACAAAAATAAAAAATGCACCTATCTTTCCCTAGCATGGAAACAACTTTTGAAAGAAAACAAAATGTACTAGAGCTTTTCAAGAAGATGAATAACTCATAATTCAAGAAAAACACAATCAATCATATTTCCATTCATCTTTTCCAAAACATTCCAATGCACAATGATCTTTCTTCAATAACTTTTTTGAGAAATAATGGGAAAGAAGCACTTTTAATCTTTCAATATTGGATGTATTAAAGCAATGAACTTGAAGACAACTTTGCTTTCAGATCTAAATGACTGAAAAGAAAATGCTACTTACGGCACTCATACACTCAGAAAACTCAAGAAAAGACAAGCACTCAACCAAGCAGAAATGACACACTTAACTCAAAATCAAGCAGCATCAAGCAAACTAAGCAAGCAAAGCTCAAAACAAAAATAAATGAGGTTTGGAAGCTGATCCAATACAATGATCATATCAGGGATGGAAGGAAGGGAATGCAAGAGTGAATGGATGAAGGTGGGGGAGACAAAAGTATCCGCCACTACCGATTTCAAACTTGTCCAAAGCGAAACTCAAAATCAATCCAAATACACCAAACTCTTAACACACAAATCAAAATGGGATCTTTGGCTGAATGTTACAGCACAGGAAGAGTTCGTACACCAAACCAAGGCTCAAACTGTCAGATGAGGGAATGAATGCCCATATGTCAAGTCTCGATAGATCGGCACACCCTGTCTTTGCAGACAGTGCAACGTCATAGGTTACCTATATGAGAGGTGTGATGGTGTCGTAGTTCACTAATGCACAAGATGCGATGAGCAAGTAACAGACAAGGGACAGACGCTCAGGAAAACACAGTATCGCTCTGTTTTCACTACCCAGGTGCGACAGGCGAGTTCTAGATTAAAAAATGAATCAGATCTCTCAAAAATGAACCAGAAACAGGTTTGAAACTGAGTTGTATAAACTCAAAGGAAGAAGATCAAGATCTTCAATGTGAAGATCTGACAATGGAATCAATCCTAAGAAGGAGAATGGCAAAAAATGACAACAAGGCTTGTGACAAGTAATCAACTGAAAATGACTCAGATTAACGATCACTAAACAAGAATATTCCCTAGTGTGGTCTCTAGATTTGTTACCGGACCATCAACTCGATCGGAGGCGAGCCGGATCTCCCTAGCTCAACGCGAGTCTAGAACAAATAGAACAGACTACAAACACGTTTCCTAGATATATTGAAGGATCAAGTACTAGATGTCTTACCTCTTTGATTTCGTTGTCCTTTCTCTCGAATGTTGCTTCACGTCCCACGGTCGTCAGATCTAAGCTGCAAGACCTGTTAAGACACAGAAAAGAGAAATGAGTAAAGAGCATCTATACAATAAGAGATCTATGTAAACAGTTAAGTAGGTAAACAACACAACATCATTACACATTGAGAACGATATTGGTGGAAAGCATTTGTATTACTGCAAATAGAGGAGTACATGATAGAGATATAGAACTACAACCAATGAATTAACGTAGGAGCCCTTCTCCACACAAGCCAATTACCAAGCCCTTCCAAGGAAGCATGAATTCTCCAAGAGGTGAGTGAAGGTGTCCCAAGAGATATTTCACCAGCATGTAGATACCATAGTCTTCCTCCCTTTGGTATGGGAGTGAGCCTCACATATATAGGACTAAGTGGATGAGGTTATGGATAGGATAGGATGAGAGATGGTAGGAGAGAGATAGGGGATCCTCCCAATGATTTAGGGGTCGAGTACCAGCTCTCCAAGAGATCAGGGATAAGCCCCAAAATGGGCAAGCTTCGAGAAAGATCTCAAAATGGCTATTTTTTCCCATTAATAGACCTCATCGCATCCTGATATGGAGTAACCTGCGACGTCGCATGTTGCTAGCGTGCAACCTGTGACGACCTCTCAAAAGGGTGTACAAAATGAGTACAAATTCTCTAAATGAGCACTTGGTCCAGATGACTTTAGGGATGTATACACTAAATCATAATGATGGGTAGATTTTAGGTGTAACACTTTAGAACCAAGGTGTGAATCGGCGAATGGCGTTGCAAGACCATAGTTGATTGTGGAAGCACTGAGAATCTTGTGTCGATAGTGGTGATCGACAAGGAAAAGTTAAAATGTTGGGAACATCCACACCCTTACAAGATCTCATGGTTACAGAAAGGACACCATGTGAAGGTGACCAGACAGTGCCTGATCAACTTTAGAGTCGAAGGATTTGAAGATAGTGTACTGTACGACGTAATCCCAATGGATGCGTGCCATCTGTTGTTAGTAAGACCATGGCAATATGATCAGAAAATGATCTATGATGGTCGAGCTAGCACAGTCACAGTGTGGAAAAATGGCGTGCAGAGAACTCTTAAGCCGAGGCCTGAGGAGCGAGCCGACGGTAAGCACGACGAGAGCAACTTTTGGGAGAAGTGAGTGCTGATGTTCTCAACAAAAGAATTCCTTGCAAAGGAGAAAAAGCAGTCGGGATGTTATGCTATCATTCCAAAAGGACCATGTGTCGAGAAGGAGACAATGGAGAAGATTCTGGTTCATGAAGTTGGAAAGATGCTTGACGGGTTTCAGAGCATAGTAGTCGATGAGACACCGACGGGATTACCGCTGATAAGGAGCATATCCCATCAGATCGACTTGATTCTAGGGTCAATTCTTCCAAACAAAGAATCACATACGATGAGTCCAACAGAAGGTCAGGAACTCAACTGATAGGTCCAGGAGTTGTTGGACATAGGATTGATTAGAGAAAGTACGAGTTAGTGTGTGGTACCAACAGTATTAACGCCGAAGAAAGGTGGATAATGGAGAATGTGTACAGACTCCAAAGCCATCAACAAGATCACGACCAAGTATCGGTTTCCATTGCTGAGAATGGATGACTTGATGGATTGCTTGAATGGAGCGAAGTACTTCATGAAGATAGACCTGAAGAGTGGTTATTACCAGATTCGGGTTAGAGAAGGAGAAGAATGGAAAACAACATTCAAGACAAAGGAAGGGCTGTATGAGTGGTTAGTCATGCCATTCGGATTGATTAATGCACCCAGTACATTCCCACGGTTGATGAATGAGGTACCGCATCCATTCTTGGGAAATTTTTTCATAGTCTATCTAGATGACATTCTGATTTTCAGTCGAACCAAGACAAAACACTTGGAGCATATTCGACAGGTATTGCAGAAGTTGCAGGAAGAGAAGCTGATGGTGAACCTGCAAAAGTGTTTCTTCATGAAGGAAGAACTGGTGTACTTGGGATTTTTAATCTCGGGTAAAGTGTTGGTGATGTACCCAGAGAAGGTGAAGGCAATATTAGATTGGTTGGAACCGACAAGTATGACTGCAGTGAGGAGTTTCCATGGACTTGTCAGTTTCTATAGGAAGTTCATTTGGGTATTTAGTCGGATTTGTGCACCTTTGACAGAGTGCACGAAAAATGGCAAGTTCAAGTGGACGGAAGTAGCCCATCGAGCTTTCGACAAGTTGAAGGAAAAGGTCACTGAGAGCCTAGTGTTAGCTCTCCCAGATTTTGACAAATTTTTCCAGGTCAATTGCGATGTGAGTGGAACATCAATTGGAGCAATGTTGAGCCAGGAGGGCTGACCAATTGCATTCTTTAGTGAGAAGTTGGATAATGCAAAGCGGAAATATTCAGTCTATGACCATGAATTTTATGCTATTGTCCAGGCATTGAAGAAGTGGAGGCATTATTTGTTGCCCAAGGAAATTATTTTATACATAGATCACCAAGCACTGAGGTATCTGAATACTCAGTCAAAGTTGAATTAGCGGCACATGAAATGGGTCGAATTCCTACAGGGATATACATTCATGTTGCGACATAAGTCTGGAAAGTCAAATAAGGTTTCTGACACGCTGAGTCGAAGAGTTGCATTGTTGAACACAGCGACAGTTCAGGAAACAGGAATAGAGTTGGTGAAGACAGAGTTTGAGACCAACGAGGATTTTGTGAAAGAATGGGGAGCTTGTCATGAACCATGGAGTGTCGGTAGAACTCTATACTTGGATTATTTTATCCAAGAGGGGTACTTATTCAAGGGACAACAATTGTGTATTACCAGAGGATCCATAAGGGAGAGCCTAATACGAGAGTTGCATAACGGAGGATTAGCAGGTCATTTTGGAATCGACAAGACTAGGGCATTGGTCGAAGAAAAGTATTATTGGCTAGGAACGACAGTAGATGTCGGAAAGTGGGTTCAACAATGTAGAGTTTGCCAGTTGAAAAAAGGGAGAAGTCAGAACACAGGGTTGTATACACCATTACATGTACCAGATACCCCATGGGAGTACCTAAGCATGGATTTTTTGCTAGGATTTCTGAAAACACAGCAAGGGAGAGACTCCATATTTGTTGTTGTCAACAGATTTTCGAAAATGGCACACTTTATTTTGTATTAGAAGACAAGTGATACCACATGAATTGTTGTAATATTCTTCAAGGAAGTATTCAGATTGCATGGGTTTCCGAAGAGTATCACATCGGACAAAGATACCAAGTTTATGGGACATTTCTAGAGAACCCTATGGAAGAAACTGAACATGAGGTTGGAGTTCAACTCAGCATATCATCCGCAGACAGACGGAAAGACCGAGGTGGTGAGCAGAATTTTGGGAAACCTTCTGAGATGTTTGATGGCCGACAGACCCAAGCAATTGGAGAATGTGTTGGCACAAGTAGAGTTTTCTTACAACAATTCTGTGAATTGGTTGACAATTTTGAGCCCATTCCAGATTGTTTAGGGAAGAAGCCCACATGGAGTGGTGGATTTGGTCGAGTTACCGACATAAACCAGGAAAAGCTCGGATGTAGAGCATATGAAAGAAGTGCATGAAGATGTGCTAAAGTGCATAGAGAAAAGTAACATGGCATACAAGTTGAGAGCCGATAAGAAGAGGAGACTACAATCATTCAGTAAGGGAGACTTGGTCTATGCACATTTGCAGAAGGAAAGATTTCCGACAGGAACATATAACAAGCTGAAGTTGAAGAATATTGGACCATGTAGGAATCTAAAGAAAATTTTGGACAAAGTTTATGTGTTGGAGCTTTCGAATGAATTGAGCATTTCACCAACGTTCAATGTCTCAGATCTGTACAATTTTGAGGAAGGTTCAAGCAGTGGAAGCTCAGAAGTATCAAAGATCGACTGGACAGAGTAGATCCCAGATCGACAGAAGGAAGAAATCACAAAAATAATCGAGGAACGCGAAGTCGGGCGTACGCGTAGTTCATGAAAGAAGGAATACGTATTGCGATGGGAGAATGATGAGTTGCAAGAGGTGACGTGGATTTCCGAAGAAGAGTTCAGGAGACTGACGGAGTAGTCGAGTTCTTTTTCACCTGGGGAGTCTGATGTAGGAGCATTGGGGCCTAGGAAGATTAGACAAAGTTGGTCGACATGAGGAAGACCGACTAGAGGGAGTGCTGATGACTACTAGTGTGGAAGAGCAGATTGGCTTGTTTAAGTCAATAAGTCGAGCAGGAGCAGTCGGGTATGTGACTGAAAGATGCAGTGAAAGTCAAGAGTCGACATGTTGGGGCTGATAGACAACAGGAAGAGCAGAGCATCGATGGTCGACATGCATCAAACCATGACTCCAACGGGTTTGGGCATGAGCCAACCGAGGGGGAAGGGGCATACTGGCGAAGCCTCGAGTTGTGAAAAGAAACTGACAGACAGTATGGCCGACATGACGGATTACTGTAGCCTGTCAGAAGGATGCATATAAGTCAAGGAGAGTACTTGGCAACAGTTTGGGGTTGCTAAGGAAGTTAATGATAGTTATTGCAGGTGCATGAAGATGTGACAGATGTCGTCAAAGGTAGAGGCTATGCAGCACGGTTGGGGCGCTAATAGTTGCAGGTCTGTAGAATTAGAGTAGATCGACAGGAAGAGGATGTGTGTCTCGGGAATCAGAGTGATCTTGGGAACAGTAGTAGCAGAGTAGAAGGCTGAGAAGGAAGATCAATTCGATCATTCTGCAAAGCAGAGTTCAGGGACAAGTTCTATAGATTAGAGAGAATAGCCACACAAATTCTGAACACAGAGAAGATCGAGCCATAGCTCAGAGTTCCGCAGTGAACTAGGAGAGGGTGATGGTCGACACACTGAGATAGAACACAGTTACTTCTGTATTGTAACGGCTAAGGCCGATAGTTACTTAGTTATTTCATTCCTTGCAGATTGCATTTTAACCGATTCAGAGAAGTATTATAAGCCAGTTCTGGCTTGTTGTTTGCATCTTGTCTATGTAAACGTGTGTGTTGTGTATATTGTTAAGCAAGAACCTTACTTGTCTATAACACCTTGCATCAAAATCGGAGCACTCGTCCTCCTCCCTTATATTCACAATCTATTTAATCTAGTAGTCAAGCATGACTTCCCCAAGCCCTGGACTCAGAGCCTTATAGTTCCTATCTTCAAAAGTGGATATAAATACAACCCCTCTAATTGTGGAACCATTATGATTTGCCATATTTTAGCCAAGATATATGACATTAGACTTTTAAAGAAGATTAGCACTTGGCTAGAAAACAAAGGAAAGCAGGATAAAGGCCAAACAGGTTTCAAAAGGAATCACTCAACCATAGACCACCTTGTTATGCTTAGGATCATCGCAGAAGAGTGTGATAATAATAAATCCAATCTTTTTTGTTGTTTTGTGGACTTTTAGAAATCTTTTTATACAGTGCCTAGAACTAACCTTTGGAATAGATTAGAAGAATTAAAAGTTCCTCTCGAGTTGAGGGATGCGACTATAAGGTTATATGAGAATGTTATTTCCAAACTAAAAAATGCTAAAGGTTAGTTGCGGAATATTAATTGTAATATTGGAGTTAAGGAAGGGTGCCCCCTTTCTCCTACTGTTTTTGGAATTTACATTAATAAGCTAGAAGATTGTTTAGAAGAGGCAGGTTGCGCTGGCACGATCTTGGCGGGAATAGTCATCATGCTTCTTTTATATGCGGATGATATCGTTCTTATAGAAAGATCCCCACATGATATTGAGAAGCTACTACAAATTCTCAAGGATTTATGCACCAGCATGGGCATGACCATTAACATTGACAAAACAAAAGTCATGATTATCAAGTCCAATAAGAGTAATTATGCCAATTTTTCTTATGACAATCGAATCTTGGAGGAAGTAGCCACCTATAAGTATTTAGGAGTTGGATTTCATCACAAGCTCAACTGGAATTATAGCATTCAGAAGAGGAAAAATGGGGGGTGGAAAGCCTACTTCGGTCTTGAAAACAGCTGTAAATCAGAAAACCTTATAATGTGGGACAAAAAGAAATTCCTTTTTAAAACGCTTGTCACTCCCGTTATCTTATATGGATTTGAAGCTTGGGGATGCAACATTTCTAAAGAATCTTGGAGAAGAATTGAGCAAATATAGAAGCAATTTATTACTTATAATCTTAAAATTAAGAGCAACATGCGCTATCCTATTCTCCTATTAGAAGTAGGGCTCTCTCCCCTTGAAAGCATGGATATGATTATATATTTAACATACAAGAACATATTAAACAATATGGGAGATGATCGGCTTCCTAAAATTGCTCTTAACTCTAGCCAAAAACACCTTCGCCTTAAGTGCGGATGGCTTAAAGATGCCATGGCTTGGTTAAATTATTGGAGGATTGATGAAACTACCACTCCACAAAATATTGACAACACTAATTACTTTATTACTTCTACTTTCAAAGAGAAAATGTAGTGCAAAGAAGAGTTAGAGGTAAAAATAAAACTAAGATAATATAAGGAGATCATTAACCCTAATCTGGAGGATCAAAATTATAGTTCTATCTTAAACAAATCAAAGAAAAAAATTAATATTGCCAAGATTAGAACGAACTCTCATGAGCTCCATAGTGAGACTGGGTGTTGGGAAACCCCTAAAACGCCTTGGGAGGAAAGGATTTTCCATTTGTACGATTATATGAGCATGGAAGATGAAAAACACTTTCTCTTAGAATGCCCAACTTTCAACCACATTAGATCTCAGTTCCAAAATCTCTGCTCCGACACTGACATTTCCAACCTTCTAGATCCCCAACATTATAGCGAGTTAGGGACCCTCCTCTCTAAGCTTTTTGAGCACAAGAACAATATTTTAAAGCAAATCGAGTATTCTCTACGTTGTCTTTTCTCTTAAGGTCTGATAGACCAAGTTTGGTCTTAATGGATGGTAAATATTTCATCATCATCATCATCATCATCATCATCATCATCATCATCATCATCATCATCATCATCATCAATTGTTTAAAGACATTAAAATTGAAATTAAATTTTTTAATAAAAGAGGACTCCTTAATATATATATATATAAAATCGTGACTCAACGAGAGCTCACTCCTTGATATATATATGATGAATAGATAATATTTGAAACTAAAAACTTTAAAGTAAATAACACTTTTATTTAAAAAAAAACATACCCTGCATATATTTTCCATCATTTTTTTAAACATGATTTTATTTAGAGAATGTCGTAATGTCTATGGATATCTAATAAACATGGAATGTCAAATGCATTGAAAGTTGTGAATTTATCATGCATATGTTAAATGCATTGAAAGTTGTGAATTTATCATGCATGATATTTAATGGAAATAGGTATGCACGGGGCATGGGTACAGATTATGAGTAATGTGCATTTCCTTGTCCCTGTTATTGTTTTTTTTTTCATTGACAACAGTCAACTCATTTAGTGTGAACATTAAGAACCTCATGGCAAAGTAATGCATGCCAACCCCTTTTCCTTGTTGACATTCATTATTGTTACTGGATACATAGTGTTGGTCTAAATAGAAAGACAATATTCACACCAAGCTGGAAGATTCTTGTTAAGATAAAGTGTTTTGGCTGGTTCGCTTTGAAGGGGAAGTTAAAAACGTGGGATGCTATGGTTAGAATGGGATTGGAATTGTCCAAATAGGTGTTCTTTGTGTCTTTCTAATGATGAATCGACAAATCAACTACTTGTTGTTTGTAAATTCACTCGAGATATTTGGAAAAGTGTTTGCGCTGCCTTAAATATATTTTAAGATTGGGGATTGGAAAATTTCGACCTATGCTTTCTTCAGTTGTATAAGGACGTTAAAGCTCATTCCTTGCTGCCTATTTTTATTTCTTGGGTTATTTGGTATATCAGAAACAAAGTTGTTTTTGAGGACTTGATTCCTGTAGCTCAGAATGTGGTGGGTCAAATTTTGAATATTTATAAGTCCATAATCAGGGAACAAAAGCCATTAGTGATCAAACGAATTGGTGCTTTTGAACCTCAGTTCAATTGTCCTATTTTATTTTTCGATGGAGCTGCCCAAGACGGTATTTGTGCTGGTGGGGGAGTTATTTTTTTAAATGATTCTCACTTCTTTCCATTGAAGCTCAACTGTGGAAATGGGACAAATATCAAGTCTGAACTCCTTGATTTGTGGTGTGTTTTGAAAGTGGCCAGTCTTTTCGGAATTGATGATTTGAAGATATTTGGGGACTCCAGGGTCACCATCAAATGGGCATAGGGTGATTTCAATCTCAAGGTTTTATCTCTTTCTCACTGGTATATCAGGATCAAGGCTGCGATCAAACTATTCAAGAACATCTCTTTTGAGCACATTTATCAGCATCACAATCATCTGGCTGCCAAACTTTCAAAACAAGGTTTAAATGGGACCTTTGGTATTCTAATCAGGGAAGAATCTCTAAATTCTCAGGTTTTGAATTTTGGATCTTTAAATATTTTTGGGTAAATGCCCTTTCTGGCGAGTTGATAGTTATGTATTTTTTTATTAGTTCGGAGCTTTTAGGATAGGCTGATTTCCTTTGTAAAGATCAATAGTCCTCTTTTTTTACTCTTGTTTCTGAGACTAGTCGGTATGACTCTTTGCCCTTGTTCAATTTTGACTTTGAAGTCATGTAAAAATCATGTACCTTTTGATTTGGATGAATAACATTGGTACGCTTTTTTCTGCTGGAAAAAAATAGAAAGATAATATATCTCTTATTAATGATTTATTTGATGATTATATTAAGAGTGCTGAGGTGCTTTGGAGTTTAGTAGGGGTAGATGTTGTCACTAATATTATATTATATAATAAAAATAAAAAATAATTTAAAAAATTAATGTCTATTCATAAAATAAAAAATTAAAATCAAATAAAAAGTAATTAAAAAATTCATGTCGACTTATAAAATAAAAAAATATAAAACCAAATAAAATGTTATTTAAAAAAATCATGTTGGCTTATAAAATAAAAAAATAAAAACCAACATAGATCCATCTTGATGATGATGATGATGATGGTCTTTAACGTCCACTGAGACCAATCTTGGTCTATCAGACCTTAAGAAGATAGAGATTAATTGATTTTCTTTAAAATATTATTTCTACGCTTAAAAGGCTTACAAAGGAGCATCCCTAGCTCGCTATAGTTTTGGGGATCTAGAAGGTGAGAAAGGTTAGTATTGGAACAAAGATTTTGAAACTGAGATCTAATGTGAGAGAAAACCGAGCATTCTAAGAGAAAGTGATTTTCATCTTCGACCCTCATGGAATCACATAGATGGAAAATTATTTCAGCCCAAGGTGTTTTAGGGGTTGTCCAACACCCAGTTTCACTATGAAGCTGAGTCATGAGAGTTTGTTCTAATTTTAGCAATATTTTTTTTCTTTCTTTGAGCTTGTTAAGATAGAAAGATAGTTTTGATCCTTGAGATTAGGTTTAATGGTTTCTTTGTAATACCGAAGCTTTCTTTTTACCTTTAATTCTTCTTTGCACCACATTTTCTCTTTGAAGGTAGAAGTAATAATGTAATTAATGTTATCAATATTTTGTAGAGTGGTAGTTTCATTAATACTCCAATAATTTAACCAAGCCGTGGCATCTTTAAGCCATACCCACTTGAGGTGAAGGTGCTTTTGGTTGGACTTAAAAGCAATTTTAGGAAGTCGGTCGTCTCCTATATTGTTTAATTTGTTCTTGTACATTAGATATCTAATAATAGCCATGCTTTCAGTGGGGGAGATCCCTGCTTCTAAGAAGAGAATATGATAGGGTGTGTTTCTCTTAATTTTAAGATTATAAGTAATAAATCGTTTATGGATTTGCTCAATTCTTCTCCAAGACTCTCTGGAAATGCTGCATCCCCAAGCTTCACATCCATATAAAATAATGGGAGTGACGAGCGTTTTAAAGAGGATTTTTTTTTTCCCACATCACAAGGTTTGTCACTTTACAATTGTTTTCAAGGCCGAAGTAGGCTTTCCACCCTCCATTTATCCTCTTCTCAATGCTATAGTTCCAGTTGAGCTTGTGATGAAAGTCAATTCCTAAGTACTTATAGGAGGTTACTTCCTCTAAGATTCTATTGCCATAAGAAAAATTGTCATATGTACCTTTATTGGACTTGATAATCATGACTTTTTTTTTGTCAGTGTCTACGATCATGCCCATATTGGTGTAGAAACCCCTGAGAATTCGGGAATTGCTTTTCAAGATCATAAGGGAACCTTGTCATAAGAACGATATCATCGGCATAGAGAAGTAGCATGGTGACTATTCATGCCAAGGTCATGCATGCGCAACCTGCCTCTTCTAAACAATCTTCAAGCTTATCGATACAGATGCCAAAAAGGGTAGGAAAAAGGGGGCACCATTGCTTAACTCCAAAATTACAAATAATATCTTGCGACCAACCTTTAGTGTTTTTGAATTTGGCAATGACATTCTCATATAACCTTACATTCACAACCCTCAACTCGAGAGGAATTTCTAGCTCTTCTGATATATTCCAAAGGTTATATCTAGCCACCGTATCAAAAGATTTCCTAAAGTCCACGAAACAACATAAAATATTGCATTTATTATTACGACACTCCTATGCAATGATCCTAATTGTAATAAGGTGGTCCGTGGTTGAGTGATGCACTCTGAATCCTGCTTGGCCTTTATCTCTCTTTCTTTGTTTTCTACCCATATACTAATCTTCTCTTCAAGGATAATGTCGTATACATTGGCTAAGAGAGGGCTAATAAAAATTATTCAATAATTAGAGGGGTTATCTTTATCTCCTATTTTAAAGATAGGAACTATAAGGCTCTAAGTCCAAGGCTTAGGGAATCCTTGCTGAACTGCTAAATTAAAGAGATTATGAATATAGGGATGAGGATGGGTGCTCAAGCATCCAGAGGGTCAAAGTAAACTTAGATCTATCCTATCAAGCACTAAGAGTGATAACTTTCTTGAGGTGTATTTTTTTTTTGCACAGGTACAATGTTTAATATAAAAAAATTTAAATATCAAGAAATTAGATCACTATCGATGCTTGATAGATCGGGTTTAAGATAGATCTATGCTGATTATACAATTATCCATGTTAATCTATTTAATATTATATATATATTATATTTTTTAAATTAAAAAAATAATAATATTTTTTAAATATATAATTTAGAAAGAAAAAAATTCACTAAAATTTAGTTTTAATATTTAAAAATTTAATATCTTCTTGAAAGTTAGTAGTTAACGTTAATAATTTAATATAATTTGTCAAGGATACGATGGCCCGTTGGTGGGGTTAGATGGATTTCATCCATCCACCCAAGTTCAATTCCGTTGAGACATCTTTTGGCTTGGATTACCGGCTGGCGGTTTGCTTGATGGTTTGCTCGACCTACCATCCACGATATGTGAGGAAGTTTGTTGAGATTTCCCGTGTGTTGTTAGCTTTCCTTGATTCATTTGGAATAGCAGGAAGGTGATTTTTCCACTGAAATTAAATATAATCTGTTTTAAATACATAAACAAAATTTGGAAGAAAATAGAAATTCAAATTAACTTTATATTATAAAGAACTCCAATATCCCTTGAAAGTTAGTAGTTAAAGGTGCGCTTATCAAGTTTACTATGTCAATCAACAATTCACTAAATAAGAACATATTTAGCAAATAAATGGGTTATTTATCTTTTGATTGAAAATTCACAATAAAAAAATTCTAATACAATAAAAAAATTGTAATTATAAATTGCAGGACTAATAAGTTGAAACTTATCCCATTCAAATTCAATAGTGTTTTTTCTCAGGATCGTTAAGTAATTTCCCACTATAAACCTTGTGTATTATTGAAGTCTAACATCGATTTATGATTATTGATTTAGTGTATTTTTATTATTATTAATGTGAATGGTTTGTTAATAGAGTTAATCCTAATCAATATGTTTTTATTTTTGTTTAATCCTATTCAATATGTTTCTATTTTTGTTTATTAGAGTAGAAATGGTATAAGTGAACACTTATTATACTTTATTAGTCCTTGCTTCGTAGCTTCGCAGGGATTATAGCGATCGATTGGTCGCTATAACTAGTTTGACTTCAATTAATTTCAATTTTTTTTTGAGTGTTAACCAAAGTTCTTTGAAATTTTTCTTATTAAACGAAAATTTTTAAATATAAAAATAAGATTATACATTTTTAAAATTAAATTAACTTATTTTTTGATTGGCTAGCAATATAGATTTGACATTTTTTCCTGGTGTGCAAATAAATTATTGAGATATAAAATTATTTAAAATGAAATATAAAAATAAAAAAACACGAATATGACACGTATATACTTATTATAGCTTAAAGATATGATCAGAGATATGCTGTATTGGCATATATTTATTATGTGTAATTATTACTGAGAGCAGTACTTACATATTTACCCAGCTCGAAGATCCAGAGCCTACATTCCAGTAAGTTCCAAGATCCAGAGCCTGCATTCCAGTAAGTTCCAGCGTCATTCGAGTAAGTTCCAAGCTGCTATAAAAGGCGTCCCTGTTTCGCAGGGATTATAGCGATCGATTAGTTGCTATAACTAGTTTGACTTCAATTAATTTCAATTTTTTTTTAGTGTTAACCAAAGTTCTATGAAATTTTTCTTATTAAACGAAAATTTTTAAATATAAAAATAAGATTATACATTTTTAAAATTAAATTAACTTATTTTTTGATTGGCTAGCAATATAGATTTGTCATTTTTTCCTAGTGTGCAAATAAATTATTGAGATATGACACGTATATACTTATTATAGCTGAAAGATATGATCAAAGATATGCTGTACTGGCATATATTTATTATGCGTAATTATTACTGAGAGCAGTACTTGCATATTTACCCAGCTCGAAGATCCAGAGAAGACCTAGAGCCTGCATTCCAGTAAGTTCCAAGATCCAGAGCTTGCATTCTAGTAAGTTCCAGTGTCATCCCAAGCGTCCAAGGCATATCCAAAGCCATAAGAAAAGGAAAACATCCCTTCCATCTACTGCCAAGAGATTCCAAGACCACAACTATGAGTAAGGCAATTAGCTGATAAATAGATAGTGAAGAAATTAAATAATATGGACCACTGTACTTGCATATTTTCCCTATGCTCTCCAATCTACCAGCTAGAAAATGAAAATGAGGGGTGCGCTACGGTAGATGTTGCATTAAATTTTTTCAGCTTCAATGTAGTGCAACTTGCCACCCTTCCTCACCGACTGCCCTCGACTGCCCCGCCTCACCGACTGCCCTCGACTACCCTGCCTCACCTTCCTTCAGTCGAAGCTTCTAGCTGTCATCCCTGGGTTACCTTCCTTTGTCAAAGCCTCGACATGTCGCCCTGGCTAAACTGTACAACATGAAAACATCCAAGATTTGGCCGCAGTCTGTGATAGGAGACCTCAATGCTCTGCTGCGCGTCAAGTCGAGGATTATGGATGACACCTTCGGGCATTTGAATCCATTGAATGGCTCCAACTGCTGCCAATGGTAGGGATTATCCTCCAATAATCAAACCGGATACGGCTTGGGGCTGCAAGGGCTCATCTTTGGTGATGACTTCATATCGGATATCCTCTCGGAGTCCTTGACAAATCTTCAGTTTCTGGAAGGTATTGACTAACTCACTACTCGTTTTCTTCCCTTCCTGTCCATTAGTATCGTTCCTTGTTTTTTTGTGTGTAACGTGAGGGTATTTCATGTGTTTTTTCCAAGCTATTAGCAATGATAACTGACTCTGAGTGTCAAATTCTTCTTCCACATACGAGAACCAGATTCTTCTTTTCAATCCCATTAAATAAAGATTTGTACATACCTCTATTGCTTTCTATAATATTAACCTAAAATGGGATGCAGGCCCTTGTACGGCCAAGTAAATCAAACATATGTTCGTAAAAGAAATACAGGGAAGCATAAATCAAATAAAGAAGTAAAGCGTAGTTACAGGGTAAATATTTAAAGAAGGAGCCTTCGACTTCGACCATTGTGGTAAGCTACAGAAATTATGCTCGGGTGCTTTCTCACCTCGTTTGCGCAATGTCTTGATAATTCTAATATACCCACCATCCCTCTCACCATACCTCTCATGTGCCTCTGCGAACAATGCATGTGACTAACTGCTTATCATATATGAATCCCAATGCTTGTCTCAGCTGGTGCAATGTTCCTCCCTTGGCCAATGTGGTCATTTTGTCGATATAGTTCCTCATGGCGCTGGCCTTGGCCCTCTTAGTCGTGATCCTCCTGTGCCTGGCAAGCTATGTGGTGAGGCCGCCAAGTAGAGCGCACCTCTGGTTCGAAGGCCTGTTGAGCTTCAGCATGGGCCTCATGGCAAACCACTTCTACCCTATCGGATGAATCCAGAGAACCCAAAGAACTCTGAAAAAATCTAACTCTTGGTTAGATAAGGACCTATCAAGACCTTCACAAATTCAAATAAAATAGAAAACCCCAAAAGGGCTTACCAGGACGTTGTAAAAGAAAAAAACACAAATGGGTTTTTACCTGCTCTACGTTGCAAAGGATTGAGGATTGTTAAGCCTGTCAATGAGTACATTGTGAGTGAAAACTATGGGCAAAAACTGAACCCACGAGAGAGATTAACTTGGGTTGGGGCGATGGAGATTTTGCTTGCTGAAATTGGAAGAGACCATGATTGTCAATTGAATGAAGGCAATACTCATTATCCTCCCCTCTCTATTGAGGAATTATGTTTTGGGTTGCAGTTTACCTCAATGATCCAACTTTGTTTTTTACCACTTTGTTGTTTGCGGAATGATTTTTTTTTTCATTTCAAGCGTATTCACACCTGTTTTGGAAATGCTCGGAGATGTATACACGTCTGAATTTGTTTTTGCATTTCAAGCCTATTCGCACCTGTTTTGGAAATGCTGCGAGCTGTATACATGTCGCCCACATGCACACAGGTAGTGCACCTACATGCAAGGCTCGAGTTCTCATTTTCATATTTTAATGGGTGAAAAAATAAATTTGTTTATGAATTAGGGATAGAGATGTAGAATTACAAAAACTGACAAATGCATTGTCCAATACTCCTGTTTGGATATTTGAATATTAACATTTCAGACGTTTTAAAATCAATTATTTATTGAATATTGTGATCTTACTTACGGTTTCATAACAATGGGACAGAGAGGCACCCATTGAATCCTCTGAAAGATAGATAGATCTAGAGATTGAGATCAGTAATGAAAATGGGACAGTAATGAGACGAATGAGAATTCAACAGTTAGTACAGAAATCCGGTGCACTAGCTGTCGTAGTTGGAACGACGTTTGTATAAGGATTATTCAATATGACTTTTTTGAAAAAACATTTGCTTGATGGGATGCATTTTATTTATTTATTTATTTTTATTCGGACTTTTCAAAAGATTTGGAATAGAGAAGAATTGTGACGTATACTACTACCCGGATCCACCGAAACTTAATCTTAACTGTCAAAATGTCTATGACTTTGTATGGAATAATTTTTACTCTGCCCGAGTTGGAACTACACATGTATGTGGTACTGGTGAGTCGTTTAAGGTTTCGGTATCAAATTATAATTTTGAAACATAATACATTGTATCAATCTCAGCAACCCTCAGTCATCGTCGACCATGCTTTCAATTAGTCCGTTTGGTGCTTTACACCTGTCAATGACCGTTTCTAATAAGCGATTGGTGCTCTACACATGTCAATGACCGTTTCTGGTGCGTCGTATCAGTTCCTACTTTATTTTTCCAGTCGGCACACCATTTTCAAGTCAAATCTGGGTCTCAACTTTTGAGTTCACGCTTGTGTTAATGTGTTGGTATATCATCTGCAAGCTCTTCTAGAGGTTAGTTGCTAGCACAACTGCTTTTTTGCATTCGCAATGCTCGTGTAGCAAGTGATGACGTTGATTTTGTGTTGAAGAAGATAACATGGAGACATCAATTTGACTATATTCATTGGCTATCCCTGTATTTTGAATGTTAAACTGAAGGTTAGTCTCGCCTGTGATCGCTCTATATGATTTGAGATATGTTGATAACATGATTGAAGATTTTTGAAACCTGTATGTTTTGTAGAGATCGGTTATGACAAAAATTTATATGAAGGTTTTTGCTGTGAGTATAGTCAAAAGTAGTCTTTCTTTTCTATGATGGTGAACAAACAAAAAAAATCTTTGCTGCAAATAGATAGTGTTAATTTGTTGTTTACAGTGGAGATATCATAGTGCTTGTATTGTTTCTAGATAGATATATAGAAATGGTTGTAGACACAGGAGTTTGTGCCGAATAGTCTTCTTGGTTCTGCTATGCTATGTAGTGTAGAGTGATATTTATTGATCTGTATAGAATATTGGTTGCACCTTTGAGAATCAAGTTAAGGCATTGGAGTTTTCTTCCGATGTTGTTTTGTAGATGCTTCGCAATTCTCTCTTGCTTTCCAAATGCATTATTGCATTGATCGTGGGGGACTTTGCCGCTTTGGAATTTCTGGTTGTGTCGAGATGAAGCATTTTTGATCTTTTAAAGAGATTTTTTTTTCACAAAGATAATAAAGAGATTTATAACCAACGAAGGTTATAAAATGTTTCAAATCAAACACATGTTTAATTGAGTTTGAACTGAAAAGACTTTGGAATCAAACCTATCTTGAAATCATTTTAAATATAAGCAAAAAATATATATATATAAATATATATTTTTAATTAAATATGATAGGTTCAATTGAAAACTTGACGAGTTCAACGACGGGTTTACAACGCAAGCCTATATTTGCAACTTCAGGTCACTTAACGAACTTGTCGGCCAAATATTTGAATAAAATAATTGAATGCATAATCAACTTAAACTAAATAAATGTCTCAGTTAAAATAAAGTTGGCATATCATAGGTGTTTCCATTCTCAGCTTAGGCAAGACATTCTTTCATCTCTAGATCAGTATCATATTGAAGATGTGAAGAAGTAAAGTAAGATTCAAGACTAAGATTTAGGGTGCCTGCAGTCGTATGTCAAGTCAGGTCATTCCTACACATAAACGCCATTTTTCCTCATTGTTCATCACTTACATTTTTTTGTTTGTGGTTTGCTGTGTAGTATACGTCGTCTTAAATTATGATGCAACTATGTCCAAATTACAACAACAATAATGTAAACTAAATTCAAAATATTGTAAAATGCTTCTATATTAATTAATGTCATGTGTGTTATTTTTAGACATTACCAAATTACTTTTTATCTGTGCTCTTGATCTGTGATGTTGAGGTATGTGCTTTGCCGCTATTTAATTTTTTTTGCACAAAAAATTAAAATATTATTATGTTGAATATAGTAAAATTTAATATATATATATATATTTTAATGAAATAAATTATAGTTTTATTTTTATATTTTCAACTTTATTTTGTATAATTTCTAATCATATATTTTAGTTAGCATGTAACAAATTTGCTAAATTCTATTTCATTAAACTATTATTTTTATTCCGATGTTAAAAAATAAGAAAATGACAAAACATTTGGTTAAATGTGACAAGAAAACACTCTAGTACCACAAATTTGTTAAGTTCTACTTCATTAGACTATTATCTCCATTTTGATGTTAAAAGTAAGAAAATGACAAAAAAAAATTGGTCATGAAAATAGGTTTGGGCATCATAAATATGTACAACAAATAGAATAGATGTCGAGTCATATATAAAACTAGAGGGCCCATTTGCTAAGGGAGTTATCCTACATATAAATAGGAAATGCATTTAAATATTAAAAAAACATGAAATAATTAAAATGTATCACATGTGAAAACCCCTAAGTTAGGGCATATTACCTAGATTCCCAAGTCATGTGAGGTTGATGGAATGAATGTGGTACTAAGAAGTCTTTGCATGCTAACCATGATACCAAGTAAGTGTAATAGATCAACCCCTTAGCTTTAAAGAGTTGGGGGTATAGATGTTTCTTCAACATGTGCCTTATGAAAGGGAGCACTTTTTATCTTGAGTTAGCACCTTCCTTTATATTTCCTTTATATTTGGCTTTGATAACATGGGATGTACAAAACTTGGATTTTGGCTAGGGCACATTGCTCATGTTCTTTACAATTCCATTTTGTAGCATCAACCTTAGAGTACTAGACTCTTTTAATTTTGATTTAGGCATTTATACATGAGAATAATGTGGATGATACAAACACATGTTTACTATATGTCTGTTAAAAAAAATTATAAGGTCATGATTTTAAATATTATATTCAAATTTTTAAAAAATTAAAAAATTAACTGTCTTTGTTACAATAAAATGTTTTTAACTACAGAATAACAAAAATAATTTTTTTTATATTTGTATAGTTATTTTAAAAAAAATATACTCCTTTAAATAATAGTTGGTGATTGAGGTAACTTTTCATTTCTCCCCCAAAGTTTAAATTTTTAATGTCTAACTTTTATGTCCAAGGAAGCATATTCATAACACCCAAAATGAGTGTTTTAGCTTTTTATAAAGATCCAATATAAAGTTCAAAGTTCATATGGGATTAAGTATTTTCCACATGATTTAACAACATACATGAAGTCTTACTGAATTGGAGAGAAAATCTTTATAATTTCAAGTAGACTATGTTTTTATGAATGTGTTTTTGTTTTCTAATAAAAAGCTTAGCAACAACCACAAGGCATTATAAGATAGACTTTGAGTTATTATCCCCTTTATTCGCAATGGATCAATACTCTTTCAACAATTTAATAATTATTAGATATCATTTTATGATTTAAAGATAACAAATAATCTTAGTTGTATTTGATAATTCGAATATTTTTTCATTCTTTTTTCATGATTTTCATATCAAATGCTATATTGTCTATTATATTAAACCATATCACATACTAGAACAATATGCACATAAAGCAAGATGTGTAGGAGCTTGTCAAACTTACATTGGACATATAGTTAATTGTTACATTGTTTATTGTTACACTAAGCTACTTCTAAACATAATCTCGAAGTAGGGACTAGCTGCTTTGCAACTATTTTCCTTGTTTTCGAAGACTTTGTTTTATGTTAAAAGTTTTTCTAGACTCATTAAGGAATCATGTTATTGAGACGTGTAGGATGGAATTTTTTTATGATCAAATATTTGGGAAATTAAGATAAACTGAAACGATCTTGCAGGCTTCGTGGTGTGATCTAATGATGAGAGGGTGTTGTATGATCAACGGGCCTAAAGAAAACATTAGTTCAGAAACTGTGCTCTTAAGAGATAAATGATGTAGAGAAATAATAATTGAATCTCTCATCACTAATTGAAAGCTAATACCTAATAGAACAATAATTAAGACATAGGATGAACAACTTCCATGATAGGAATGGAAAATATGGAGGACAACACCAAATCTCTAAGGGACTCATCAACGAGGACAAGAAAGAATCCAAAGGCCTCAAATGTCTTTACAACGAGGAAATGAAGTGAGAATGGCACTAAGAAAAATGTAACATTGATATTTCAAAGCTACACATTTTACATGGCATGCAAAGAGTGAATAGGACCTTATGTTCACCCTTAACAACCACTGGGAATGTGAGTATGGTTTTGATAACTTACATAAATAGATCACCTTCAATTAAACCCTATGAAGTGCCACACTTGAGTGATATTGAAGTGTGAATGAGCACAGTTCCTTCAAGGGTTGTGAGGATACAATTAAATAGATTTAAGACCACAAGGGGTTTAACTATGTATGAAATATATATTTAAGGGGTATACAATTCTAAAAAATAAATGCAATATATTGGGTCATAGATAAGGGTCAAGGGCTTTTTTAAATATATTTAAACATATGGAAATCCATGGTTTGTACAATTATGTATCAAGGGGTTGGCAATTGAATATGTACTCTATGTGTGAAGGTAGTGTGAATTCAACTATGTATGAAGTCATATTAGTGTTTGAATAAGTATTATCTATGTGTGAAAGTGATGTGAATTTGGTTGCACCGAATGTTTATAAATTTGTATTTTATTTAGAGTTTGTTCCCCATCCAAAAATATACACTCTCACCCAAATTTCTAGGTCTTATAAGAGATATATCATGTAACCATAATAGGGCTAGGAATAAAATGAGTATAATATGTCACATAAAAATAGGAACTTGGGATGTGTATTTAATTTTGTTTTCTAACTTAAAATGTGTTCTTTGGAAGGTGTTTGAAAAAAGGATGTTGGTTGTTATTCCTTAATATCTAGCAAATTCATGGGTGTTATTAATATCCTAAGAACATGTGTTATGTCATAGGTTAATCATAGTGATAATGCCCACCTCACACCCCTAGGAGTTGAAGACATATATTGGTACTTGACATGAAGAATTCAACCCTCACCAAGGTGAAGAGAATTCACTACTTGAGGGGTGAACTAGTTTAAAAATATGACACCTGACAAAAGGAACTTTTTCACCAAATGCATCATATATTTCTTGATTAGCATATATTTCTTGAGCTAATAAACATTGATTGGCTCATTTCATGACTATGTCATACTATTTGAACAAGGTTCACAAATATGGATGGGAAGCCTAGAGATGGCCATAGAAGTTGAGGACATGATAGAGTCAACTTTGTAGGATAGAAGAAAGAGAAATGGATGCACAAGAAGATTAGTTAAGATGAGATGCATGAGTTGAGGGTGTTAAAACATGCCATCCTAGCCATTGAAAAGGATTTATTTGAAAGAGGGTTAAAAATATATGCAAACTCATGCACTAAAACAATTTTCCCCTTTAGGGGCGGTTTTCTTCCGCCCCCAAAAGTGACTTTTGGGGGTGGTTCTAGCTTTAGGGCCTTTCTTCGAAAAACCACCCCCAAAGGCACTAAAGCTAAAGGTTTAAGATTATGGGGGTAGTTTTTGAAGAGACCTAAATCGCCCCCAAAAAGTGACTATTGGGGGCAGTTCTGGCTTTAGGGGCGGTCTTCGAAAAACCACCCCCAAAGGCACTAAAGCTAAAGGTCTAAGATTTTTGGGGCAGCTTTTGAAGAGACCTAAACCACCCCAAAAACTGACTTTTGGGGGTGGTTCCAAACCCCTCCCTATAGACACCTACGAGGGCAGTTTAGACCCCCCTCTAAAAATCCTTTTGACAAATCTTTGAGGGTGGTTCCAAACCCCCTCTATAGACACCTATGAGGCTGTCTATAACCCCCCATGAAACTCCCTCTTACATACCTTTGGGGGCAGTTCTAAACACCCCCAGTAGACACCAACGAGGGAGGTTCTAAAACCCCTCCGTAGATACCCACAGGGGAAGTTTAAACCACCCCCTAAAACAACCTCTTACAAACCTTTGGAGGCAGTTCTACAACCCCCCTGCTGTAGAAACCAATGGGGGTGGTTCTAAACCCCCCATAGATACCTACGGGGGGCAGTTCAAAACCGCCCCTAACACTCCCTATTACAAACCTTCGGGGATGGTATGAAACCCCCCGTAGACATCTACATGGGAATTTTGAAATCCCCCCCTAAAAATCCTGATAAATCTATAGGGGTGGTTCACATCCCCCCTCTTAAACTCCCACTTACAATCCTATCGGGGCAGTTCTAACCCCTCTCATACATGATATGGGGACAGTTGTGAACCCCCCTTGTACAAACCTATGGGGGTGGTTGTGAACCCACCTCACAGACTCCTATGGGGGTGATTGAAAACCCCCCTTATAGACTCCCATGGGGGCAGTTATAAACCCCCTTGGTAGCCATTAATATAAATCATCCTAAAAAATATTTTATTATAAATACCAATATTTCAATATCATTAGGGCATGGAGGAATCGAACCCCCAACCTCCTTCCTGTAAGGCAGACACTCTTCCATTGATCTAGAACCCTTTAAGAATTGGTCCATTAAACACCAAAATATGCTGAAGGGACTAGTGAATACAATCAACAATAATAGCCCAACAAAACAGAGGTGCAAGAAGAATCCTAAAATGAAATGAAATGGAAAATTAGTTTAAGAACAACATGAAAATGGATGACATAAGTATAGGCATACAAGTAGGTTATCACAAAAAAAAAACCCAGAAAACGAAGGAGAGCTACTGAAAAAACATAGCTTGAACTTAGATGCAATTGCTTGAAGGGGAGGATGGAATTTTCCTTCCTCATTATCCAAGTCAATAGTGCAAATGAAAACCACAATTCCTACGAAATAATTTCAGCTAGAGAATGAATTTATTCGATAAAGATTAAACATAAGTCATGTAACATTAAACATGAGTCTTGTAACTTAAACACTAGTGTTACATGAAACATTGTAATGCTACCAGAATGGTTGAGGTGTTACTGGAATTAAACTTACCAGTGTATTTAGAAAAACAATGCTCAACTTGATTCCACTCGTCTACGCACCCATGTGATGGTCTCCCAACTCCTCTTGGTTGTTCATTGATTCTCAGGTTGAATCACGATTCACTATTTCATTGGACTATGCCCATCTTTTTCACTCCATTATCATGGTCATGGATCCTCTCTTGAACCATCCTCATTGATCAATACTTAAATTATTTAAAGGAGGATCTAGAGTGATAAACACCGAGCATGTTTAGCCTCACTAAGATCTTGTTGAAGTAGCACAAATTGCTAAGGCACCAGTGCAAAATTTTGCAAACAAAATTTCAATTTTTTTTTCTAACTAGTAATTTGCAAAATGCATTGCTAGTTGTTTCCTGACTATTCATCCATCATTATATTTGAAAGTTATTTCTTCCACTGATAGATAAAAAATGGGTTTTTGGTAATTCTATAATTTGGAAATAACAATAAGTATCCATAAGGTGAACCTAGCTCATGTGGAATTTTGTCTTTGAAATTAAGAACAATTTCCTTTGTTCCCTGTTTTGTAGGTTATTTTGATCTCCTTTCTTACCTGGATAACATGGTTTATAGCATGAAAGATTGGATCATACGCCAAGTATTGGATCCCTTCTTCCATGGATGAGTTTGTACTTGGTCTTCAGTTTCACATATCTATCATGGATATAGCTTGTCCTTGTGCTTTGGTCCATTCAACACCTACTATAGTCATGGTGGGTATTGGAGAAGGTGCCACACAAGGTGTTGCCATTAAAGGGGGAAAACACTTGAAAGTGCACATATTGTAAGTGTCATATTGGAAACTGATATTTTTTATTATTTGCACTTGAATTAGGTGTCAATAATTAGAGAAGCACTTCTCTGAGTCTGGTTTTGTTGGTATTTTAAAAGAAAAGGGTCATTAATGAATGAAATTTTTATAATCTATTGGTTAATTGCATTATATTTGATAAGACATGGAAACTCAATGTTGGAAAACCCAATGTTGCTAACGCAAAACTTTTGAAAATTATGTTCCTTCGCGATTTCTATGAAATAGTTGCTGCAATAGAGGTAGTCCCTGCATCTTTATTCCTCAATTACATTTGATTGGTTCAATATGGTTATGTTGAGATTTGTTGATTCTTGTTTGGATTATGTGGATCAAAGTCATTGTTGTGATTATTCATGTTGTACTATTATAGGGGTCGGTGGGATGCACATTAATGCAATCCTAGATAGCCAACTATTACCAACATAATATTGATTGATCTTGGCCTAAATTGATCTTCACAAACATTCTCTAGTGTTGGTTTTGTTCAGAGTTAAGGATTATATGTCTCATTAGCTAATTTAAAGATTGATTTCTAGGCATGTTGTGAGCATCCTTTGGGCAAGGCTATGGTTGAGTATGCCATAAGTTTGAGATAAGGAAGTTCAGAGGGAAGCAATGTCTATTATAAAAGTTATTGAATATGCTAATCTATAGCTAACTCACTCAACATTTTGACTAGAAAGCATCCAAATTTGTAGTAAGAAAACTTATTTCCTTGTTTTTTGGTTCCGTAAATGTCTAGGATGATAGTTGCAATGGTGGGGGATGGAATCAATGATTACCCTACACTTGTGGCTATTGATGTGGGAATGAAAATTAGATTTGGTACAGATATAGCCATTGAATCTGCTAACATAGTGTTGATGAGAAGCAACTTGGAAGATGTCATTACTACCATTGACCTTTCAAGGATCACATTCAAGCGAATGAGACTCAACTACTTATGGGATTTAGGTTATAATGTAATGGGTATCACCATAGCAACTGGATTATTATTTCCATTTACTGGATTTCATCTTCCTCAATGGATTGCAAGGATGCCATGGGGATGTTGTTCACTATTATTAAGATATTACAAGCAGCCAAGGAATTTGGACTTGCTTCAAATGAAAGCAATAATAATTAACCAAGAATGGATAGTGGAGACAGTTTACATAGCTAGTAGTATGATCTATTGATCTATGCAATTAGTGGTGTTCATTGGAAACTAATACTAAGAAAAATGATATGGGAACCATAGACCTTGAGGCATGTTGTAGCAGATATCACTCTTAAGATTTAGAGAACAAGCATTCATGTAGAATAAAGCACAATGTGTATTTGTGTTTACTTTCCCAGAAATTGAATGACACCACATATATTGCATGGTAATAGACACAATTTGTGCCAAAGAGAAAGAATGGGAAACATTTATCACTTGATTCCCATCTTTTCAAATTCAAGCTATTATCACTATTATCACTATTGAAAAGTTATTATCACGATTGATCATCTCATGAATATGGTTCCCTTAAATGATACATGAGAACAGATCCTTTAATAAATTGTCATAAGAAAGACCTTTCAAGTCCATACTGCTACTATATATGAGGCCATTCCTTTTTTACTTGCATGTGAAAAATGTGTAAATAACCCAGATATGCAACTAAATGGTTCAAGTGCTCTATTAAGGTGTTAAGTGATTGTTTTGGGTCTCAATACTCTATTTTCGTACATGTCATTTTCTAATTTACCTATAGGATATAAGCAATTAAGGGGCAATATGTTTTTGCATATTCCATGTTCTATATTAGCACATGTGCAAATATATATACAATTGCATGCAGAATGCAATTGTAGGCTGTCTATTAGATGAAAAAAAGTCTTAGCTATCAACTATTTCCATTGTCAAAACTTGTACTTTTATTTGGTTTTAGCAAGTGTTGTTGCTAGTTTCAACTACTTGTTCAGTAGGTGATTGCTCTTAGGAAAGAGCTTTCATTGATGTTGTAATTAAATATATTTCTACCATGATAATATGCTTTAGACATCCCTCTAAATCATCAAACAACCATAAACAATAATGACAAAGTCCTGCCTCTATAATAGAAAAGACTATATTATTCAATATTTTTCCTATCCATGTATCATTGCTATGGATCTTTTATAGCTGGTCTTATGATTAATATTTTCATGAGAATGCTTGCATTTCAGTGGCCCAAGATGGTCCATTGTATGGTGGAAACCGGAAAATGCATTGATAACAAATAATTTTTTGAATCATTTAGTTTATAAGTCAGCTAAATATCTCATGTAGGTCATGCTTCTTTCCCCTAGCTTTTAGTGGCATGTGTACCAATGGTGGACACACTCCCTAAGACATGCCATTTTCTACTTTACCTATAGGCTATAGGAATTTAAGGGGTAATATGTTTTTGCATATTCCATGTTCTATATCAGCAAATGTGCAAATATAGATACAATTGCATGCAAAATGCAATTGCAGGCTGTCTGTAAGATGAAAAATAGTCTTAGTTATCAATTATTTCCATTGTCAAAACTTGTACTTTTATTTGGTTTTAGCGAGTGTTGTTGTTTGTTTCAACTACATGTTAAGTAGGTGATTTCTCCTAGGAAAGGAACTTGCATTGATGTTGTTATTAAATATATTTCTACCGTGATAAGCTGCATTAGACAACCCTCTAAATCATCAAACAACCATAAGTAGCAATGACAAAGTCCTTCCTCTATACTAGAAAAGAATGTATATTATTGAATACTTGTCCTATCCATGTATCATTGTCATGGATATTTTATAGCTGGTATTATGATTGATTTTTTCATTAGAATGCTTTCATTTCATTAGCCCAAGATAGCCCATTCTATGGTGGAAACCAGACAATGCATTGACAACAGAGAATTTTGTGAAATGTTCATTTTATAAGTCAACTAAATATCTCATGTGGGTCATGCTTCTTTCCCCTAGCTTGTAGTGGTATGTGTACCAATGGTGGATACACTCCCTAAGACATGTCATTTTCTACTTTACCTATAGGCTATAGAAATTTCAGGGGTAATTTTTTTTGCATATTCCATATTCTATATCAACACATATGAAAATATAGACACATAGTTTATGCATCTAATCTTCAAATGCATGTATGATCAACAGAGGCATAAGGGTTTAAGAGAAGTACCATCATGTTTTTCTTATCATTTATTTCAAAGGAGGAATCAAATGCACTATGGATAAGCATCACATGCCTACAGAAGTATCATGAAACTTATAATTACTCCCAAGTTAAGGTGTAATGGTTCCCATATGTTTGAATTGACCACAAGAATGAAGTTCTATTGTATAAGCTCTTGAATAGTCATAAAATCCATTAGCATAGGTTTGAGGAGCCTCAATTCCATGCTTCAACCATAAATACCCCTACTATTTGAGTAGATTGTAATGTTCACTAACCTTCTCTATGGAAGTGTTTCTAGCATCCCCCATCCCCAATCCTTCAATCTCTTGGTTGAGCACATTTCCCCAAGCCAACTTGGCACACAACCTACATTCCCAATGCCAAGGGGACATGTACCTACATTCGACTCTCAAAAAATAGTAAAATAAAATATTTACAAAAAAATTAAAGTCAAATATATGGGGAATGAATCAAAATCTCATTGACATGAATTGGGGAAACAAATGTGGTTTATGAAACATGACAAGTTTCAAAACAATATTTTGAACATTTTAGGACAAGCTATTAGGTTTATAATTGTTAATTCTTTTTATAAATTTGTTTACTAATAATCTATTCATGAAAAATATATAGATATTTATGACTCACTTTTATTATTTTTTTCAATGAGAATAATATATTTTTATATAAATATATGAATTTATATAATCAATATACATTATAATAATACACATTTTCTTTCCAAGGAAAACCTTACAACTATATATATGTCTACATTACCCCTAATGTACCCAAGTACCCTGTTTCAAAGAGTGGCATCCTTGTCCCCATACCCAAGTTTCCTGGAAACTTAGGTTATTACTGATAAGGGTGCTGCTATTATCATTCCAAGTTTTATTAGGTGCTGACTTGAGTTGATATTGGATATTTAAACTTGAAGTCTAGTCTTAATGTAAGGGGACGACCTATGTGTGCCACTGTATGAGGCCAACTTTTCATTCCTTAGAATAACCTCAAATCAATCACTATCCTATAAAACCTCAAATTTATCTCTGTGCTTGAAGATAACAATACCTTAAATCAACAAAAAACAGAACATTTTTCTCGTTGTGGATGTATGACGATAGACCCTTGGTTAAAGGGTAAATTCAATACTTGAAAAGGACCCAAGGACTGCACTAACATACAAATCAATATCATAGTAAAAGCGATTCCCAACTTAGCCAAGTCTACAAATGGCAAACTGGGTAGCACTCTCATCTCTAGAACGGACAAAATATACTAAAAATAACAAGTTAACAACAATTGATTAAATATAACAACAACATATCTAGCTATGACAACAATAGATATAAGTGGAAAAATTAATAATTTAGGGTAGTGCAACAACAATTATAGAAACTAGCTAACATAACAATAAAGAAGACATCACCTGTAATTGTTGACATAATTTGAGATTATACAGAGGGGGGTATATTAGAATATGTTTACCTCATTGATGTAATTACAGATGTTACTTTTTCCTTCTTAGTTTTAGCCTCATTAAATGTAACTCAAGCCAAGTTTTCCTAATGTCTATCATCTCTAGTGACATATGGGCATGCTGAAACATCATGCCCACATATTATGACAATGTGGTATTTAAAATGGTGTATGTCCCCATGTAACAATTCCCCAGAAAATGTACATTTTACTCTTTATCAAAACTGAAAACTTCTCACAACAATTCCAAACAAAGTATCTCTCCCTTGGAATTATGGATTTTTTAAAATTTTTTGTCTAGGTCCTAGGGTTTTATGGATTTTTCTTGTTTGTGGAAAATTGTTGAAAAAAGGACAACAAAAGGCCCTAAAATGATAGTGGGAAAAAATGACTAAAAGTTAAAATATATTGGAAAACTACCCTTAAAAAATTGTTGCAATGTGTCAGATTTTATGTAAGAGAGGAGAAAAGAGGAGTCAACAGCCTCTTACTAGGTGAAATTTTCTCTTAATGGAATGTTGGACTGTTTTTGAAATGGGCTGGAATAGAACGAAAAGCTTGGTTATTTGGATGACAAAATGTGCTTCATTTGCACTAACTGAATGTCAAAAATGCTAGCCATGTATGTTGAAATCTCTATTTTTTTGTTGGGAGAGCTATGCATAAAAACCTAAGAAAATTTGAGTAAAGTGATGTTTTTTCTTCTAGGACTCATCGATTTTTTTAATGTGGTTCCTAGTCAGACTCTTTGACTGTCAAAAACTTGGTGAGTCCTCACAGGTCAGAGTTTAAAACACAAGTCCTCATCCATCAAACTCACCAGTAGTAAGTTGAATGCGTTTCCCGATTATGTCAGTCCATTTTATGGGCCAAGTGAAATTTCCCCGACCTATCTAAATACAGGGAAGGGTATAACAATCATCAGTAAGGATGTACTTATTTTGGGGTTTCTTAGTCTCCCCTCCTCTTCTGTATAGGGATACAAAGAAACTAAGGACTTCCATATGGATAGGGATCAATATGAAAAACATTAATTAGAATGTCTCTCAATACCTTACTCTAGAATTTGAATAATTGGGACTATGTAAGCACACTTACAGGAGAGGTGGGGAACAAAAGACACTCTTCCTATGGCCTTCTTTTTTTCCGTGATGATAAGTGTAGGTAGCTATGTGATTCCTCTCCTATCAATCACTATCTTTGACAAATCCAATGAGCAATAGGTGATATAATTAATTTGCAGATGCTTTGAAAATTTTGGGTGCGGATGTTTTTGGAATGGTGCACCACAATTGGTGCTATTATGTCAAACATGGGCATGGTCGAGGAAGAAATGAATAGTGCCTTTTTCAATTTCTTGGATTGGAATAAAAATAGGTGCTTCCTGTTGTGTTTGAAGTGAGATCACTATATGGGACTCTTGTTTGGTACATTCTATTTTCTGCTTTAGGGATACTTCTACTATCTTCTATAAGTTTTCAAGCGATTGTAGGAGTTCAAAATTATCCTTATTGTTTTGGTATGTTCCTAGAGTTTATAGCCTTTATATGGGGTGTGCTTTCTATGGAAACTCTGTATCAAGGATGTCCTAGGTACATCGCATAATTACCTAGTATGTCGAGTACGTCAAGGGACACAACTAGGTGTGCCCCTGTCCCATTTATTTGCATCCTTATCAAACAAGGATATATAAAAGTATTCCACCCAATAGAGTATTTCTAGATGTCCCTATTTGATAGGGAATTATTTTATTGAATGAAAAAATAAAGACTTGAATTTAAACTATTTTTCGATTCATATCTAGTGGGTCCAACCAACCTTCCCACACACTACAAACTATAAAAGAAACCCTTAATCAAAACGTAACATCATTTTGAAGAGTTATTGTTGTTGTTAACCAGTTTTATGGAAACTTGATGAGTGAAGTCATAATAGAAAAGGATATTTGCCACTTTTCCATAGGATTCAACACATTGAACACATTGGAGAGCATTTTAAATTTGGATTTTATCCTTCATGTGGGAAACAATTGTGTTAGTGATGGTTTTTAGCTATTTCCCACTAGAATGGTGGGTGGAAATATGTAACAAAAGTTCTTTTTTGTTCATCTCTCACTAAAATCAACCTAGAAATTGTTGGAGAGGACATTTTTCAAGCCAGTATTACCTAGTATGTGAAGTACATCAAGCGACACAACCATGTATGTCTCTATCCAATTTAATGGCATCCCCTGCAAACACGAATGTATTTCTACATGTCCTTGTTTTCTAGGGAGTTTTTTTATTGAATGAAAAATTAAAACCTTGACCAATTTAAACTGTTTTCAAATTCATGTCTAGTGGGCCCCACTAAACTCACTACATACCACAAACTGTAAAAGAAACACTAAATGAAAATGTAACATGATTTTGAGGAATGATAGCTGGTGTTGAGCAGTTGTCTGAAAACTCGGCAAGTGAACTCATAAAAGCAAATACTTTTTGGCATATTTTCACAGGATTCAACTTTGAACATGGTAGAGAGCAATCCAAGTCTGAATATTAGCCTTCAATGGACAAAAAATTGTGACAACAATGGTTTTTGGCAATTTCTCAGTAGAGAAGTGGGTGGAAACCTGTAACAACAGTTATTTGTTATTGATTTCACACTAAAATCAACCTGGAAATTGTTGGAGACGCCATTTATCAATTCCATGGGATATTGTTGCTATCATAATTAATAATTCAATGTATTATAGTATGTAACTTATTTGCTATTCATTTTTTGTTATTAATCGTTAACCATTGATGAAAAAATCCCATTTTTAAAATATTTAATCAACATATTTTTCTATATTTGGGGTGGGGTCCCCTATGTTTGGGTTCCCTGATGTCCCCTAGGCCATGCCATCCCTAAAATTTGTGGGGTTTCTACAAACATATCGAGTACATGTCCCATCATACTTGCATCCACACATACCAAAAACTTAGTGGAACATTTTTAAGAATCAAGGAACCATTTGTGATCCACCCCTATAGAATTCTGCCTGGAACTACCAGAATTATTCTTCTCTTCCTTCCGTCGTTGTTTTTGCCAATTTTGGAGGTAGAAATTGCCTCCTTTAAAGTAATGGATATGAACATTAGCTATGGATTTACAAGATTACAACCTCTTCCCTGGAATATCCAATTGGAGGATAGATCAACCGCCAACCATAATAGAAGCAGGTAAACTAGTGGTTCACATATGGACTTAAAACTCAACTAAACTAGAGAAAAATATCTCATGGGGATCTCCACCTTGAAAAATCAATGAAAAATGATTGACCTAACCCACTGGGATCTTTCAAAATAGAAGGACATAAGGGTAGAATTTGGTCCAATTTTGTGCACACGGGTCATGAGATCATTTAATGAAATCTCTCTAGGTGAAATCACATATTCAACCACTACCTTAAGGTGAATCCTTGGTTCCACGAAAATACCTCACAAGAATTGAACCTTTCCCATTGGTGAAAAAATACTCGCTCCTTGAAAATGGATTCAACCCCTTTGGGAAAAATGTCTGGAAATGAGTCATGATTGGTTAACCATATTGGGGCATCTCGGGAAGTATTGGATCCCATGGTTAAAAAATGTGGTGGCATAACCTTTATGTGCACTTCACTTGTGTTCTAATATCAGATTAAAGACACACCCAAATTTCCTATCAAACCAAACCTCAATGATATTCGAACCTAGATGGGAAAGAGAAAAGTCCTATTGCTTTCCCATTGAACCCCATGCTCATGTCCTTATAATATAATATCTATATTCCATATATATACAACTTACAAGTTTAATATATATTGCTCAAGTAGATTGGATTCAGTTATAAGCATAGTTTCTTACATCCAATAGGATCTATGATGGAAATGGTAAATATTGATTAGACCAATAGAAACAAAATCTTCCTTTCTATTTTTTATATAATATAACTCATCCACATAGCTTCACTTATTATTTCAATGTAACTATTAGCTACAAATTGTCTATCAAGTCACGCAATTGGGTAAACTAGTGAAGGAGGGCATAAGAAGTTAAACTTGATTATATATATATCTTATGATGACAAGACAACTGAAAAAAAGAAGAAGAAGGAATAGGGAAAATAACTCAATAGTGGAATGTGGATTTATCAGTTTCCACTTTTCTTGTAATGTTGACTAGTTATGACATAAGGACCCAATGGATTAGTTTAATTAGTTTAAACAACCTATTTCATGGGCAAGTTCATTGTACGGTCCCTAGTTCTAGTCCCCAAAATTATCCACTATGTTGCTAATCACTACCATGGTTAGCAATTGGGCCACCTTCTAACATATGTTCCATGGAAATGTGGATCTTGTTATGCTTTCCTTAGAAAAAAAAAGCATATATAGTACGCAAGGATTAGCTCAATTGGTAGGTTCTTGTACAAAAGTTGAAGGAGGTCTAGCATCAAATCCCACTCAGTCCCTTGGGGTTACCTATGAAAAGAAAAAGGTTGGTCAAGAACACCTCCTCTCGTAGACATCTATGGAAGGTTCCAACATGAACTATACGAGGAAATAGCCTTGGGATTGTAATAACCCTCTGGTTTAACAATTGGACATATTATTGTGGTTATTATGTTGGATATTATGGCACAAGGTGCCGAAAATATGGTTTGCACATTACTATTATTTTTTATTATGTTGAACATTATTAATAAATAAAATAATTGGATTGATCGATGCCATGAAAAAGAGTATGAGGAACCATGATGTTACGAACAAGGGATTGTGGGAAAGGTGTAACCTTGTGTTTTGACCAATGTGGATGTGATACACCCTTCTTGTGGACTTGGTGTACCCTCTTGATTTATGAACCCTTGTGTGTTATGCTACCCCTTGGTTTTTATTTTATTCTGGGATTAATTTTATTTGAAGTTAGAGTTTTTCCCTCACCTAGTGTGCCCCTCATGAAAATTTGTAATTCCCACCTTGATGAAGACCCTAATTCCTGTCCCCTCTAATGCACCCTCTTGAGAAGTGTAAATCCCATTTTTCTAATTTGGGAATGTAACTCCTCCCTTGTGTTTCCCTCTCTCCCCCCAATTTGAATTGCTCTTGGGAAATGGGATTTGAGTGGATGGGAGCTAGTCTCTCTGGTTGGTTATGCATGCTCCTGGATCTTGTTTTTGCTTTGGTACTGGTGTGATTGGTTTTTGTTTCTCTTGACATGAGTTTTTGTTGGTTTTTATGCCCTTGCTGAGCATGTGCCCAAGTTGAGTTACTCTGAAATTGCCACTGTTTTGTCCTGGAATTGCCTCTGGAGATCCTAGATTGGAAGTGATGTGGAATCCACTTTCTATTGGATTTGAGTTTGGATTGATATAATTTTGAATCTTTTGTCCTAGAGCCACTGGAATTTCCCTAGAGTGGAAGTCAAGGAATACTTTCCATTGGGTTGTGGTTGGACTGATTTCTCCTGAAAACTTTGTCCTCGAATTGCCACTAGAGATCTTGGATTGGAAGTGATGTGGAATCCACTTGCCATTGGATTATGGTTGGACCAATGTTATTTGGATTTTTTGGTTGAGTGCACTCTTTCTTGTGGAATCATGGTTTTGGCTCAAGGGTGACCATTGCAAAGTGAGTTTTGGATTTCATTTTGTCTATGGCTGGGTGGAATGTGGCACGGTCAATTTCAATTGCGTAGTTTGGAAGATAAGTACTTTATTTCATGTTTATTTGAATTACTTGTATTTGATATGATTCTTATATGGTTTCACATGAAATGTATGAGAAAATATATGATCTTATTATGGAATAAATTTCTCATATATTTTAGTTACATTATGTTATTAGTTTTTGGTATTTTGTGAGCAAGTGCATGAGAAAAATGTTTATTTGGCACCTCTGCTACAAATTTGATAATTTTTCCTCTGATATTTATATTATGTGTACTTTTATTGTGCAATAACTTAGGAATAATTGGAAACACCTCTCTACAATGTTTCTAGCACTACTAAATTTTTGGCCTTCAAGGGGGGTTGTCTTCCACTCCCAAAAGTGACCTACGGGGGGGGGGAGGGGGTCGGTTTGGCATTAGGGGCGGTTTTGGAAAAATCACCCCTAAAGGCACCAATGTTAAATTTTTTTCCCTTTAAGGGCGATTTTTTATGAGATTGGAACCACCCCCAAAAGTGACTTTTGGTAGCGGTTTGTGACCCCCCTCATAGAGGTCTATGGAGGTGGTTTTGAACCCCCCTTGCATACCCCTTCATAGAGCCCTATGGGGATGGTTTTGAACCCCATTCATAGATACCTACGAGTGGAAGTCAAGGAATACTTTCCATTGGGTTGTGGTTGGACTGATTTCTCCTGAAAACTTTGTCCTCGAATTGCCACTAGAGATCTTGGATTGGAAGTGATGTGGAATCCACTTGCCATTGGATTATGGTTGGACCAATGTTATTTGGATTTTTTGGTTGAGTGCACTCTTTCTTGTGGAATCATGGTTTTGGCTCAAGTGTGACCATTGCAAAGTGAGTTTTGGATTTCATTTTGTCTATGGCTGGGTGGAATGTGGCACGGTCAATTTCAATTGCGTAGTTTGGAAGATAAGTACTTTATTTCATGTTTATTTGAATTACTTGTATTTGATATGATTCTTATATGGTTTCACATGAAATGTATGAGAAAATATATGATCTTATTATGGAATAAATTTCTCATATATTTTAGTTACATTATGCTATTATTTTTTGGTATTTTGTGATCAAGTGCATGAGAAAAATGTTTATTTGGCACCTCTACTACAAATTTGATAATTTTTCCTCTGATATTTATATTATGTGTACTTTTATTGTGCAATAACTTAGGAATAATTGGAAACACCTCTCTACAATGTTTCTAGCACTACTACATTTTTGGCCTTCAAGGGGGGTTGTCTTCCACTCCCAAAAGTGACCTACGGGGGGGGAGGGGGTCGGTTTGGCATTAGGGGCAGTTTTGGAAAAATCACCCCTAAAGGCACCAATGTTAAATTTTTTTCCCTTTAAGGGCGATTTTTTATGAGATTGGAACCACCCCCAAAAGTGACTTTTGGTAGCGATTTGTGACCCCCCTCATAGAGGTCTATGGAGGTGGTTTTGAACCCCCCTTGAATACCCCTTCATAGAGCCCTATGGGGATGGTTTTGAACCCCCTTCATAGATACCTACGAGGGTGTTTGTGAACCCCCTCATAAACCCCCTCATACAGACCTATGGGGGTGGTTTGGAACCCCACCCATAGAGTCCTATAGGGGCAGTTTGGAACCCCCCTAGTAGAGTCCTATAGGGGCGGTTTGGAACCCCAACCACTTATACTATGAAATGAAAACTATATAATATGAACGAGAATTCTACCCATAAAAACAATGATTTTTGAAAAAAAAAATCAAAAACACCCCCGAAATAGAAAAGTGTTGATACCAGTATACACGTTTTTTTTTTCAAGCTAAAAAATAGAGCCATGGCCTAAACATCCCATATTGTTGTTTACAAAAACTTAAAATCAACTCTAAATTGGAAAAAAGTTTTTTTTCTTCAAGAGATAAATTACAACTTTATGGAAAATTGCATATTAAACAAAAAACAAATTTCTCTAATAATTTCACCACTCTAACCATATAAAAACAAATAAATTATGATGTGATTCATATTGAGATAATATATTAGACCATACAAGAACAAATGGTTCATATAAATATTCAAAAAATCCTCTAGAGTTTCAATTACAAAAAGAATCTAAACTCCTTCTTCAAATTCATCCATGGATTCTAACACCCCATCATCAAAAACTCCTCTAGAGTTTCAATTACAAAAAGCATACTAATAAAAAGCATCGAAACTGCTTCTTCAAATTCATCCATGGATTCTGACACCCCATCAGAATCTACATTTTCTGCAGATGAAGGACTTTATGAAGATGTAGATGACCCATATTCTTCTCTATTATAAATGGGTGCACCATCTGAGTCTACATCTATGCCCATCATTTCAGATGTCATATTCCTTCGGGATCTACGGCTTGGTTTAACAGAATCCCATCTTGCAACTTCTTGCTGTGGCAGCAACCTCTTGATAATCTCTATAGTCTTGGAGTGGAGAGTGTCTTTCTTTGTCAACTTGAAATCATAAACATGTATATCAACTTCCTCTAATTTCAAGATGTCAATGCGGCAGTGATTTATTTTTTGACCTTTTCTTTTTCTCTTTCTGCAAACCTTTTTCTCAACCACCATCTCTGCCTTGTACACACCATCAAATGGGTGTGTATCTGTTGCATACCAATGTACTTCTACTGATACTACTTCTTCATTTTTTTTATTGACCTTCATAGCTTTTGCAATCCAGAATGGATAATGACGTGGATCATCTGTAGCCAAAACTGCAATCATGCAACCCTCCTTGATATCTTGTACCGAGCCCCTGTAAAGGTCTTCCATCTCTCGATGCTTTGCAGATGATCTTGTAGAGTCAATATACATTTCTCTTTCCTCTACTTGAGAAAACTCAACAGATCGAGGTTCAACATTTGTTACCTCGTTTTCATTTGATAAAATTTGTGGCCAAGCAAATGGAGACTTCAAATATATATCTCCATTTGTAGAGTTTGAAATTATGTCACTCTGCTCCATGAAAAAAGACTCCCACCAAACAGAATCAACAACATCAAAGTACTCATATATATCTTCGATATACATTTTGATTTCTTCCAAGAATTTAGAAGAATCAACATCTCTACTATGTCTCCTTGCATTATGAATCTCTGTAGATGATTGCAATAACAATAAATTTTAAGCATACATTTGACAACTTGGGATGAATTTCAAAAATGCCAAACCTGATGAAGTCCCCCATTCTGTGCTAGTTGAGTACTTCTTTCCCCACAATAGTGTTTTTCCATCAATCTTTTTTATATGAAATTGATGCTGAAAGCTAATGTCATAAAGTTTTTCAATGCACATTTCTTCACCATGCAATCCAAACAAAAATCTTCACATGTCAACAGTTTCTTCCAATTTGTACAATAGGCTATGGATGGTATGCTTTCCCTATAATTTCAATCAACGATGGTAGGCTCCCGAATTTATTCCTCCTCAATGTCCTTGCAAAATGGCTAAACATTTGATCAACATAATCATGCGTATGCCCAACCAGAAGGAACCCAAATTTTACATTTTTAAAAATTCCCAATTCAACAAGCATGCTTAGATAACCAAATATGACCTGATTTTTGTTTTCTCGGCTTCCCTTGTCCAATTGTAGATATAGAACTTCTGGAAGATCACTAGGGCAATGAGTAATGACATGGTGAATTATGGTGATGGTCAAATTTGCATCATTGTGAATATTTGGAGCTGTAAAGTAAACCCTTGGAATCATGTCACCATTAAAAACCATACACCCAACCAATTGGAACTGAATAAAATTCTCCTCCTTTAAATTCTTTGGCACACGGACAAAATGTGGCAAGAGTGTTTTTTTTTTTTATCCATGCCATCAATTATCAAACCCATATACTTATGTGGAGCATCATAACACTTCTTGCGATGTTTGTACAATTTTTGCTGTTCATTTGATTGTTGATGGCGATGTTCTTGCAGTGCATTGATTATGGAATCTACAAACAACATTTAACAAAAACAAATTGTTAACTAGCTTTAATAATTGACATTTATCTTTTTATTTTTTTTGTAAACATACCTCTTTCTATCCCTTTTGATCTATCCCTTCTTTCTTTAAGAGAAGCACATGTACTGCAGACCCCCATCCTTGACCTCTTTGGAATGCGGTCATTGTTGAACTTCTTTTTCCATACTCTTGTGAAATATGCATATAGGATGAAGTTGTCATTGCCTTGAACACCTTGAACATAATCCTTGTATAAGTTGTAGATTTCCTGCCTTGTGAAATTATCTGGAATGTGTATTGTTTCTCTATTTGGCATACTCTCTCCATGCTTGGAAAAGAAATCATGCATCCATGATATTGCAATGTGTGTTGATGGCCCAGTGATTTTTCCCTGATAATCGTCAGTGTAAAATGTAGGATCCTTTTCTAGTCTTGTTTGGATTCTCGATAATCGAATATTACCAGTTGAGTGAATCCGTTTGAATGCCTTTTCTACAAGGCATAATTCTTCCAACGCAATAATCATAACCTGTCATAGTAGAAATCATGCACCCCACTAAATATGAATTTTGCATGCTTTTGTTCATTCATAAATACATCTTCCTTTTCTCCAAGACATAATTGTAGCCTAAAATTTTCAAACAAATTTTGTGGCAACACTCACTCCAAATCAAATGAGTAATTGAACTTGGCCTTGTGAGCAATTCTTTCCTAGACCTTGTATAAATGGAATGCTTTGGATTGACATAAAAAGGTCTAGTCCTACACTTAATCCTGCGTTGCATTGGATTCTGTCGTTCGATCTCCTGGACCATTATGTCTGCAACAACATCCTCATTAGAATGAATGTTTTCATTGTGATGCATATGACCCCCCTCATTGAAAATTTCATCACCAAATTCATTATGAAAGTTATTTTCATGATCACTAATAAGTTGATCACTTGATGCCAGATCAATGTGATCATCAACATTATTTGTGCCACTAAATTCTTCACTGAAAGGGAACTCTAGAGATTCAACATTGACATCATTGTTTCCTATAAAATCCTTACTTGGAGGAGAATCATTGTCTTCATCATTGGTGCCTGTAACATCCTTACTTGGAGGAGAATCATTGTCTTCATCATTGGTGGCTTCATCATCAACAGAATGATCATCGGTGCCATTGAAATCCTCTGTTGGAGGGAAATCATCATCGTTTCCATTGAAATCTTCACTCAAAGGAAAATCATCATCGGTGCCATTGAAATATTCACTCGGAGGAAAATCATCACCCGTGTCATTGAAATCCTTGCTCGGAGGAAAATCATCATCGGTGCCATTGAAATCCTCACTTGGATGATAGTCACCATCATTGCCATTGAAATCCTCCCTTGGAGGTAACTCATCATTGGTGCCATTGAAATCCTCGCTTGGAGGAAACTCATCATTGGTTCCATTGAAATCCTCGCTTGGAGGAAAGTCATCATCTGTGCCATTGAAATCCTCGCTTGGAGGAAAATCAACTTCACCATTATTGATGTCTTCTTCCTCACCAAAATCATCATCTGTTCCATTAAAATCCTCGCTAGGACGAAAATCATCATCAGTCCCACAAAAATCCTTGCTGGGAGGAAAATCATCACTGGTCCCATTAAAATCCTTGCTTGAAGGGAAATCATTGTTGGTGCCTTAAAAATCCTCGCTTTAAGGAAAATAATCATTGGTTCCTTGAAAATCCTCGCTGGGAGGAAAATTGTCATCATCTTGTTTGCTGTCTTTAGGATCCCCACTTGGAGGAAGCTCTTCATCATCATCATATTCTTTCCCTTCATTACTAGTGTCTTCAAAATCTTCATAATTAGGAAGTTCTTGAATAAAATGCTTGATTACATTGCTTGCACTACCAGTATCTTGGCTAGATGAACAATACATTTCTTCATTGACATTGGGATTTACTTCATATGAGTCCATGACTTCTCACTAAAAGATAGAATTATAGAAAAATCTTAATCACTCAATTGCAAAGAAATTTTACCACAGTCCTCACCAAAAAGTAGAATGGTGCAACTGTCAACTGACAATCTTATAGCTATGAAAATGAAAATATCCCTCCAAAATTTTCGTTCAAAATTTTCCCTCGGAAATTTCCCTACAAAATTAAAGCGCACATTCATATGATATTAGAAAAATTGAAATAATATATTAACTAATTACATATTTCTATCCCAGAGATATAAGACTAGTAATTTTTCTCGTAACGTTTTTTATATACAATTTGTAATAAAGAAATGACTATTTACATTTTTTTTACTCCACATTCATAACATTAGTAATCATTTCATTTAAACCTATGTTATATAAATTTAATAATAATTCAGTAACTAATTTCATTTTTTTAATCCCACATTAGTAAAACAAGTATTGTTAAACCTAATCTAGGTTATATAAACCATTTATATTTCCTACTATTCATCTTTTAATTTGGAGCAACTTAGTAACACTTTCAAGGTTAGTGCTTTTTCTGTTTTTAATAAATTAATTAGTTTTTTTGTTAATTTTGCAATAATTATTTTATGGCTTTATTAATATGGTAATGCTTGTTTTATGGCTTTATTGATTTATTCTTTTACATTTTTGTTTTTTCAAAATTCTTAAGAATGGTAAACTTAAACCTAATCTATCTTATTAATACAGGATTGTTTAGTCTTTGGAGCAATTCACGAAGGTTTTCAAGAAGGACGAGAAGATTGCATAGAGGAACTTCTAGCAGTTTCAATAGAGGAGGCTCTACCACTTTTTGGGTTAGTTTTGTATTTTTTTTAAATGTATTTATCCGACGAATATTAGCTTTGGGTTTAAAATAGAAATTAATTTTTTTTACCAAACCTATCCATGCTCCCTTCCTTAATTTGTTTTACCCTCCGCCCCCTTCCTAATTTTTTTTTTACCATCCACCCATGCACCCCCACCTCCCCCCTCCCCATCCTTCTCCCTCCTCTACCTCCTTCCGCGCCCCTCCCCTTCCCCCTCCTCCCCCCTCCTCCTCCCACGCCCACCCTTTCCCCTCCTCCCTCCTCCTCTCGTGCAGCACCACCTTCCCTTGCAGCCCCCCCCTTCCCCCTCCTCCCTTCTCCTCCCGCATTCCCCCACCTTCCCTCACCACCCTCCTCCATCCTCTCCGCGCGAGTGAGGCATACCCTTTCATGCCCAAGCGGCGAAAGATTCGCTCGCTTGGGCACCAAAGGGTGTCCCTCACGGGCATCCGCGATGCCCAACATCGCGACGCCCGTGAGGGGTGGCCCTTTGGCACCCAAGTGGGAAGATGTTAGTTTTTCAGAATTTACTTCAATCTAATCTAGGATCTTAACTAACAGAACAACATGTACAGCATATCTACAGCATATCAATCATGGACACAATAATGCAAACACACAAGAGATACAGAGTTTACTTGGGGAAAACCATAAAGGTGAAAAACCCCAATAACTTCCTCAGAGATAGATAGAGCAATGATACAACCCAAGAATAAGAGATAGACATCTCCTAGCAGCATCGTCTCCTCCTCCACAAGTGCGCCACTCTCCAAAGAGTGTGTGTGAGAATAGAATGATCAAATAGAGTGCCTCCCGCACTCTGTTTATACTTGACTTGACTTGCCTAATAACCTTTACTAGGTCGGCCTCAACTTAACCACATAACACAATGTTGAATGGGCCGACACCCAATAGGGTGTTCTAATAACCCTTTGACCCACATGGCCAACCCCCACTAGGGTGGTCTAATAACCCTTCGACCCACATGAATTATACAGGGCCGACCCCAACAAGGTGGTCTAACAACCCATCAAGTATAAGTTACGACACTTCCATATAGAGGAATAATAACATCTCTATAGGAATACAAACACTTCCGTATAGAGGAATAATACTATCTCTATAGGAGTACAATATACATATATGAAATACATAGGTGAAATACATTCCAAAGTTACATGTACATCAACACTCCCTCTTTACTAGGAAGGTATTTCTCGACACAAGTTTTCTAGCACAAGTCTTCTTCTCTGGATCATGGTCACTGGATAATCGTCATCAAGTCATCATCATCGTCACTGCTGCTACTATCTCAATCAATCTCTGAATCTACTCATCATAGGAAGTTCTACAGAGCCAGTCCTTTTTCATACTGGATGTAGGCCCACCACCTACAGGTCTTCAACATCACTGGCCATACTGTGGAATCCTCAGGACTTATTACGTGCATCACAAAACCTGGCTGCAGCATCCCAGGTTGTTACGAGCAAACAACTCTACCTGTCAGATCTCCCAAGAGCACATTACATGTGACTGTCACAAAACCTTAAAAGAGTCTCTTGACTAGCAAGAACCCTAAAGAGCATCTGAGGCCTTTTTCATCCTATCCAGATCTCCAGGACTTATTACATGTGACACCCACCACAAAACCTTAAACGAGTGTCTTGTCAAGCAACAACCCTAAAGAGCATATGAGGCCTTTTTCATCCTGTCCAGATCTCCAGAAATTATTACATGTGGTCATGGCAATGCCTCGAAAGAGCATCTGAGGCCTTTTTCATCCTGTCCAGATCTCCCAGGTCTACTTACATGCCATAGGACAAAACCTCGAAAGAGCATTTGCCAGATCTCCCAGGGAGCTATTATATGCCAGTGGAAAAGCCTAGCAAGAGAATCTGCAAACCTCCCAAGGCGCTATTATTTGTCCTCCCAAAGCAAAACCTCAAAAGAGCATTTGCCAGATCTCCCAGGGAGCTATTATATGCCAGCGGAAAAACCTAGCAAGAGAATCTGCAAACCTCCCAAGGTGCTATTATATGCTTATCTGCACAACCTGTCCACGTCCACAGAGTATCAACCTGATACTCACCATACATCATCCTGATGTACACATGATCATCCTGATCATCATCACTGCATCGTCCTCATGCATGTCATCTGGAGCAACATCCTGAAGCTCATCACCCATGATCATCTTGATCATACAATGCATCCACCTGATGCATATACAAATACATACACATGATCCAACTGATCATATGCAGCATCCAACATGATGCACACATACACATACAGAGGAGTAACTGGAGAATTGTCCTGATGCTCATCATCTAGCACTTATATCCACATCCATGGAAGGATCCTCCTCTCACCATGCTCGAAATGGCTCCTGCAAATTTGTCCATCAATTCTTCCTCGAAGTGTCATCAATCTGAAGAACACCAAGCCTCTCTCTGAATCACTTGAACTTCACTCTGGCTAGTGGCTTCATCAGCACATCTGCAACCTGCTCATCCGTCGCAACATACAGGAGCTTCACTGCTCCTCTCTGCACCATAACCCTGATATAGTGATATTTGATCTCAATGTGTTTCGACCTGTCGTGGAACATCAGGTTCTCAGATAGCTTCACACAACTCTAGTTGTCACAAAAGATACCAGTAGCCTCCAACAAGAGATCAAATAACTCAAATAATAGCTTCCGAAGCCATACTGCCTCATAACTAGCTGAACAAGCAGCAACATACTCTACTTCAGCTGTACTCAGTGCTATGCAGGACTGCTTCCTGCTAAACCAAGAGATCACACCTGATCCCATACTGAAGAAGCACCCAGAAGTGCTCTTCCCATTTGCAGCACTGCCTGGCCAGTCCGAATCAACATAACCCTGTAGGTTAAACTTTTGATTCGCATCATACTTGATCCCATAATCAATTGTACCCTTCAGGTACCTCAGAATATGCTTTATAGAAACCAAGTGAACACCTCTGGGATCTGTCAGGAACTGGCTCCATGTGTTCACTGTAAAGCAAATATCTAGTCTCGTGTTCATTAGGTACATCAGGGACCCAATCATCTGACGATATACAGTGACATCAACTGTATCAGATGAAGCATCACACAGAAGCTTCAAGTTCGATGCCATAGGTGTGGCCATGTCCTTGCAGTCCATCATCCCGAACCTATTCAGGATATCTACTGCAAACTTCCCTTGTCCAAGGAATATTCCATCTACACTCTGCCACACCTCCATGCCTATAAAGTAGTGCATCATCCACAAGTTCTTCATCTTGAACTTGAAAGCAAGCTTCCGCTGCATGTCGGAAATCAATCTATCCTCACCTGTAACAAACAGGTTATCCGCATACAAAAGTAGTATCATTGGATTACCTTCCTCAACCTTATAGTAAAGGCTGAAATCCACTTTACTATTGGTAACGCCCAAACTGGATAGAAAGCTGTCTATCCTACCATACCAAGTTCTAGGATCTTGCTTCAAGCCATACAAGGCTTTCTTCAATTTGCACACATATGACTCTCTGTCATGTGTCTCAAAATCGAGTGGCTACTCCACATACACTTCCTCCTCAACTACACCATTCAAGAAATATGTCTTAACATCCATTTGGTGTATCTTCCATTTCGTCACTGCAGCCATCGCAAGTACTGATATCATGGAAGTGTACCTGGCTACAGGAGCAAAAGTCTCTTCATAGCCTATCCCCTCTTTCTGGGAGAAGCCACAAGCTACAAATCTCGCTTTGTACTTCTCTATGCTACCATCTGCAGCATGCTTGATATTGTAGATCCATTTGGAAGTCACAACATACTTTCCTTCAGGTCTTGGGACTGCATCCCAAACATCATTCTTCATGAACGTCTGGTACTCCTCGATCATGGCATTGTTTCCAAATCCTGAGAATTTCAATATATTCAATAGATAACTTTGTTGTTGAACAAATGTTGTAGTCATTTTTTTGTAGGTGATGGTATATGATCTTTCCTACAAAACAAGTTAAACTGCATGATTAGAAACATCTCATAGTTTTCAGAACAAATTCTTACACAAAAGAAATATGTCATAGAGTCATACAATTATTTTAGCCAATGCCTCAATACAACATTCATCCATATCCTATAACTTTCTAGATGCCTTCCAATCTCTACCAGAACATTGTTAAGAGTTTGCACTACTCCCATTCATGTCAGCAAAGAGGTTTAATTTTAGATAAGTAGCAATGGAATGTTGTACAGTGCCATAGGCCACTTACCCATCACATGCATATTAGTAGTATACTGTTCATTAATGCAATTATTCTAATATGCATAATACACAACCTAAATCTAGGAATATAAACATATACATCTTTGAACAATATTATTTAAACAAACAAATAAAAATTCAAATACTTATCTTTGTTTGTTTGTTGGGTGGACTCCCTCTAAATATTTGCAACTCCATTCTGATGTGGATTGTGAGAAGTGGTTGACTCCCTCTGAATATCTGCATCCTTGTAGAAACTACTGGAGTGTGCTCCCTCTTGATCTTTGCTTCCTGGATTACCTGTCCTTGAACTTATATCCATCCTCGATCCCTATGCATGCTTACAAGTATCATTATTGTGATATTCTCAAGATCTCATACATAATCATACATTTATTAGTATATTCTCAATACTATCAAAACACAATAATCTTAAGCATGTGTAGTCATGGTCATTTCAAACAGAAATAATAAGCATTAGTATTCAAAGACTCTTATAGTTAGTCATATCATAAATTAAAGTAGGAAACATAATATGCCTAAACCCATGATTACTCAAACCTATACTTTCATGACCCTTCTGGTTAGTCATATCATCAATTAAGGTAAGAAACATAATATGCATACACCCATGATTATTCAAACCTATACTTTCATGACTCTTCTGGTTAGTCATATCATCAATTAAGGTAAGAAACATAATATGCATACATGCATGATTATTCAAACCTATGAATAATCATTATCAATCATGCCATGTATACTTATATAAGAGATCCTATCACAAGGTAGGATTCTAACTTGATATAGGAAAAACATATATGGATTAGAATGTTAGCTAGTTATGTCTAACATACCCACATGATGTCTTCTTGTTCTCTTCAATGACTTGTGCTAGTAATCTGCATGTCTCATAAGTTAACCATTGTAGAACCAAGTTATACATACCTCGTAAGTAGATCTTCTATGTGATCCATGACAATGGATGAATCTATGTCTTCATGTCACCATGATCATATGTTCTTGAAGTAGAACATGATTTGTCTTTCTTGGTGTACCTTTCATGTTAGCGAACAACATAAACCTCATACAACACCATAATGCATTAGTACAATCATAAGTGTCAACACCCTAATCAATGAATATCTTCTATCATGTATTCATAATTTTATTAAGGTGATACGAAAAGTCTAAATTTAATCAAGATTGTACTAACCGCAATAATATGAAGACAAACATACCATGAACTTAACAATGAACAAATATCGAAACATACCTGGATAAGTCATACATGTCGAGATTGCTTGTAATCTTCTTATGAAAGGCCTTAGCCTCATCTCCCTCTGAAACAGGAACTTCTTCACTTATGCAAGTGACCAATCCATTCTCTTCTAGGATTAACCCAATCCACTTGATTTGCAAGAACTGGATCTGGAGCTGGAATAGGGTTTGTCAGAGAAACCCTAAAAATTCAAACTTTGAATTTCAAACTTCTGAAAGGATAGAAAGATGCGCCTTTCTGAGGTGGTCAAGTTGGTATACTCAAAATTTGAAAAATGCAAAGTTTCACCCCTCAAAATTGCTTTTAGTTTTCTAGATTCACTCGGGAGGACCCTGAATTAGGGTTTGAGTTTCTCAGAGCTTCACCCAACCAAAAATTTTGATTCAAAGCTCTAAGCTTCTATTTTTCTGAGGAGCTTTCAGCTGTGGTCACAGATTTCCAAAATTCCAACTTTTGCAGAAGCCCTAATTTTCCATCTTTCTGATCAAAGTCCCGAACTAGGGTTTGATCAAGCCCGACCTTATTCCCAACCAAAAAATATGATCTTGGTCCCTAAATTTCTATTTTGATGAGTATCATCCAGCCGTGGTCTCCGATTACAAAAATTTCAACTTTCTCTGAAACCCTAAATTCCCGAAGCCATGAATGAAGGTGCTAAAAAATAATTCTATTTTGACAGAAATATGCACCTGATTACAAGGTTTGAAAAGTTTTCTTGTGGTATCCTGACCTTTCATATTTCCAACCCAAGAGGTCTGACCTCAAATGGATTCTCTCAGAGAGAGTTATGCCAAGTGTTGCAACGTGACCTATTTATGGGATAAAATAGGAGAGAGAACTTGTACGGTGTGCCATGTGTCACTGGTTCAGTTTTGGCCTCTGAAAATGTTACCTGAGAAAGTAAAATCCGTGCACTATCTGTCCCTTTTTACGAAATTTCATTTGGAGCTTCCTAGCCCAAGTTATGACCTTTTTTCCTAGGTCACCTGTTTATGACTCAGATCTGGAAGAAGCAGAAACTCTTTGTACAGATCATAAAACACAAAGTACAACAAATTAGAAGTTTTCCTTTGGACACAAGGTACATGGGGATTTGATCTTCGACCTGTAAAAGTTTCAAATCTGAAAACTTCACCAAAATGGATTTATAGTGAAAGTGCTACGATGACTGGTTTTTGCTATATCAAGCCCTAGCATCGCAAGTGCAACAAGTGTCATACATGCCATACCATACCTTCTTTTAGGTTAGCTCTGATAACATGTTAGTTTTTCAGAATATACTTCAATTTGATCAAGGATCTTAACTGAGAGAACAAAATGTACAACATATATATAGCATATCAATCATGGACACAATAATGCAATCACACAAGAGACACATAGTTTACTTGGGGAAAACCATAAAGGTGAAAAACCCTAATAACTTCCTCAGAGATAGATAGAGCAATGATACAACCCAAGCATAAGAGATAGACATCTCCTAGCAGCATCTTCTCCTCCTCCACAAGTGCGCCACTCTCCAAAGAGTGTGTGTGAGAATAGAATGATCAAATAGAGTGCCTCCCGCACTCTATTTATACTTGACTTGACTTGCCTAATAACCTTTACTAGGTCGGCCTCAACTTAACCACATAACACAATGCTGATTGGGCCGACACCCAATAGGGTGGTCTAATAACCCTTCGACCCATCAAGTATAAGTTACGGCACTTACAATATAAATGACGACACTTCCGTATAGAGGAATAATAACATCTCTATAGGAATACATACACTTCCGTATAGAGGAATAATAACATCTCTATAGGAGTACAATATACATATATGAAATACATGGGTGAAATACATTCCTAAGTTACATATACATCAATAGCGGAGATCCACCCGCTTGGGCACCAAAGGGCGGCCCATCACGGGCGTCCACGATGCCCAACATCGCGATGCCTATGAGGGTCGCCTATTGGCACCCAAGCGAGCGGATATACACTTACTTGGGCACGAAACGACGGCCCTCAAGGGCGTCTGGGATGCCCATCATCGTGGTGCTCATGAGGGCCGCCCTTTGGCGCCTACCAACATCGTGGCGCATGTGAGGGTTTCCCTTTGGGGTGCAATCAGGCGGAGATCCCCCGCTTGGGCACCGAAGGGAGGCCCTCACAGGCGTCCGTGACACCCGGCATCACAGCGCATGTAAGGGCCTCCCTTTGGGGCGCAGGCACGCGGAGATCCGCTCGCCTGGGTGCCAAAGGGAGGCCCTAACAGGCATCCGCGATGCCTGGGCATCGTGGATTCCCATAAGGGCCTCCCTTTGGTGCCCAAGTGGGGGGATCTCTACTTGCCTGGGCGCCAAAGGGTGGCCCTCACAGGGGTCGCGATGCTAGGCATCACGGACGCCTATGAGGGCCGCCCTTTGGTGCCCAAGCGGGAAGATTTGCGCCCGCTTGGGCGCCAAAGGGTGGCCCTGATAGGTGCTGTGATGCTAGACATTGTTTCCGCCTGTAAGGGCTGCCCTTTGGCACCCAAGCAAGTGGCCTGGGAAGGGGGGGAAGGGGGTAGGGGAGGGGTTAGTTTAATGTTTTTTTAATTAATTTTTAATATATTTTAGGGGGTGGGTTAGTGTAATTTTTTTTTTTTTAATTGTTAATATATTATGGGGTAGTTTAAATATTTGTTTTTTTAATTTTTATTATATTGTTAGTGGTGGTTAGTTTTAATATTTTTTTAAGCTTTTGTATTATATTGCTAGGTGGGGTGGGTTAGTTTTAATTTTTTTTTTAATTTTTTATTATATTGTTAAGGGGGGTTTATGGGTAGGGTGTTACTTTTAAATTTGTTTTATTTAATTTTCATTATATTGTTAGGGGGGATTAGTTTTAATTGTTTTTTTTTAACTTTTGTATTATATTGTTAGGTTGGGGGGGTGGTTAGTTTTATTTATTTTTAAATATTTTATTATATTGTTAAGGGGGGTGTTAGGGGGTAGGGGGTTAGTTTTAAATTTTCTTTTTTTTTTAAAATTTTTATTATATAGTTAGGGGGTAGGAGTAGGTCTAAATTTTATTTTAAAATTAATTATTATATTTTTTAGGGGGGGTAAAGTGTAGGTTTACATTTTTTTTTTTTAAATTTCAAAATGTAAAAAAACAATGATTATGAATGTAAAAATATTTAATATTTTTTAAAACATTTTTCAAATACAATTTATAGTGAATATTGATGTTGATTTTGTTTAGATTATAAATGTTTGTTGATTTATTTTAAACTTCTACATTTTGGATATAGGTACAATGGCATCAAGAAAGATATCTGTAAACATTTCTAGATCAAGAGTAGCGATCATTGCATTGAAAAAACAGTTGAGCAATCTGAGAATGTTGAGACTCAATACAGAGTTCTTATCTTTGAAGAATTGAAAATGAAAAATGTTAGAGAATGGAAACATGCAGCAGAAGAATATAGAATAGAGTATCATTGGCATCTAAAGGAAAAAAATCAAGTAAAACCAGAAAGCATTCTCTTATATTGTTCTGCATATCCATATATTCAAGCAGATTACAATCTATTGGGATTGCTGAGAGATATATGTGTAGTGTCGGGTACATATATTGTTTATGCATAGGTGAAACAAGCCAAGACCTTTGCGAAAAGCCGATATGCTTTGAATATTGCAAAATATAATGTTCAAGAAAATTTCACAGATTTTTGTCAAGGGGTCGTGGATGAAATTGAAAGTAGGAGAATAAGTTTGAATATTGATATTATTCTTAAATTGGTTTTGTTATAACTTGGATACCACAATGTAATAGATTTAATACGATAATGTTTTTATTTTGCGGGATTTTTCCATTTCGATTTCAAAAATGTTGAATGGAATTTATTATACAGAGGTCGATCCTATGGACGTGATTAGTGTCACTATCCAGAAGGGACCAAGAGAAAGGAAGAAAAAACAAGTGTTAAATGTTCAAATTGAAGAAGTACAAGCACAAAGAGGAAAGAGCATCCGACAATCAAATCAGGTACCTAGAAGGGTTATATTTAAATTTTCATCTCGCCCAACTGAACATGATGAAATTGTTGCAAATGAGCTTGTTACTCCTACTAGTAAGAGTAAAAAACAATCTTGTAAAATAAATATGGTTGAGAGTGCCTTGATTCTTGTTGAAGGCATTGTTGATTTAGAAGGAACCCCTTCAAATAAAAAAAAGAGGAGATTTGTTGTTATTGAAACCAAATTTCTTACTGAATCTTTGAGTGAAAATTCTGGTGGCAGTAGGGAAATCATTACTCTAGGTGCCAATCTAGAGGATGGCATTGTCAAGAAAACACAAAATGCCATTTGAGATCAATTACGGAGGGATAATTTGGTTAACAGTGGACATACATTTGAATTGAATGTGAATCAACTTTATAAAACCACAGAAGGGAAAGATCAATTTAGAATTAGAAAACCACATCACTTGCATATTCACAACTTGAAAGCATTGATGAGGCACAATCCCTATGCACATGTGGTTGGATACCTAGTCCTTGTTGACCTGGAATTTGTTCCTACTAGAGATGAATTTGATGAAACAAGATGTTCTCATTACAAATATTATGTTCTTGGAGGGAATCATTATGTAGAGGCAAGAAGAGAGTTGATGCAAGAATATCCCAATAACCCTATTTTTGAAATAGTTAAATGCATCATTTATGTTGGTTTAACAGATGTTGAAGCAAAGTTGTTGGCATGGGATCATAACAAAGATAGTAAATATAGGTTGACAATTACATTTGTTCAAAGGGTGAGATTTATACACAGTGAATTTGTGCAAATATGTGGTGGGGAAAAATCTAGAGTTGATGCATATTTTCAGAGACAATGTTGTATGGAAATAGGTCTCCCTATTAAAGATGATATTGTGCTACAAAAAAATTCCAAAGGAAGCGATGCATTCATATCTGTAGATGCCTATTTCAAGTTGGCATTCAGTGTTGGGAAAACATGCGATTTGATTGATGACATATTTAGCTTGTGGGAGAATATTGGCATAAAAAACCCGAAAGTGAACAAAGGTAGAGCTGTTCCATGGAGCGGTGGTAAGGCAGGTCCCGACGTGAAGAATATGCTAGAAGACATGACTATTACACCTTGGAGAACAATGAAAGGTGTGAAGGATGAAACATTAATAGCTACAATACTTTCAAGGGTAAAGTCAGGTGAATTATCCATGGAGGAAATGTGCAACGAATTTGACAAGTAAGTTGAGCATTTTTTTGAGTTTAACATTTTTGTTATGTTCTAGGTATTCTTTTATATTATTATATATGATTGTAAACATCATTTATTGTTTCATTGTCTAGTCACAAGGTATACATGAAAATACAAGAGGAGATGGTTATAATGTTGAATGAGAAGAGTTGGGATGGTGTCAAATGCAACTATCCAGACTCAAGCTCGATAGAAACTTTAAAATAATTTTTTGTTGCATTCATGAAGATATGTTGATCTATGACACATCTTATTTTATTTATTTTCTAATTCAATTCATTTCTATTTTATTACTTATAGAGATCATTTTCATTTGAAGATGCCAAAGAGGGGTAGCGATGGAGTACCGGAGTCCTTCAAAATTCATATCCAAAGTGTTGATGTATATGTAACTTCAGAATGTATTTCACATATATGAATATTGCATTCCTATAGAGATGGTATTATTCCTCTATAAGGAAGTGTCGTCATTTATATTGTAAGTGTCGTAACTTATACTTGATGGGTTATTAGACCACCTTATTTGGGGTCGGCCCTGTATAAGTCATGTGGGTCAAAGGGTTATTAGACCACCCTATTGGGGGTCGGCCATGTGGGTCAAAGGGTTATTAGACCACCCTATTGGGGGTCGGCCCACTCAGCATTATGTTATGTGGTAAAGTTCGAGCCTACATGAGTTAGGTAAAAAGGCAAGTCAAGTCAAGTATAAATAGAGTGTGGGAGGCACTCTATTTACTCACTCACTTCTCACACATGCACTCAAGGAGGAGTGGCGCACTTATGGAGGAGGAGGATCTGCTGCTAGGTTATGGCTATCTCTCTTGGTTGGTTGTATCATTGCTCTATCTATCTCTGAGGAAGTTATTGGGGTTTTTCACCTTTATGGTTTTCCGCAAGTAAATCTTTGTGTCTCTTGTGTGCTTGCATTATTGTCTCCATGATTGATATGCTGTAGATATGCTGTACATGTTGTTCTCTCAGTTAAGATCCTAGATCATATTGAAGTAAATTCTAAAAATTTAACACAAAGAGCCAAAATAGAACGACAAAGGAGACTACGTCTTGCAAATGTTGAACTTGATGATACACTTGATCATTATATTTGGAATGGGCTTGACACTGTGCAATATAAATTCATTTTAGGTGACTGTGTAGACATTGCAAATATTGTTCCTAAAAAGGAGTACGCACTAGTGATTGCAGATATCCCTCATGTATACAATATCCGAAACACTACTTATGATTTTGAGCCTTATACTAACTAATCATTTAGTAAAGTGGTTTTGGGATTTGTAGATGTCACAACATCACCACTATGGAGATTTGTTGTTTTCCATTCAGACACACAATTAGGGGGCTTGTTGACATCCTTTAGGGGTAAAGGAAAATAAAAAGCAACTTTATTGGTAATATATTTTCACTATATTATCAATTTTTTGAATTTATAAATCAATTATATTTATTGATAAGTTAATTAATTGTTTTATATTTTTGTTACAGGCAAAAGCCTAATGTTCGTAGCTCTAGCAGTGATCCATTCCTGAGTGATGCTGAAAGCATACATGTTGCAACTTGGACACAGGAGGAGGCTTATGAATCTCTTTTAATCAATGAAAAGAGTGGAAAAAAACATAGTCAGATATTGAGTTATAATGTCGTGGTAAAACAATTAACATATGAAGAAAGGGATTTGAAAGGAGTGACTGTAAACATCTATCAAAAGCCACAAGAGTTGATTAATTATCTCATAGAGATATTTTCAAGAGAAGAGATTGGGTCTTAGATTTGTTCTCGGGTTCAGGTAAACTTTCTCATATTACATATCAAATAATATATTAAGTTTTATTGTATGTTTTATCCTTCATTATTTTATTTTTTTAAAGTATGGTTCTTTACGCTATTTGACTTAACTTTATTTTTGTTTTTGGTGATTAGGTACAACAATAGCATGCTCCTTATAGAAAGGAAGAAATTGCATATTCATTGATAATGATCCACTCCCATGCAATTACATAAAGCAAAGAATTAATGCTATTCAAGTTCTTCCAGATGAACTGCAAGAAGTTGGTTTGAAGAAAGGAGAGTTTAGTGAAACACTTGTGGCAAATATGTCTAAAGAGCCTCAACCCCGAATAGGAGAGGTGTTTGGAAATGAGCACTTTGGGGATCTTGCATACATAGAAGACCCAATTGAAGAGGACATTGATGTCCTTGAGGAAAGTCAAGCTCCAGAAAATTCCAATGTCGATGAAGAATTCGACAAGCATGATATTGTTGAATAGTTTCATGTTTTGAAGAAAATGTTAATTTTGACAATTTTTTGATAAGATATATTAGTAATGTTTTGACTTTCAGACTTTATTTTAGAAATAAAATTTCTACATATAATGTTTTTAATATGTTTTTTACAAATAATTTGTATATTTTTTCTTGAATTTATGTGAATCATCACTTTTTAGAAAATAATATGAAATATGATCATTTTTATACAAAACATATATGGAAATTCATTTCATATCAACACATAAAAATTCATTTCATATCTATAAAAAAATGCTATTATCTCCCACAAAAGCGTAAAAATCATAATAGTTTAAAATAACCACTTATACTGTGATTTTAATAAACAATTTAAAGCTAAAGAATCTATATAAAAAATATAAAACAATAGCATATAATAAGCCATTTTACCATAAGGAGAACAGAAACAAAACCATGACATGAACTCCTTTGAGCAACTTCAATGATGCTTGTCTTCATATACATTAAAATTTGAAGGACACGGGGTGGAATTTGACAATATACAAAATTTATGTAAAAAAAAATCAATATACACATTTTCCTAACAATTAACAATGGAATTCAAGTAAATAGTATACTCAATTTATTGATACAGGTACATTCAGAACAATGAAGAGTATGAAAATGTATATTCATAGATATAAATTAAATGAGAACGGATAAATAAATCATGAATAGTACTTATTTATCAACTTCCAACCATGTTCCTTCACAATATTTTCGAACATAATCCATGTGACCATCACCTATAGCTTCATCATGTTTGCATTTTGTCCCTTCAAAGTCTATAAAAGTTCAAAAAGGGTATGGTTATCAGCTTTGCATTTTGTCACTTCAAAATCTTGACCAGAGACTTGTTTTGAAAAATGAGTCAATTTTCAAGTAAATAAATCATCCACCTACAAACTTATGCTCTCAGAAATTTTTTATCCCTCACAAGTGAGAAATTGTGGGCATTTTCCTAAGGCCATTTAGGCCATTTTTAGGTGCAAAATAGGATGAGTGGTTGTTTTGGTAGGCAAAATTTTTCTTGACCATAGACATTTTTTCAAAATGGAGCCAATGGTCAAGTGAATAAATCATCCACCTACAAGTCGATGATTTTAGAAAAAATTTATCCGTCACAAGTGAGAACTGGTGGAAATTTTCCCAAGGCTACCTAAGCCCGCTTTTAAATACTTAGCCAATTTTTCCAATGGCGAGCATTTTTTTGGCGGGGTGCAAAACAGGGTGAATGGATGTTTTGGCAGGAAAATATATCCTCGACCAAAGACTTGTTTTAAAAAATGAGTCAATGGTCAAGTGAATAAATCATCCACCTACAAACTTATGCTCTCAGAAATATTTTATCCCTCAGAGGTGAGAAATGGTGGGAATTTGTCGAAGGCCATTTAGGCCATTTCTAGGTGCAAAATAAGTTGAGTGGTTGTTTTGGCAGACTAATATTTTCTTGACCATAGAATTTTCTTTCAAAACTGAGCCAATGGTCAAGTGCATAAATAATCCACCTACAAGCTGATGCTTTTAGAATTTTTTTATCCCTCACAGGTGGGAAATGGTGGGAATTTTCCAAGGGCTACTTAGTCCTGTTTCTCAATACTTAACGAATTTTGCCAATGGTGAGCATTTTTCTAGCAGGGTGAAAAACAAATTGAATGGTCATTTTGGCAGGAAAATATCTCCTTGACCAAAGTCTTGTTTTGAAAAATGAGTCAATTTTCAAGTGAATAAATCATCCACCTACAAACTTATGCTCTCATAAATGTTTAATCCCTCAGAGGTGAGAAATGGTGTGCATTTGGATAAGGCCATTTAGGGCATTTTTAGGTGCAAAACAAGCTGAGTTGTTGTTTTGGAAGGCCAATATTTTCTTTACCATATGTTTTTTTTTCAAAACGGAGCAAATGTTCAGGTGCATAAATCATCCACTTGCAAGCTGATGCTTTCAGAAATTTTTTATTCCTCCTAGGTGAGAAATGATGGCCATTTTCCCAAGGCTACCTAAGCCCGTTTTTAAATACTTAGCCAATTTTTCCAATGGCAAGCATTTTCTGGCAAGGTGCAAAACAGGTTGAATGAATGTTTTGGCAGGCAAATATCTCCCTGACCGGAGATTCATTTTAAAAAATGAGTCAATGGTCAAGTCAATAAATCATCCACCTACAAACTTATGCTCTCATAAATTTTTTACCCCTCATAGGTGATAAATGGTGGGCATTTTCCTTAGGCAATTTAGGCTAGTTCAAGGTGCAAAACAAGATGAGTGGCTGTTTTGGTACGCCGATATTTTCTTTACCATAGACTTTTTTCAAAATGGAGCCAATGTTCAAGTGCATAAATCATCCACCTGCAAGCTAATGCTTTCAGAAAAGTTTTATTCCTCACAGGTGAGAAATGGTGGGCATTTTCCCAAGGCTACCAAAGCCCATTTTTAAATACTTAGCCAATTTTGCCAATGGCAAGCATTTTTCTGGCAGGATGCAAAATAGGGTGAATGGATGTTTTGGTAGGAAAATATCTCCTTAACCAGAGACTTGTTTTAGAAAATGGGTCAATGGTCAAGTGAATAAATCATCCACCTAAAAACTTATGCTCTTAGAAATTTTTTATCCCTCGCAGGTGAGAAATGGTGGGCATTTTCCTAAGGCCATTTAGGCCATTTCTAGGTTCAAAATAAGATGAGTGGTTGTTTTGGCAAGCCAATATTTTCTTGAACATAGACGTTTTTCAAAACTGAGCCAATGGTCAAGTGCATAAATCATCCATCTATAAGCTGATGCTTTCATAAATTTTTTATCCCTCATAGGTGAGAAATGGTGGGCATTTTACCAAGGCTACTTCAACCCATTTCTCAATACTTAACCAATTTTGGAAATGGAGAGCATTTTTCTGGCAGGGTAAAAACAAGGCTGAATGGTTATTTTCGAAAAAAAAATATCCCTGACCAAAGATTCGTTTTAAAAAATGAGTCAATGGTTAAGTGACTAAATCATCCACCTACAAACTTATGCTCTCAGAAATTTTTTATCCGTCATAGGTGAGAAATGGTGGGCATTTTCCTAAGGCCATTTAGGCTAGTTCTAGGTGAAAAACAATATGAGTGGTTGTTTTGGAAAGCCAATATTTTCTTCACCATATATATTTTTTTTAAAACCGAGCCAATGGTCAAGTGCATAAGTAATCCTCCTGCAAGCTGATGCTTTCAGAATTTTTTTATCCCTCATAGGTGAGAAATGGTGGGAATTTTCCCAAGCCTACTTAAGGCCATTTAGGCTAGTTCTAGGTGCAAAACAGGATGAGTGGTTGCTTTGGCAAGGCAATATTTTCTTGACCATAGATTTTTTTTCAAAAACGAGCCAATGGTCAAGTGCATAAATCATCCACCTACAAGCTGATGCTTTAAGAAAATTTGTATCCCTCAAAGGTGAGAAATGGTGGGCATGTTCCCAAGCCTACTTAAGCCTGTTTCTCAATACTTAACCAATTTTTCCAATGGAGAGCATTTTTCTGGCAGGGTGCAAAACAGGTTGAATGGATGTTTTCTAGGAAAAGGTATCCTTCAACAGAGACTTGTTTTCAAAATTGAGTCAATGGTCAAGCGAATAAATCATTAGTAATGAAGGGATAAGTGTTGCGATAAACCTGTAAAGAAGGATACGCTTGACACCATCATCATCACTGTCAACCCCGTCACGGTTGATCAGATCCGTCGCAGTCGTAGTCGCAGAGTTGCTGCTAAAGGTTTTGGAGATGTTAACAAAGTATGTGCAGGGCAGGGTTTGCAGAAGGTCCGGCAGGAAAGGATAATTGAAATGGAATTGGGATGCAGGTTGAGTTCACCAAGCCCGCTAGCCTGCATTAACTCGTTCACTTCGAGGAGGGAGGGGAGTTGACGGGGGCCACCTGGGGATCATGTCAGTGTCAGGAGGGATAGGTAATGTGTGAGAATGAGATCCCAATGGAATGGAGAATGAGGGGACAAGGGACGGTGCCGGAGGAGGGTCGACAACGAAGAGATAATTTCATTATCCGAGCGAAACCATCGCTCTTATAGAGAACTCCATTATATAAAAGTCTATAAAAGTTCTAAAAGTTCTATAAAATGCAAAGGTTATAATAATGACAACATACAAAAGTTCGTTTTCGTGCATAACCATGGCATAAGTTTATATGTGACTAGTACCACTAGCCAAACATTGTATGAACTGCTCAAGTCTCCAAAAGGATTAAATCCATCCTCTGCCATTGCAAGTATTCCTCTATGTACGATATTTGGCCATAGGATTTTGTCATATCTAATAGTGTTTCTTTCTAATACTTCCTTACATAAGTCACACCCTACTTGCAGTATTTTGAAGTAGCACAAAATGGGTTCTCGTAGTGATTTCTACTTTTAATTTTTCGACATGTTGGGGTGGGCAGGGTTGTGAAAACAACCCTAATTTCCCCAACTCTTCATGAACCCGCCCCTTTATTTTTCTAAATTCCTTTTGACTCCATTTTACCTAGGGATTGACACTAGTCTCCATGGTCATCCCATCACCCGTTTATCATATACTACAAAAGACTCGTTTTGCTACAAAACACCTTGTCTGTCATTCTTAGAATACTTAGAAATCCTATTTTAGGGAATCCCCACTTGGTTGGAGAAGAGAAAAACTAAAGTGTATGGAAGTAGTAACTGAGGTGAAAATGGGTAACACCTCTAGGTTATAACTAGGTTGGCCTTGTTCTTGGGGCTTAAATCACACATGCTAGTTTAATCCGTAATGCAATGTATAAAATAATACAATTTTTTACTGCAAATTTGTGGAATGGAAACCATTACACATGCACCTACATGTGCCAGATGTGGTCCTTGCAAACTTATTGGTTTAGTTGGGATGTAACAAAAAGGAGGTAGCATTTCTAATCCATGCTAGATTTAGTTTTATGTAAAGTGATAACACCTCTTCTCTTGAATAGAACAAAACAATAATAGCTATCCTTAATCCAGTTAGATACTCGTCAGAAAAATGGATACAGATAAACAAGTCAGATGGCTATAATAATCTATAATTTTTTTTAGGAATAATTTATCTATATTTTTTGTGTAGGCATTATGGCTGCAATATTTGGAAAAAATCAACATAGAGAATAAAATTAGAGGATTAGGGAGGGATTTCATAGTATGCACTCACTAAACATGATGAATATACCTTAGGTGGCTTGAATGGATAATTGGTTGGAAAATGAATTGTCACCATAAACACATCCCCAACATATGGGCTGTCAGGAGGTCCCATAATTGTCACTTGCCGATGTAACATATCATCTGCCACAGGTCCTATAAAAGAATGTAAGTAAGTACATAAATTGACCAAATTCATTGCAGTATAAAATATAACTAAGCCAATTTATTAAAGACCGGCCTGCATAGATGACATCCATGCCAAATTATCATTCAAATGTAAAACTAACATTCACAAAACCATAAGCACAATAGTCGGGAACTTAATGATGCTGAAAGATCCTATTTTCAAAATTGTACTCAAGGCTGCCATTTAATTTGCCTCAATAGTATCTATATTACATAAGTTTTATAAAAGTAGACTCGTGGCCTATTATCATTCAAATGTGAAACTAGCTTTCACATAAAAATAAGTGAAGCAGTCAAGAACTCAATAATGATGAGAGATCCTATTCTTAGGATAGTACTCAAGGATACCATTTTAGTTACCCCAATAGTGGCTATATTACATAATTTGTATAGAAAATCCCCCCCTCAAGTTTAGGAGATTCTAAAGGTTAAAGCGTAGTTGCCAAAAATGGAAGGTTTTTAAGAAGATAACAAACATCTGCAAAACTAGGACATTCTGGAACCAACATTTATAATTTCACGTATCTCAAAGTTAAATAATAGATTGATGCTTACAAGGTATGGCTTCCCTAGAGAGGTCAATGGACTATCAAGCCATCCACTAGGGTTCCATTCTCGTTGTGGTATACCCCAAACATTATTGCAGTCCTATGACATCATCCTTAATTCTTAGTGCAAGGTACTTAATTTTCCTTGATGATTTTTCTAGGAAGATGTGGGATCACTATTTTAATAAGAAATATGATGCTTTTGTTGAATTTAAGGTGTTTAAGGAAGTAGTATAAAAGGAAGAAGGTAGAAGTATATATATTCTTCCATCAAACAATGGAGGGGGGTTTCACTATAATCAACTTGCTAATTTTTGAAAGAATGTATCTAGAGACAGTTTTATGCTCCATACACACCCTAGCAAAATGGTCTTGTGGAGAGGAGAAACAAGACAATTTTTTAAACGACCAATAGCATGTCACATGATAGGGAAGATCTGGATAGGTCTTGGGAAAAGGCACTGGATGCCATTGTTCCAAGCATATGTGATTGGTTGGTCCAAAGTTCCAATGGATGAAGAGTGACGAGTTAAGTATAGTAGTTGGCATGTTGAGTGGATCTTTCAGTATGACATGTGCCAATTTGTTGGAAGGTTTCTATTTGCACTAGGTTATGAAATTGCACTATAGAGAGAGATTTACAATTATAGTTATAATCCCTATGAAATTTACATTTGCAATCCCTATGAAATTGCAAATTAACTATAAATTTCCTTAAAGCAAGTATTGGATCTGATTAATACACATGAAAATTATTTCATTGTTGTTGGTGCCCATTCTCAAGTAGTGCCTATTTTAGTCTCTCTCCTCAGATAGATATCTTTTGTAGTGAAAATTCATTATGCTATAGTTTTAGGATCTCTCTACTATAAAGAAGAGGAATTAAGGGTCAAAGTTTTACTTGGAGGGTGCATCCCACCTTTCCTTGGTATTCTCAAGTATTGTCCAACATAAGCTCAATTGGCTGCAGTAAAAGTGACACATGGAGGAACAATTAAGGCAATTATATTTTGTTTCATATGACTAAATAAAAAACTAAAGGCCCTGTCTCCTTGCCATCTCGATGCTAATAACACTTCTCTAGTTTTATGGGAAACTAATTTATGATGGTCTGTTTACTATTTAATGTCATTAAAGAGGATAAATCATAGGATCACTTGATATATTCCATCTAGAACCTAAATATAAAACAACCATTAGCATATGCACTTGAATTTAGATGATTTGGGTAGTTTCATAATTTTTCACTCTTCATAAAATGCATACTTCTCTTGCTAATGAAGAATGGAAGAGGTGGACAAATTAAAATTAGTTAATAACCATTATTTCATCAGCCTTCCTATGATTAGATTAAAGTAGTTTTTCTCTTACTTGGTTTGGTATTTTCTTCATGTTTCCTTTATATTTATTTATAGCATATTAATAAAAATACTTAGCTAGAGGTTCCAACTAACTTTTAGCAATGTAGTTTTGATTACCATTCAAGAAATACCATATGGATTGGCTTTTCTAATCATTGCTAAAATAAACTTCAATTATATTTAAGACATTAGACCATTAGATTTATGTTCTTGTTAACCCTGGTTAGTAGCCTAGGCTTATTTCTAGAGATTGTTGTATATCTTCTCCATCTTTGGTTTATTCATCACTCTTGTCCTCTACCTTTTCTCATTGCATTTAATACAAATCACTTGGACAATTTTCAGGAAATCGTTTTGGATTTTGACCTCAATGCTTCCATTTGGAAAATGAAATCCTTGAATAGTTTGGTATTCCCTTATATTTAAATAAAGGAATCTGAGTCATAATTGACAAACTCTTCGAATTATGACAATCACAATAAATAGATTGTCATGTGCTTTGAGAGTCTTCATATAAATGTAATTGAATGACATGATCTTTTATTCACATTGAATTGAATTGAATGAGGATGATATATATATATATATATATATATATATATATATATATATAGAGAGAGAGAGAGAGAGAGAGAGAGAGAGAGAGAGAGAGAGAGAGAGAGAGAGACATATATATATATATATATATATATATATATAGATATAGATATAGATATATAAGAGTATACATGTGTATCAATCCACTTGATTCAAACTTGACAACTAGACAAATTTGTAACAAAGAGTTGACTTGTCAACTCTACAATTTTTTGACAAATAATTTGTTATATTTGTTATTACTACGACAATATACAATAACTATTCTATCATTTTTTTACTACTGCTTCCATTCCTATTCTATCAATACTTTACTACTCCTATTACTATTCTATCAATACAGAAGCTCAACTGGTTGTAGCAAAAGAAATACATGCAATCTCCCAAGGTGTTGCAAAGGATAATGTTGAATCAAAAAATTTCTCAACTGAAGGTGTTGTTCCCATAGTATAGGAGTAGCTCGAGCCAGGCCTTAAGATTGGGAAATATATGGATGGATTTCCTACAGGAGCATTGAAGAATATTTGGAGCAATACTGTTGGCCTTGGGCCAAGTAAGGCATTTTGGAGAAAGCAGATGTGGAAGCTGCGAAGCAAACCACAGTACAGGTAAAGGTAATTTTGGATAAGTTTTTGATATAATATGAAGTTGCATGTAGCGCAGTGTTGGAAGAGATACGAGATTGGTGCCGCAAGGAATACAATGCCGTGATGTGCCACGTCGATGGAGATCCATCTAAGTAGAGCGTGGATGGCTGATGTCAGTTATTTTGGTTAGGTCATAGGAGATCTATTTTTGGCAAAGATCATCGATAACTACCAAGCGGTGGGTAGGTACAGATTGAGACAAATAACGGATCACACAATCAAATAACTACTAGTTGAACCACTTGTCTAAGGCCATGAATGGAGGAAGAGCTTGGCGGAAGCAAGATGTTGGTGTGCATGACAGAGGAGTGGATGAAAACGTGTCTACACTGAGGTTGGCCACGACTGAAGATCCGTCACCAGACACCAGCAGTCCAGTTCTGGGAAAACCGTGACAGTTTTGTAAACCTAAGGGTTTCACCTTTATAATGTAAAGACATGACCTAAGGGCATGATCTATATGTAGGGCAATTTTGTATGGGAAATGGGTTGGTTAACTCTTCATTTTAGTAGATTCTTACTGAATATTGTTAGATTCTTACTTAATATTGTTAGATCTGTAAGTTTGAAGCATTGTAAAGGCTCTACAGCTGAGTGCGCAGAGACCTAATTTAGAGAGAGAAGAAGAGTGTCTGCAGCTGAGTGCCCAGACCAAGAAATGTCGTACCCTTTCCCGAGATAATAAACATCAGTTCTTGTGGATGTAGCTTCCCATCCTGGGGAGTGAACCACGTTAAAAATTGTGTTATGTGGTTGCTGTGTATGATTGCCATTATTTTAATTGAATTACTTACAGTGCATGCATGAAATTACTATTAGGTGTTATATGTTTACTTTTATCTGATGGAATGGATGGATCTATGAGATAAATTCACAGTTAATTGTTAAAGTTTAAATGCGAAATCAAGGACATAGCACCGCGCATCTCACTCATTTGTAGACGGTATGATGTTCATCAGTCTAAGTAATAATCAATGATTAAGGAGCACCCAATAAATATTGATTAGAAGTGATTAGTCTTCATAAGCAACTGCGCAATCTATAAGAAGAGCTACGTTGTTTTGCTGCAGTGGCCTATCACTACCACCCAGTCCTTTTCCTGCATCGTGGAAGCCCCATACCATGCTGCGCAATAGTTAGTGAAACAATCGCATCACCAGGTTGTGGAAACCTGATTCTGCAACCACCCCCTCTAACTTCGCCTCAGGTGACACCTCATACTGCTCGTAGTCTATTGCCGAAAAGGCCGGTGAATAGAGGTTTTGTTGGTATCTTGTACCGTGAAGTACCTGGGTCTACATTGGAAAACCTCAAGAACAGTGTTGTGACCAACAAGTACTAAGTGTTTTTGGCCAACAACAATAGGAGTAGGAGGTGTGGATTTCTTATTAAAATTACTAACAAATGGAAATCCTATTGCTTAAGAAAATGCATGTTTTCTTCTATCCAGTATGATGTTAGCAGAAGAGTTTGTTTTCCCCCGGGTTTTGCAATATTAAGCTTCTAAACAACTTCTTAAACTTTTGCAACCTAGAAATGAAGTCTCAGTTCAGGCAGAGGCTATTGGGGCTCTCAAAGCTCTTTCTTCCCAGTTGAAGGATTAAAGATGTGATTTGGTAAATGCTAATGGTATTTCAAGTTTGATATATGCACCAATCACTCCTTCAAAAGAGTTCATGCAAGGATATTTCACACAAGCATTGCAAGAAAATGCAATGTGTGCTTTGGATAACATATCAGGTGGATTGTATTCAGTAATTTCAAGTCTTGATGAAAGTATTCAATATTGCTGAAATGATAGGGACATTAGCTTCAGGCCTTATGATCTATGATGGTAGTGCATAAAGAACAAAAGCAAAAAACCCAGTGTTTATTGAACAAGTATTAGTTAAACAATTCAAGGCTCAATCATCTTATTTTGTACAAGAACGTACAATAGAATCCCTTGCGAGCTTGTATGGTAAAAACTACTTAAGTAGTAAGCTTCAAAATGCAGAAGCAGTGTGTTTTCTTGTGGGTTTAATCACAATGGATGCAGATGAAGTTCAAGAGGAGCTTATAAAGGTCTCTTCAAATTAGATGCAATAGTGCAAGTAATCTGTGGCATGCCCTTCAAGGCAGGGAGGGAGTTCATATTATGATTTCTCTTCTTGGCCTTTCTTTAGAACAACAGCAGGAATGTGTAGTGGCATCACGCTGTCAATTGAAAATGATGAAAGCAAATGGGAAATCATTGCTACAGGTAGAATACCTCCTCTTGTTCATATTCTAGACATTCAATCTTCAAAATCAAAAGAGGACTCTGCAAATGTTCTTGGAAACCTCTTTAATCATAGTGAATGTATTCGTGCATGTGTTGGAAGTGCAGATGTTGTACCTACACCGATATGGTTGTTGAAAAATGGTATTCCAAGTGGAAAAGAAATTTATACAAGGACACTAAACCATCTTAACCATAAATAAGATAGAAGCACTATCAGCCAACTCACTACTTCACTGATAGGTGACTTACCATAATCAAAAGTTCATGTTTTGGTGGCATTGAAACCTCTACTTTAAGTGGCACCCCTAAGTGAAATTTTACTAGAAGGAAGTGTTGTAAATGATGCAGTTGAAACCATGATTAAAATCCTTTATTCTAATAATGAAAATACTTGAGATAAATTTTCTTCAGTTCTTACCGCATTATTTAACTACAGGAAGGATCTATGTGAAAGAAATACTGCAATTGAAAGCATTAAACCAATCATAAATCTCCTCAATACATGATGAGAAATGTTTTTAAATGGGGAAGCACCTTGTCTTACTGCTATTTTTTGTTCAATAAAATGGAACAAGGAAGTTGCAAAGTTAGCTGGAGATGCGCTTATACCATTAGTTAGCCTTGCAAAATATTCAATGGTAGAAGTGGCAGAACATGGCATGACAACTCTCTCTAATATTCTAATAGATGCTACCATTGTAGAAGAGGTACAAGTAGAGGATATTGTTTTACCTATAACTATGGTATTGCAAGAGGGAACTCATGATTGGTAGACACATGCTACTGTAGCAATTGCACGTCTTCTTCAATCTCAACATGTTGATGATAGACTGTGCGAAAGCATCCATCATGCTGGAATTGTGCTTGCCTTAGATGCGCTTCTTGTGGCTTCCAATTTAGAATATGATGCCACATCAAAAAAATTAGATGCCCTAGCTTCTTTAGATAGAGTTAAAGGATGGGTCACATATAGTTGACCTCCATGGGAAGTTCTCGTTGTAGCTCCCTGTAGTGTAGGGCCTCTTGTTTCATGAGTAGCCGCTGGATTGCTTCCTTTGAAAGAAAAATCTATAGAAATACTATCGAGGATTTTCTTAGATCATTCTGATGGATTGGGTGATATTATCAGTGGGACATTTGGATGCATTGTTGCAATTGTAGGATGTGTCATAATTTATAAACTCTATTAACTAGAAATCAAAGGAGGAACTGCCCTTCTAGTTTTTGTTTCAAAGGTGCACAAAGAGAAATCAATGGAAACTCAAGAGAAATCAAAGGAGGAACTTCCCTTCTAGTTGGATTCCTTTGTGAATATCGTGGGCCTCACTTGATTTATATGCAATGTTAGGTTGTCAAAGTTTCAACTGAATGGTTTACCCTGACGCCTTGTGGATGTTTTGAGGTAAAACACCACAATCTTAGGGACTAAAAGAGGATTTTATGGGTTATCCACTATGAACATGATAAAAAATCACCACATAGTCCTTCTAAATGAATATTTGGCCTATAAGTGTTGTATGAGTTCCATTTTAAGGTAATTTTAAGCATTGGGGATGGTTCTTGGGGTCGTGGGAATGTTGAGAGGAGGAACATCGACATCTTAGGGCCTAAAGTAGGATTTACAGATAATGGACCATGCACACAATCCAAAACCACCTCGGAGGCCTCGTAAAGTGAATCTTGCTAGGTTTTGCACATCAAGTATGGTTGTCAAGGGATTTTTCACAATTTGGGAAGCAAAACCGAGGTTATAGACCCTGTGATATGCTTCTATGTGTCTAGGCTAGTCAACACGTTGACTATATCCCACTCTTAGGATAAACATTCCCTTTGTAGGCCCTATGTGGTAGTTTAGAAAATCACACATTGAACATGATCCCTAAGGGAAATTAGTATGGCCGTATACCCTGACTTTCAACCAAAAACCATGCCATGGGAAATGGGAACCATCCCAAGGGTTAAAAATATTGAAATGACAACCATAACTTGCTTGTAAGACAAATATTCCCTACAATGTTAATATAAACTAAATATATACAGTTTACTATAATCATTATCCCTAACCCCATTATGCCCTCAAATCCCATTACCCCATAACCCCTACCTATAAACACATACCCCCTAACCCACTATAAACTTATATGCATAGCCACTTGACATCCCTAACCATTGATTAAGTTGTGAGAAACATCCTTGTTGTGTGCAACCTCAAAACAATCACCATATCTTGCTCACACGTCCTTGTTGTTATTATTTCCCTTGAAGCCTTAGCATGGCTAGAAAATATTATTATATGAATGAAACTAACTAATTGCACATCACTAAAAAACTGGGAAATTATTATTAAACCATTATGCTAAATCAAAGTACTAAAAACTAGAAAGGGATGCCTCTTACTAATTTCCCAATCGACACACAAATGCATAATAATCTCATAGAAGGCTACGCCCCCAAGGGAGTAGCGTTACCTGTCCTCCAAGTTGGATGGATAAGCATTATTTGGTCATTTCCTTCTTTGGGAATTGAGCTGAGTGAACATTCCCTTATTCCATATCAACACTTGTTCACAACAACAAACTTATCCAAAGAATCACACATCAACTTGGGCTCAATTAATCATAACAAAGTACAAGAGAACACTTGGATCAGAACTTGAAGATCACGTCAATGTCTTGAATACCATCATCTAGATCTGGATCAATATAGACAATCTATTTATACTCTTTAGTGCATAAATGATCTCCTTAAAATAGGGTTGATTTAGTCAAGATTGATCACTCAAGAAGACCCCAAAATAATTTAAACAATCAACATGTCTTCACCTTCTTTGTTCTATTTATTTATAGTCAACCTATTTGTGACCACTTGATACCATGCTAAATTATTAACATATTAAATGAGGTTCTGAAGGATCAAAGTAGGTCTACCCCCTTACATGCTCTAAATTCAAAGCATATAATGCCTAGTCATGAGCACTTTAGATACCAATGTAGGATTAGTGGCATACTGTGTCTTCCAAATGAATCTTTGGATTGTTGGAGAGGATATTTTTGAACATGAAATGTTGTTATCAATCCTATGAGAACAAGTTATTTTGCATACAAGCCCATAACTTCACAATAAAGCCATAGTGCTAGGACGCTTGATATCGCACCATAGGAAAATGCCACAAGGCCTAAAGCAAATTACTAGGCCTTAAATGCCACATAGGGTGACTTCAACCTCGAGTTGATGATATTGGATCTCGGTTGCAAGTCCTCGATTTAATGATATCATACTCCCTCTTTTCCTTGCTAACATTGTCAAAAAAAATTATGCCATTTCATGTGGGTCATTTTTCAAAATTTATGCTTACTAAACATGTTTCATATGCATAATTATCTTTGTATTTCCTTTGTAATGGAAATATTGCCTTCAGCTATAATCCTTACAATGAAGATCAAACAAGAAACCATGGTTGAGGAGGAGGTGTATTTGTGGCATATGCCTTAATATCATTAGTTTGGTGTTAAGTTTATGGATTTTGTCCATGGATAACAATTTCTTTAATCATCAATTACTTACTTACTACCACTAACAGCTAAACACTGCTAACAAAACCAACCCACGCAAATGACTCATGGACCTAGCACACCCAACCCATTTAAAGAATTCATGCACCTTGGAAGTTTCAACCCCTAACCACGTATCCTAACCCTAATGCCTAACCCCTGACAAACTAACATGTTAACTCATAAAGTACTTACCCACTAGTAACCCCAAAACCTAAACCATTTAACCACTAACTGAACACCCCACTAGTGCCTTACATTTAACCCACAAATCCCTGAATGCATAATTCATTACTAAATTGTGAGGGATAAAACAGGTTAAGTATTGTAAAACAGGCCTAAGTAGGCTTGGAAAAATGGCCACCATTTTTCTCCTGTGAGGGATAAAAAAATTCTAAAAGCATTAGCTTGCAGGTGGATGATTTATGCACTTGACCATTGACTCATATTGGCCTGCCAAAACAACCAGTCATCTTGTTTTGCACCTAGAACTGGCCTAAATGGCCTTAGGAAAATGCCCACAATTTCTCACCTCCGAGGGATAAAAAATTTCTGAGAGGATAAGTTTGTAGATGGATGATTTATTCACTTGACCATTGACTCATTTTTTTCAACAAGTCTTTGGTCAAGGAGATATTTTCCTGCAAAAACAGTCATTCAGCCTGTTTTTCACTCTGCCAGAAAAATGTTCGCCATTGCAAAATTAGTGAAGTATTGAAAAACGGGGCTAAGTAGGATTGGAAAAATGCCCACCATTTCTCACCTATGAGGGATAAAATTTTTATGAAAGCGTTAACTTGCAAGTGGATGATTTATGCACTTAACCATAATTTGGCTCGGTTTTGAAAAAAATTCTATGGTCAAGAAAATATTGGCCTGCCAAAATGATGTAGTAGCATCGGGGCCGAGGAAGAGTAGTTGAAGTTGATCGACATAAGGGAAGGCCGACCAGAGGGAGTGTCAATGACTATTGGTGTGGAAGTGCAGATTGGATGTCGAAGACAATAAGTCGGGTAGGAGTAGTTGATCACAAATCAAAAGAACTACGAAGGTCAAGAGTCAACATGTCAGAGGTCGACAGATGACAGAGTTGTAGCGGAGACGCCGAGGGTCGACATGTTGTCAAACAATGACTTCGACAGGTATGTTGAAGGATGACAGAAGACAATAAGGTCGAGGCAGAGATAAGACCGACTAGTGTAGCAGTGTCAGAAGGATGCACAGGAAGTCAAGCTGAGTACTTGGTAGCCGTTCGAGGTTGCTAAGGAAGTTATTATCAGTTATTGCAGGTGCTTGGGATCATGACAGATGTTGCCAAATGTGGAGATTATGCAGCACGGTAGAGACGCTGACAGTTACAGGTCTGCAGGATCAGGGACATCGACATATAGATGAAGCGTGTCTCAGTGGTCGGAGCGATCTCGGGAACAGAGAGCAGCAGGATGGAATACTTGTGCACAGGCACAAAGGAGGACAGTTAGTTCCATTTTGGAGTGAGGGCAAAGCAAAGTTTAGGGAGAATATTGGTAGATTGGAGAAACAGTCACACATCTTCCGAGCGTAGAGAAGATCGAGCCATAGCTAAGAGTTCCATAGTGAACTAGGGGAGGGTGAAATCAACACACTGAGATATCACACAATTACTTATGTATTGTAATAGGTTAAGGCCGACAATAGTTAGTTGATTACATTCCTTGCATTTCACATTGTAACCATTTCGGTAGAAGTAATATAAACCAGCTTCTGGTATCCTGTTTGCATATTGTTTTATGTGAATGCGTGTGTTGTGTGTAATTGTTAAGCAAGAACCTTTGCGAAGAAGCCTTGCGTCAGTTGGTATCAGAGCCCGAACACGAGTCCGATCGAGTTGAAGCAGTATCCTGTGCATAAGAGAGACCGCGAGTGTGTTTACAACTCTAGATATGGTTGGGTAGAGTTGTGCACGACTTGTGAAAGTCCAGTTGAGATTGGACGCGTGGGAGTTTCAACCGAGGTTGAAAATGTCTCATAAAGGCGTTAATGTCTGAGGTGTTGGATGAAGTGTGTGTGGCATTGCAGTCATAGTTGATCATGAGATGTCCAACGAGTGCGTCCGAACAATGCAAACTTTGACAAATGAAGTCACATTGATCAAAGAAAGTCAAAGGTGTGGTTGTATTCCTGATGCGTTAGACCACAACGACGAGGAGGTCCAAGAAGTGGAAGCACAGGAAGCAGTAGGAGAAGAACTAGAAGACAAACTGATCAAACTTCTGTCAGAGATGAGAGATTAGACAAAGATAGATGTACGTACCTACTCAGGAAGTCTGGACCCAGAAGACTTGATCGACTGGTTCAGAGAAATGGATAAATATTTAGACATATAGCAGATCGAGGATCCTAAGTGGGTTAAGACTGCATGTTTGAGGTTGAAAAGTCATCCCTCATTCTGGTGGGGCAATGTACAAGTTGACAGAGTCAAGAAGGGAAAGGATAAAATAAAGTCTTGGGACTGGATGTCTCCAAGATGAAAGGGAAGTTCTTTCCAAATGACTATGCGATTTCCTTGTTCTGTAAGTTGCAGAACTTTCGACCAAAACATATGACCATGAAGGAATACACGGAAGAGTTCTACAGATTATCGATAAGGTCGGGTCAGACCAACGAAGCGAAGAAGCTGTCGCAAGATATGTGAACAGATTGAAATATGTCATTCAAGATGGGTTAAGCATGTAAAGATTCAGAGAGGTCTGTGAAGCCTACCAGTTAGCTCTGAAGGCAGAAGAGAAACTGTCAAGGAAATACGCATCGACCATAGGTAGGATGACGGGTTGGGGTGTGAAGACTGTTATCACAAAAGACCAAAGTAGTGGATACAGGAGAGAAGCTGTCGAAGACAATTGGCATGTGGAAGGGACATCGACTAGAGAAAAGATGCAAGAAAATCGACAGGAGGGTCGAGAGACACGTGGTTGAGGTGCATATGGTCGAAGTGGTCCATCAGAATGAAAAGGAGCTGACAGACCAGCCATAATCTATTACAAGTGTTGTGGAGCCGGACACAAGGCATATGAATGTCCATAGAACCTGCATGTTGCAGAGGAGTCAAAACCCAGACATCGAAGGGATGAAAAATTCAACGAGAGAGCAGAATCGACATCCGACAACAATGAGGATGAGAAGAAGAAAAGTTGAAACCTAACATTTAGGAAAACATTGGTTCAGGAATACTGACGCGACAAGAAAGAGCTAGCACAACGAAAGGCTATCTTTCGAACCAAAGTGCGAATCAGTGAATGGAGTTTCAAGACCATAGTCGATGGTGGAAGCACTGAGAATCTTGTGTCGACAGAGGTCATCAATAGAATAGGGTTTAAGTGTTGAGGATATCCACACCCGTACAAGATCTCATGGTTGCAGAAAGGACACCATGTGAAGGTGACCAGACAGTGCCTGATTAAATTCAAGGTTGGGAAGCTTGAAGAAAGTGTACTGTGCGACATCATCCCAATAGATGGATGCCATCTATTATTAGGAAGACCATGGAAATATCATCAAAATATGATCTATGATGGTCGAGCCAACACAGTCACAATGTGGAAGAATGGCATACAAAGAAATCTTAAGCCAAAGCTAGAGGAGCCAGCCGACTGTAAGTTGGGCGAGAGAAACTTTTGGGAGAAGTGAGTGATGATGTGTTCAGTGAAAGAATTCCTCGTGGAAGAGGAAAACCTATCGGTATGTTTTTCTAACATTCTGAAAGGGACATGTGTCGACAGGTTGACAATGGAGAAGATTCCGGTCGAAATCAGAAAGATGATTAACGAGTTTTGGAGCATAGTAATCGACAAGACACCAACAGGATTGCCGCTGACGAGAAGCATATCCCATCAGATTGACTTGATTCCAGGGTCGAGTCTGCCAAACAAGGCACTGCATAGGATGACTCCAACAGAAGGTCAAGAACTCAATCGACAGGTCCAGGAGTTGTTGGACGCGGGATTGATCAGAGAAAGTATGAGCTCGTGCCCGATACCAACTGTATTAGCGCCAAAGAAAGGTGGAGAATGGAGAATGTGTATAGAATCCAGATCGATCAACAAGATCACGATCAAGTACTAGTTTCCAATGCCCAGAATGGACGAATTGATGAATTGCTTGAGTTGAGAGAAGTACTTCACAAAGATAGACCTGAAGAGGGGTTATCACCAGATTCAGGTTAAAGAAGGAAATGAGTAGAGAACAACATTCAAGACAAAGGAAGGGCTATATGAGTGGTTAGTCATGCCATTTGGACTGACTATTGCATCCAATACATTCATGCGGTTGATGAATGAAGTACTGAAACCACTCTTGGGTATGTTCATTGTCGTGTACTTAGACGACATCTTGATATTTAGTCGAACCAAGACGGAGCACTTGGGGCACATTTGACAAGTATTGCAGAAGTTCTAGGAAGAGAAGCTGATGGTGAACCTACAAAAGTGTTTCTTCATGAAGGAAGAACTGGTGTACTTGGGATTTGTAATCTCGGGTAAAGGGCTAGTGATGGACCCATAAAAGGTGAAGGCAATATTGGACTAGCCGGAACCGACATGTACGACTAGATTAAGGAGTTTCCATGGACTTGCCAATTTATATAGGATGTTCATCCGGGGATTCAGTCAAATTTGTGCACCTTTGACATAGTGCATGAGAAAAGGGGAGTTCAAGTGGACGAAAGCTTCCCAACGAGATTTCGACAATTTGAAGGAAAAGGTCAATGAGACCCTAGTGTTAGCACTCCCAGATTTTGACAAAGTTTTCTAGGTCGATTGCGATGTGAGTGGAATGGCAATTGCAGTAGTGTTGAGCCAGGAGGGCCAACCAATTGCATGCTTAACTGAGAAGTTGGATGATGCGAAGAAGAAATATTCGTTCTATGACCAGGAATTTTATGGTATTGTCTAGGTGTTGAAGAAATGGAGGCATTCTTTGTTGCCCAAGGAATTTTTGTTATACACAAATCACCGAGCACTGAGGTATCTGAATACTCAGTCGAAGTTGAATCAGCCGCACATGAAATGGGTCGAATTCCTACAAGGATACACTTTCATATTGCGACATAAATCGGGCAAGTCGAATAAGGTTGTCGATGCGCTGAGTCAAAGAGTTGCATTGCTGAACATGATGACAGTTCAGGCAATAGGAATACAGTCGGTAAAGTAAGAGTATGTGACCAAAGAGGATTTTGCGAAAGCATGGGATGCTTGTCGTGAACCGTGGAGTGTCGATAGAACACCATACTTGGATTATTTCATCCAAGAGGGATACCTATTGAAGGGACAACAATTGTGTATTCCCAGAGGATCCGTGATAGAGAACCTAATCCGAGAATTGCATAGTGACAGATTAGCAGGTCATTTTGGCATCGACAAGACCAAGGCATTGGTCGGAGAGAAATATTATTGGTTAGGAATGACGACAGATGTCAAAAAGTGGGTACAACAGTGTCAAGTTTTCCAGTTGGAGAAAGGAAGAAGTCAGAATACATGATTGTATACACTGTTACCTATACCAAATACCCCATGGGAGCACTTGAGCATGGATTTTGTGCTAGGACTGCCGAAGACACAGCAAGGAAGCAACTCAATCTTTGTTGTAGTCGACAAATTTTTGAAAATGGCACAATTTATTCCATGTCGAAAGACAAGTGATGCCACAAGCATTGCTGTACTATTCTTCAGGGAGGTAGTCATATTACATAGGTTGCCGAAGAGTATCACATCAGACAGAGATACCAAGTTTATCGGGCATTTCTGGAGAACCCTATGGAAGAAACTGCAAACGAGGTTGCATTTTAGCTCGGCATATCATCCACAAATAGACGGACATACTGAGGTGGTGAATAGAAGTTTATGAAATATTCTAAGGTGTTTGACGACCGACAGACCCAAGCAGTGGGAGAACATGTTGGCACAAGCAGAGTTTTCATACAACAATTCTGTGAATCGGTCGACAGGTTTGATTGCATTCCAGATTGTTCAAGGAAGAAGCCCAGATAGCGTGGTGGATTTGGTCGAGTTACCAATAGAAACTAGGAAAAGCGCGGATGCAGAATCATTAGTAGAGAATATGAAAGAAGTGCGTGAAGATGTGTGAAAGCGCATAGAAAAGAGTAATGTGGCATACAAGTTTAGAGCTGACAGGAAGAAGAGGCTATAGTCATTCAGCGAAGGAGACTTAGTCTATGCACATTTGCGAAAGGAGAGATTTCCGACAGGAACATATAACAAGATGAAGCTGAAGAAGATTGGACCATGTAAGATTCTGAAGAAGATTTCAGACAACACTTATGTGTTGGATCTGTTGAAGGACTTGAGCATTTTGCCAACGTTCAATGTCTCAGATTTGTAAAAGTGTCAAACATCGACTGGACAGTGCATATTCCATATCGACACAAAGAAGAAATTGCCAAAGTAATAGAGGAACGCGAAGTCGGGCATATGCGCAGTTCACGAAGGAAAGAATACTTAGTGCAATGGAAAGATGATGAGTTGCCGGAGGCGACATGGATTTTTGAAGAAGAGTTCAGGAGACTGACGGAGCAGTCAAGTTCTTTTTCACCTGAGGAGTATGATGCAAGAGCATCGGGGCCTAGGCAGAGTAGTCAAAGATGATCGACATAAGGGAATGCCGACCAGAGGGAGTGCCGACTACCACTGGAGAAGAAGAGAAGATTGGATGTTGAAGTCAATAAGTCAGGCAGGAACAGTTGATCGCAGATCAAGAAAAGTGCAGAAGGTTGAGAGTCGACATGTCAGAGCTCGATAGACGACAGAGTTGCAAAGGAGACGTCGAGGGTCGACATGTTGTCGAACCGTGACTTCGACAAGTATGTCGAAGGATGATGAAAGATAGTAAGGTCGAGGAAGAGATAAGATCGACTAATGTAGCAGCGTCAGAAAAACACGCAGGAAGTCAAGCAAAGTACTCGATAGCCATTCGGGGTTGCTAAGGTAGTTATTAACAGTTATTGTAGGTGGTTGGGATCCTGACAGATGTCACCATAGGTGGATATTGTGCAGCATGGTAGAGATGCTTACAATTGTGGGTCTACAGGATCGGGGAGATTGACGGACAGAGGAAGCGTGTCTTGGGGGTCAGAGTGATCTCGGGAACAGAGAGCAATAGGATAGAAGACTTGTGCGTAGGCACAAAGGAGGACAGTTAGTGCCATTTTGGAGTGAGGATAGAGTAGAGTTAGGGGAGAATATTGGTAGATTGGAGAGAACAATCACACATCTTCTGATCGTAGAGAAGATAGAGCCATAACTCAGAGTTCAGCAGTGAACCAGGGGAGGGTGAGATTGATACACTGAGATATCACACAGTTACTTTTGTATTGTAATAGGCTAAGGCTGACAATAGTTAGTTTTTTACATTCCTTGCATTTCGCATTGTAACTGTTTCGGTAGAAGTAATATAAGCCAGCTTCTGGCTTCTTGTTTACATCTTGTTTTATTTGAACGTGTGTGTTGTGTGTAATTGTTAAGCAAGAACCTTTGCAAAGACACCTTGAATCACAAAACAACCACTCATCCTATTTTGCACCTAGAACTGGCCTAAATGGCCTTAGGAAAATGCCCACCATTTCTCTCTTGTGAGGGATAAAACATTTCTGAGAGCATAAGTTTGTAGGTGGATGATATATTCACTTGATCATTGACTCATTTTTTAAAACAAGTTTGTGTTCAAGGAGATATTTTCCTACCAAAACAATCATTCAGCCTATTTTTCACCCTGAGAAAAAAATGATCGCGATTGGCAAAATTGGTTAAGTATTGAAAAACGGGCCTAAGTAGGCTTGGGAAAATGCCCACCATTTCTCACCTATGAGGTATAAAAATTTTCTGAAAGCATCGTTTTGTAGGTGGATGCTTTATGCAGTTTACCATTGGCTTTGTTTTGAAAAAAGGTCTACAGTGAAGAAAATATTGGCCTGCCAAAACAACCGCTCATCCTATTTTGCACCTAGAACTGGCCTAAATGGCCTTAGGAAAATGCCCACCATTTCTCACCTATGAGGGATAAAAAAATTCTGAGAGCATAAGTTTGTAGGTGGATGATTTATTCACTTGACCATTGACTCATTTTCTAAAACAAGTCTATGTTCAAGGATATATTTTCCTGCCAAAAAAACCATTCAACCTATTTTTCACCTAGCAAGAATAATTCTCGCCATTGGCAAAATTGCTTAAGTATTGAAAAACGGGCCTAAGTAGGCTTGGGAAAATTCCCACCATTTCTCACCTGTGAGGGATAAAAAAGTTCTGAAAGAATCAGCTTGCAGGTGGATGATTTAAGCACCTGGCGATTGGATTGGTTTTGAAAAAAAATCTATGGTCAAGAAAATATTTGCCTGCCAAAACAACCACTCATCATGTTTTGCACCTAGCACTCCCCTAAATGGCCTTAGGAAAATGGCCACCATTTCTCACTTGTGAGGGATAGAATATTTCTAAGAGCATAAGTTTGTAGGTGGATGATTTATTCACTTGACCATTGACTCATTTTTTAAAACACGTCTCTGGTCAAGGAGATATTTGCCTGCCAAAAAATCATTTCAGCTTGTTTCTCACCCTGCTAGAAAAATGCTCGCCATTGGAAAATTTGGTTAAGTATTGAACAACGGGCCTAAGTAGGCTTTGGAAAATGTCCACCATTTCTCACTTGTGGGGGATAAAAAAATTCTGAAAGGATCAACTTGTAGGTGGATGATTTATGCACTTGACCATTGGCTCGGTTTTGAAAAAAAGTCTATGGTGAAGAAAATATTGACCTGCCAAAATAACCACTCATCCTATTTTGCACCTAGAACTTGCTTGAATGGCCTGAGGAAAATGCCCACCATTTCTCACCTATGAGGGGAAAAAAATTCTAAGAGCATAAGTTTGTAGGTGGATGATTTATTCACTTGACATCGACTCATTTTTTAAAACAAGTCTCTGGTCAAGGAGATATTTTCCTACCAAAATAACCATTCAACCTATTTTTCACACTGCCAGAAAAAAGCTCGCCATTGGAAAAATTGGTTAAGTATTGAAAAACGGGCCTAAGTAGGCTTGGGAAAATGGCCATCATTTCTCACCTTTGAGGGATAAAAAATTTCTGAAGGCATCAGCTTGCAGGTGGATGTTTTATGCACTTGACCATTGGATCATTTTGAAAAAAATCTATGGTCAAGAAAATATTGGCTTGCCAAAACAACCAGTCATGTCACCTACCCAAATTTTGAGAATATTTGTTTTATTTACAAAATACTTTATGTTAAATTATAATTACACAGTTTTGTAATTATGACCAAGTTTGGTCAAGGATGATTGTAATTATTGATTATTATTATTTAATAAATTAAAATAGGAGACAAACACCCAAGGGAACTATTAAATGAGTGTTCACTGACCCACTAGGAGGAATGGAAGCTGTTAGAAGGCATGGGACAGATGGTAGCATTTCCACTCTACCACTAGCTGTTGGTTATGGGACAACTACCCCTAAATTTGTGGCATTATCCCCGAGGTGGGTGGAAGAGAGCTGATGGCTCATTAATGACCAGGTTAAACACTAAAAGGCCTAGGCAGCCTAGATAAGGAAATTCGAATTGAGCAAGAAGCTTCACAATATTTTCTACAGAAATATTTTCCTCAAGTGTATCAGGTGATCACTGAGAGATTCGAATAGGGAGGCTAAGTGGGAGTGCATTGTAAGGTTGTTCAATTATTCTGAGAGGAGAACCATAGGTACTGATGCAGGTCTCTTGGACTGCTGAATTTATACTATTGAATGAACTACTTTGCTACTGCAAGAGGATTGACCTAAACCTTCTACAGATTCTTCTTCCTGGTGGTTCAGTGAATAGGATCGGGTGTCCCAAGGCAAGTAATTTGTCCGTCTTCAGGATTAGGTTGGGTGGAACAGGCTCCTTGGGTGGTTTGTTTCTCCTACAAATTATTATATTCTATTTTTTTGTTGTTATTTTCAATCAAATAAATCCTGCATTTATTAGTAAGAAATTGTTTTATTTTCTAACCTAAATATGATTTCTGAATGAAAATGATTTATGAAATGATTGAATCGATAACCATCTCTATATTTTTCCCCATGTTGTTTTTGCATTGTACTCCAGTACAGAGAAGCGAATTAAGAAAGATGAATGATAGGAAGATTGCCAATTGTTTGGATAGAATAACTCTGTAATGATTTATTTTAATATTGATTTATTAATTCTTCATGTTTAAAACTAATAAATAGAATAGTTTACCACATAAATCAGACTTACAATAGATTCCCCTACTTAGTAATAAAAATAAAATAACCCATCTCTGCATCAGTCTAGGTCTGCAAACCTTTACTAAATGTTGTTTATGATTTGCAATCTAATGTTCAACATAAAATTGTTATGTTTTCATTTACTTCCTTCATTATTGTTTTTAGAAAATTAACAGCTGCAAAATATTCTTATACAAAATCAATATAAGCATTTTATTTCTCATTCCATTCCTTTCATGAAATTTCTCCACGGGTTAAACTTAGTATTATTTCCAATGCTTAAATAGTCTGCTATATTTCAATTTTCTACAGAATAAATAAATTCTAGATTTTATTTCAAACATATTATAGTACTGTTACTACTAAAACTTTGATCATTATGAAGTCGAAAACATGTATATTATTCTTTTAAAAAAAAAACTAAGACTATTCTGTAGTCAGTTTAAAAACTACACATTTAAAACATAAACATCAATCTCTTGTATTAAGTTTTCCAATAACTAAAATACTTTTCAGTTGTCCAAACTACTATACATATATTAACAATATCACAAGACGTTTGCTGAATTAGAGTTTTATTATTATCTTAAGCCATTTTTGTTTTGTGCCTCAAACACCAGAAAACGAATATCATCATCAATTTAACTCTAACTCAAACATTCAAGTTTTCATTTCAAGAAAGCCAGCTAACTTTCGGCACTTGGCCTTTCATTAAGATGACAGTACCCTTGCTAGTTAAACTTTTCTATTGTCGAAACCTACAGGGTAGAGATTTTATTTCAAAATGTAAGATGGAAAAATTTAGCCATTTAAAACCGTATAGTTTCTAATTTCTACCATAAACTCAACACAGTATTTCGTTTTTCATTCAAAACCTACATAGCACAAAATTCCTATTTTTTTTACAGTTATGAGTCAACCAACGACACAAAACTGGTTACCAAACAGTTACTATTTATTCTACATTGACAAATTGGATTCCGAACATTACACAGTTAATAATTGCAGTTTTAAAAACTGTATGATCCATTCAAAAGAACGAGGGTTTATCCCTTATTAATTACATTTTAAACAAGGTACTTCCAACCAAAGTTTACAGTAGACGCTGTAGTAACTAAGCTAGCTAAGAATCTTAGCAGCTTGGAATTCCACTATGGTTCCCAAAAGTTACAAACAATGAAGAAAAGCCGTGCCAGAAACCAAACATCAACACCTTGCCAAACATCTATCGTTGACCACAAATGAACCAGTAGATACCACGAGGTAAGGAACAGCCGAGGCTTACCGGTGGACGCGCAGTGCTCTTCCATCAAAGCTCATGTAAAAGATTCCTTTGACGAGAGCAAACCTAACAAGCAAACCTGTAATGGTTAAATGAGAACTTAAAAGTGATTTTTAAATGCTTGAAATGACAGTGGTTTGTATAGAAAGGACCTTACCTGTGCTTTTCGTCAGACACTTCTGCAAATGTAACTGACGAAGCTATCCATCCAACATATGGAAGAGAAGGTTCCAGATCTAAGGTTGATATTTTACAATTGCAAGAAAATCGAAAGACGGTTCGAATAATTCAAAACTCTGGATAGATACCCTCACAAGTTATGCAAAAAAACGACCTAAAGATTCAATCTTTCAACATATTAACTGCTGCAAACTTTCACTACAGAATCGGCTTCTTAATATGACAAACACTCACAGGATAAATGCTCATAGGTTACGAGTTCGAGCTTGGGAAGCTCCTAACCACCAAACCCTATAACTTCTCGACCTGTTGGCCTCACACCCAAGATTTTACTAGAACAAAATGAGGGCAAAAGACTTTTTTTCTTGACGTTAAAGGAGAGTGTAGTTAGGGTTCCATTGCAATCTCAAGAATCCACAGATCAATGGTGGAGGTTGCTGCCAACCAGGCTCGTTGGAGTTTGGGAAACCTCTGCTTTAAAAACCCTATTTATTATTCCAACCACAACATTTCCAACTCGGTAGACCATGGATCAAGCCCGCTACAGCTCGACAGTTCAAGTTTAAAGTGTGAAAACTTTCACGTGCTTTTCATCCACGAGAGCATCCACGTATTACTACATTCAATGCTTTAGACAGACGAATTAATTGTCAAGACAAACTTTGGAACGATGCATTCTTTTTCATACTCCAAACATTAAGACCCCATCATTTCACCTGTCAATGATCAAACTTAGGGTTACAACGATCATTATACACCTTTCAAGTTTGATAATGCAAAGGTTGGGTTTGTATATGTTATATATATATATATATATATATATATATATATATTTCATAAGTTGACACATGTTGTATCCTATAGTTAGAGTCCTATTATATGCATCGCATTAATATGTTCACATAGCATAGCCCTTTTGATTATTTGATTAATGGATTTAAAAGGTCAATCTCTATAACTCGTGCAAATCCTATAGTGGAACCATCCTAAAAATAAAGTTAGGGCTTAGGGAATGCATTTTCAATAGTATGTTTGGTTATGCAAATAGAGATGCATAAATACTATTTTTGTAATTATAATTGTTGCAAATCATTCATGTTTTCCAAACATACTATTTGATCCATGGTTTCGCTAAAATTCTTATGATAATAATAGTGTCATAATAGCATTAGAAAACGTAACAGAGTACATATTCTGGAAATTCATAAGCATAGGTATTTCATCTTGACGAATTCACTAATAAGTGTAGTTTAGATTTTTATTATCGTAACTCCTGCAAAATTTAATTATGATCAAAACATTACATCTAGGATAGACATAGATCCATACCTGAAGCAAGGAAGAACTTAGAAATTCTACCAATTATTGATGGCTATTTGTAAAACATAAATACTCTTAGTACTTGAATTGTCGCATTACACTTACCTGAGAATCTACACAAGAAGAATAGGTTGACAAGATTTAGCTGACATAACTAAGTAAGCCTCAAGGTACCTCGTAGGACCCCTTTCATCATCATCATAAAACAACTGTTAGTACCTTGTTAATGAAACTCTTTCGCACATTTTTTTGATTTACAGTTATTACAAGCAAAACTAGTGTCGTAATCAATTTAAAGGAAGTATGATGTGTCACTGTCATTAAAGAGGTTTTTTGTTAAGAGACTCAGTGATTAAATTATTTCCAGCATTTATGACTTCAGTATTAATGCTACTTTATTTAAACATTTATTATTTCCGCATTTATAGTTTTTAAACATTTAATGTTGTTTTAAATTTTTTTAATTTTTATGAAATTATCGGGATGTTACATGTGGCATCAGAGCTCATGTTCGAGCTCTAGGCCTGAACAGGTCCAAAGAACACGCAACAAAAATTTTTATTACAGCAGAATTCTTATTAATTCAATTTAAAATATTTGTGTTATACATAAATTGTTTCTAAGCTACAGGTATGGAAGGATCAGCTGAACATATGGAGGAAATATTTCGACCAAACAGTCATAGCACGAGACAACATTATGAAGGATAAGTTCATGGCGAATTAAATGACAATTCGTCAGAATTGTTACGTGCATTTCAAGAGTTAAAAACATAAATCAAATCTATAAAACAAGACAATTAGAAAATTCTGAAAGCACAAGAGGAACTTAACCAAGTACTATTCGATCAGTGCCCAAATGATGAACAGGATATAGGGGTTGAATATACCTCCAATATTGAAGACTTACCTCATCGAGACAGGGGTAAGAAAATGAAAACTGATGATCCGAACAACATTTCAACATCATCAGAAGCTGCCAATGAAAAACGCAAAAAGAAACGTAATTATTCAAGTGATAGCAGCGAAGGAGATTACAAACCCAAAAGAAAAAGTCACAAACAGTATGAACAGATTTCTAGGGAGTTTAAGAAAATCAAACCCCCAACCTTCAATGGTGAAACTGAGAAAGGAGAGATAGCAAAAGAATGGTCGTCTGGCATGAAGAAGTACTTCCAAATTTATGATTATTCAGAATCATTGAAGGAAAATATGGCAATATACAACTTGATTGGGAAGGCATATATTTGGTGGCAGGACATCAAAAGAGTGAAGGGCATCAAAGACAAGGAGGTGAATTAGAGCACCTTTAAAAGGTACTTCAAGAAGAAGTTCTTATCTGAACAATACTATGAAGAAAGATCCAAGGAAATCTATCATTTAAAGCTTGGAACTATGAACATGAAAGAGATGAAAAGTAAATTTCTAAATTTGCTGAGGTATGTGCCATACCTTGTGGAAGAAAAACTGAAGATTCAAAGATACCTGATTTGTCTACCTTTCAACATCAAGGATAAGATAGAGTATGACAATCCAAAGACCTTAGAAGAGGCCATGAGGAAAGCAACTTTCTGTTATGAAACAAATCAGAAAAGAGAAGGGATATCTAACTAGAAAAATCATAAACCCAACAACTTTGAGCTGAAAAAGAAAAATCTCAGGTTTAGTGGAAATTCTGGTTTCCAAAATAAAAAATTGCGGAATCGAAATTTTCAAGAAAACAATCCCAGAAATACTCAACACCAGAATTTTAGATCTCCTAGAAATACTCCCAATGCTACCAGGACTAATGATCAAAAGACAGCTATCAAATGTTTTGAGTGTCAAGGTCCTCATTATGCTTCATAATGCCCCAAGAGGAACCAAACAACTAACAATATTCATTCCATAGAGATTGAACCTACCATGGGAGACTTGGAAAGGGAGATGACCAAAATTAATGTAGCTCTAGACAACCAACAAGCAGAGCATCAAGTCTCTATGGTAGAGATTGAAGGTATGCTACAAAACCACCTTGTTACTATTTTGATTGATCTAGGTGCTAGCCTGAGTTATATATCACCAGATATTGTAGAAAATTTTAATTTGAAAACAGAAAAATTCAATAGATCCTGGTTAGTTAGACTAGCAACAGGAACAAAAAGAAAAGTTTCTAATTTTGTGGAAAGTTGCATGTTATTTATGAATCAATTAAAAACACAGACCAAGTTAAATGTTTTACCTTTAGGATCATATGACATTTTAATTGGAATGGACTGGTTAGAAGCCCATCAAGTCATTCTGAATTGTTTTGAGAAAAGTTTTACTTGTTTAAATGATGAAGGAGAAACAATAGAAGTAAAAGGTATTCCAAGAAAGACATCACTTAGACAGATTTTAGCTATGCAAGTAAAGAGAGCAGTTAGAAAAGGATGTCAGATGTTTGCAGTAAATGTAGTGAATGATGAGTTAATTACTAAAGAGGACAAAATGAAACTAAAAGATATACCTGTCCTAAAAGATTTCAAATATGTTTTTCCTAAAGAGATTCCAGGATTACCCCCTAAGAGAGACCTAGATTCTACCATTGAGTTAATACTGGGAGTGGTACCGAATTCTAGAGCTCCATATAGGAAGAATATACTGGAATTAAATGAGTTGAAATCACAGTTGAAGGAACTGATTGATAAAAACTATATAAAACCCAGTGCGTCTCCTTGGGGAGCACCTATTATATTTGTTAAAAAGAAAGATGGCACTTTAAGACTTTGCATAGATTATCTCCAACTGAATAAGATGGCAATCAAGAATCGATATCCATTGCTCCGCATAGATGATCTATTTGATTAGTTGTGTGGAGCAACGATATTTTCGAAGATTGATTTGAGGTCAGGATATCATCAAGTTCGTGTTAAGGATGACGATATTTTTAAAACAGCCTTCAGAACTCGATATGGACATTATGAGTTCGTAGTCATGCCATTTGGATTGACTAATGCCCCGGCAATATTTATGTGTATAATGAACAATATTCTGCACAAATACTTGGATAAGTTCGCTATTGTGTTCATAGATGACATTTTAGTATATTCTAAAAGTAAAGAAGAACATGACAAACATCTGGGTATTATTTTACAAGTTCTGAGAGATCATCAGTTATATACTAAGTTTAGTAAATGTGACTTTCACAAGGATAAGATTCAGTATTCAGGACACATAATTTCTAAGGAAGGAATCTCAGTTGACCCTGATAAGATAAAATCCATTAATGAATGGCCAGTTCCAAAGGATGTGTCGGATGTACGATCATTTATGGGTATTACTAGATATTATAGAAAATTCATAAGAGGTTTTTCAAAAATTGTAAACCCCATAACCTCCTTACAGAGAAAGGGGAAGAAGTTTGTATGGGATCAGAAATGTTTAGATAGTTTTAAGAAGTCAAAGGAATTACTAACTACAGAACCTATTCTGAGGATTGCAGATCCAAATAAGTATTTTATAGTATGCAATGATGCATGTAATGATGGACTCGGTGGAGTCCTAACACAACAGGGACATGTTGTTGCATATGAGTCTAGAAAGCTGAAAATACATGAGAAGAATTACTCTACTTATGATTTGGAGTTACTAGCAGTAATTCACTCTCTAAAAATGTGGCATCACCATTTTATTGGCAGAAAATTTACCTTGTTAACAGATAACATGGGGCTGAAGTATTTATTAGATTAGACAAATTTGAACGCTAGACAAGCTAGATGGTTAACTTTTCTAAGTGAATATGATTTTGAAATTCAGCACATAAAAGGGAAAGAGAACAAGGTTGTTGATGCACTAAGTTGTAAAGCAAAGTTGAATTTTATTTCAGCCATCAGTACATACTCAATAGATTTAAAAAATCATATCTTTGAAGGGATTGAAATAGATGAAGAATACAGAAAATTATAAGAAAAGACAACAGATAGCAATTCTGAAAATTCTATGGCAGATTATAGTTTAAAAGAAAATGGATTGTTGTACAAAAACAAATTGTATGTACCCAACATACCAAAAGTAAAAAATTTGATTTTAGATAAGATGCATAAAATTCATTATTCTGGTCACCCAGGTTATCAGAAAACCATCACTATGTTACGGAAAGAGTATTATTGGCCCAAAATGAAGGATGAAGTAGCAGAATGTACAACTAAGTGTTTTGACTGTCAAAAAGTGAAGGTTGAACATCAGCATCCAGCGAGACTCTTACAGCCATCACCTATACCTAGTTGGAAATGGGAAATCATAAGTATAGATTTTATCATCGGGTTACCAAAGAATCAGAAACAGAATGATTCCATTATGGTGGTAGTGGATAAACTCAGCAAGGAAGCACACTTTATACCTTTAAAGACTACTCATAAGGCTCCAGATATTGCAGAAATTTTTATGAAGTAGATTTTTCAATTACATGGAATACCAAAGATAATAGTTTCAGATCGTGATTCTAAGTTTATAGGAAATTTTTGGAAGTCTTTGTTTAAAGGGTTGAATACAACCTTAAAATTCAGCACAACATTCCATCCACAAATGGATGGACAGACAGAAAGAGTGAATCAGGTATTGGAAGACATGCTAAGAATGTATGTTAAGGACCAACATGGTAAGTGGGAGGACTACTTGTGTTTAGCGGAATTTGCTTATAACAATCATTACCATGCATTATCTAGGCTTAGCCCTTTTGAAATTCTTTATGGTAGGAAATGTAATACATTAGTTTCTTGGAATGATCTAGTTAATAGAGTTATTCTAGGACCATAATTATTGCAGGAACTAGAACTAATGGTGAAACAGGTACAAAGAAATCTTAAAGCTGCCCAAGATAGGAAAAAGAGTCAAGCATACCTTAGAAGGACTCATAAAGAGTTCCAGGTTGGTGAGCATGTTTTTCTTAAGGTAAGACCGAAAAAGAGTTCATTGAAATTGGGAAGCTGTGCCAAGCTAGCACCCAGGTATTGTGGTCCTTTCAAAATTTTATCAAGGGTTGGACCAGTGGCATACCAACTGGCTTTCCCACCAAATCTAAAGATACATAATGTTTTTCATATATAATTTTTAAAGACAGATGTACACGATGCTACTCATGTTGTAAATTGGAATGATGTACAGGCGGGACAAGACGACGATTTTAAGGTGGAACTGGATTGTATCCTCGAAAGGAGGGAAACTCTACTACGGAATCGCACTATTAGGTAGGTAAAGGTGCAATCGAAGCACCTTAGCCTAGAAGAGGCAACCTGGGAGTTGAAGAGTAGTATGCAGGCATCATACCCAACTCTATTTCAGGAGCACTCAGAGAGTGATTAAACAACATAGAGGACGATGTTGAGACTTAAGGGGGGGTGTATGTCACCTACCCAAATTTTGAGAATATTTATTTTATTTACAAAGTATTTTATGTTAAATTATAATTACAAAGTTTTATAATTATGACCAAGTTTGGTCAAGGATGATTGTAATTACTGATTATTATTATTTAATAAATGAAAATGGGAGACAAACACCCAAGGGAACTGTTAAATGAATGTTCACTAACCCACTAGGAGGAATGGAAGCTATTAGAAAGCATGGGATAGATGGAACCATTTGCACTCCACCACTAGCTGTTGGTTATGGGACAATTACCCCTAAATTCCTGGCATTATCCCCCAGGTGTGTGGAAGAGAGCTGATGGCTCATTAATGACCAGGTTAACCACTAAAAGGCCTAGGCAACCTAGATAAGGAAATTTGAATTGAGCAGGCAGCTCCACAATATTTTCTGTAGAAATATTTTCCTCAACTGTATCAGGTGATCACTGAGAGATTCGAATAGGGAGGCTAAGTGGAAGTGCATTGTAAGGCTGTTCAATTATTCTGAGAGCAGAACCAGAGGTACTGGTGCAGGTCTCTTGGACTACTAAATCAATACTACTGAATGAACTACTTTGCTTCTGCAACAGGATTGACCTAAAGCTTCTACAGATTCTTCTTCTTGGTGGTTCACTGAACAGGCACGGGGGTCCTAAGGAAAGTAATTTGGTTTTCTTTAGGAGTAGGTTGGGTGGAACAGGATCCTTGGGTGGTTTGTTTCTCCTACAAATTATCAGGTTTTATTTTTCTATTGTTATTTTCAATTAAATAAATCCTGCATTTATTAGTAAGAAATTGTTTTATTTTCTGACCTAAATATGATTTCTAAATGAAAATGATTTATGAAATGATTGAATAGATAACCATATCTATATTTATCCACATGTTGTTTTTGCATTGTACTCCAGTACAGAGAAGTGAATTAAGAAAGATGAATGATAGTCAGATTGCCAATTGTTTGGATAGAATAACTCTGTAATGATTTCTTTTAATATTGATTTATTAATTCTTCATGTTTAAAACTAATAAACAAAATAGTTTACCACAGAAATCAGACTTATAATAGATTCTCTTACTTAGTAATAAAAATAAAATAATCCATCTCTGCATCAGTCTAGGTTTACAAACCTTTACTAAATGTTGTTTATGATTTGCAATCTAATGTTCAACATAAAAATGTTATGTTTTCATTTACTTCCTGCATTATTGTTTTTAGAAATTTAACAGCTACAAAATATTCTTATACAAAATCAATATAAGCATTTTATTTCTCATTTCATTCCTTTCATCAAATTTGTCCATGGGTTAAACTTAGTATTATTTCCAGTACTTCAATAGTCTGCTATATTTCAATTTTCTGCAGAATAAATAAATTTTAGATTTTATTTCTAGCATCTTATAGTACTGTTACTACTAAAACTTTCATCATTATGAAGTCGAAAACATGTATATTATTCTTTTAAAAAAAACCTAAGACTATTCTATATTGAGTTTAAAAACTACACCTTTAAAACATAAACATCAATCTCTTGGATTAAGTTTTCCAATAACTAAAATACTTTTCGGTTTTCCAAACTACTATACTTATATTAACTATATTACAAGACGTTTGCTGAGTGAGAGTTTTATTATTATCTTAAACCATTTTTGCTTTATGCCTCAAACACCAGAAAACGAATATCATCATCAATCTAACTCTAACTCAAACATTCAAGTTTTTGTTTCAAGAAGACCAGCTAACTTTTGGCACTTGGCCTTTCATTAAAATGATAGTACTCTTGCTAGTTAAACTTTTCTATTATCGAAACCTACAAGGTAGATATTTTATTTCAAAACGTAAGATCGAAAACTTTAGCCATCTAAAAACGTACAGTTTCTAATTTCTACCATAAACTCAACACAGTATTTCGTTTTTCATTCAAAACCTACATAGCACGAAATTCCTATTTTTTTTTATAGTTGTGAGTGAACCAATGACACAAAACTGGTTACCAAACAGTTACTATTTATTCTACATTGACAAATTGGATTCCAAACATTACACAATAAATAATTGCAGTTTTAAAAACTGTATGATCCATTCAAAAGAATGAGGGTTTATCCCTTATCAATTACATTTTAAACAAGGTACTTCCAACCAAAGTTTACAATAGATGCTGTAGTAACTAAGTTAGCTAATAATCTTAGCAGTTGGGATTTCCACTATGGTTCCCAAAAGTTACAAACAATGAACAAAAGCCATGCTAGAAACCAAACATCAACACCTTGCCAAACATCTAGCGTCAACCACAACTGAACCAGGAGATACCACGTGGTAAGGAACCACCGAGGCTCACTGGTGGACTTGCAGTGCTCTTCCATCAAACCTCATGTAAAAGATTCCTTCGACGAGAGCAAACCTGACAAGCAAACCTGTAATGGTTAAATGAGAACTTAAAAATGATTTTTAAATGCTTGAAATGACAATGGTTTGTACAGAAAGGACCTTGCCTACGCTTTTCATGAGACACTTCTGCAAATGTAATTGACGAAGCTATCCACCCAATATATGGAAGAGAAGGTTCCAGATCTAAGGTCGATATCTTACCACTGCAAGAAAATTGAAAGCTGGTTCGAATACTTCAAAACTATAGACAGAAACCCTCATAACTTAGGCAGAAAACCAACTAAAGATTCAATCTTTCAACATATTAACTGCTGCAAAATTTCACTACAGACTCAGCTTCTTAATATGACAAACAATCGCAGGATAAACGCTCATAGGTTACAGGTTTGAGCTTGGGAAGCTACCAACCACCAAACCCTAGAACTTCTCGGCCTGTTGGCCTCACACCCAAGCTTTTAACAGAATGAAATGAAGACAAAAGACTTTTTTTCTTGACGTTAAAGGAGAGTGTAGTTAGGGTTCCATTGCAATCTCAAGAATCCACAGATCAACGGTGGAGGTTGCTGCCAACCAGGCTCATTGGATTTTGGGGAACCTTTGCTTTAAAAACCCTATTTATTATTCCAACCACAACTTTTCCAACTCGGTAGATCAGGGATCAAGCCTGCTACAACTCGATAGTTCAGGTTTAAAGTGTGAAAAATTTCACGTGCTTTTCATCCACGAGAGCATCCACGTATTACTACACTCAATGCTTTAGACAGATGACTTAAATGTCAAGACAAACTTTGGAACGATGCATTCTTTTTCGTACTTCAAACTTTAAGACCCCATCATTTTACCTGTCAACGATCAGACTTGGGGTTACAACGATCATTATACACCTTTCGAGTTTGATAATGCAAAGGTTTTGTTTGTATATGTTATATATATATATATATATTTCATAAGTTGAGACATGTTGTATCATATAGTTAGAGTCCCATTATATGCATTGCATTAATATGTTCACATAGCATAGCCCTTTTCATTATTTGATTAATGGATTTAAAAGGTCAATCTCTATAATTCGTGCAAATCCTATAGTGAAACCATCATAAATATAAAGGTAGGGCTTAGGGAATGAATTTTCAATAGTATGTTTGGTTATGCAAATAGAGATGCATAAATACTATTTTTGTAATTAGAGTTGTTTCAAATCATTCATGTTTTCCAAACATACTATTTGATCCATGGTTTCGATAAAATTCTTATGATAATAATAGTGTCATAATAGCATTAGATAACGTAACATAGTATATTTTCTAGAAATTCATAAGCATAGGCATTTCATCTTGACGAATTCACTAATAAGTGTAGTTTAGATTTTTATTATCGTAACTCTTGTAAAATGTAATTATGATCAAAACTATACATCTAGGATATACATAGATCCATACCTGAAGCAAGGAAGAACTTAGAAATTCTACCAATTATTGACGGCTATTTGTAAAACATAAATACTCTTAGTACTTGAATTATCGCATTACTCTTACCTCCGAATCTGCGCAAGAAGGATAGGTTGACAAGCTTTAGTTGACATAGGTAAGTAAGACGCGGGGTACCTCATAGGACCCCTTTCATCATCATCATAAAACAACTGTCTGTACCTTGTTAATGAAACTCTTTCGCACATTTTTTCGAGTTACAGTTATTACAAGCAAAACTAGTGTCGTAATGAATTTAAAGGAAGTATGATGTGTCGGTGTCATTGAAGAGGTTTTTAGTTAAGAGACTCAGTGATTAAATTGTTTCTAGCATTTATGACTTAAGTATTAATGCTACTTTATTTAAACATTTATTATTCCCGCATTTATAGTTTTTAAACATTTAATGATGTTTTAAAATTTTTTAATTTTTATGAAATTATCGGGATGTTACATGTGGTATCAGAGCTCATATTCGAACTCTAGGCCTAAACAGGTCCAAAGAACACACAATTTTTTTTTTTATTACAGCAGAAATCTTAGTAATTCAATTTAAAATATTTGTGTTATACAGAAATTGTTTCTAAGCTACAGGTATGGAAGGATCAGCTGAACATATGGAGGACAGATTTTGACCAAACAGTCATAGCATGGGACAAAATTATGAAGGTGAAGTTCATGGCGAATTAAATGACAATTAGTCAAAATTGATACGTGCATTTCAAGACTTAGAAGCAAAAATTAGATCTGTAAAACAAGACAATGAGAAAATTCTGAAAGCACAAGAGGAACTTGACCATGTACTATTCGATCAGTGCCCAACTGATGAACAGGATATAGGGGTTGAAAATACCTCCAGGATTGAAGACTTACCTCATTGAGACAGGGGTAATAAAATGAAAACTGATGATGCGAACATAATTTCAACATCATCAGAAGATGCCAATGAAAAACAAAAAAAGAAATGTAATTATTCAAGTGATAGCAGCGAAGGAGATTACAAACCCAAAAGAAAAAGTCACAAACAATATGAATAGATTTCTGGGAAGTTCAAGAAAATCAAACCCCCAACCTTCAATGGTGAAACTGAGAAAGGAGAGACAGCAGAAGCATGGCTGTCCAGCATGAAGAAGTACTTCCAAATTTACGATTATTCAGAATCATTGAAGGCAAAGATGGCAATATACAACTTGATTGGGAAGGCAGATATTTGGTTGCGGGACATCAAAAGAGTAAAGGGAATCAAAGACAAGGAGTTGAATTGGAGCACTTTTAAAAGGTACTTTAAGAAGAAGTTCTTATCTAAACAATACTATGAAGAAAAATCCAAGGAATTCTATGATTTAAATCTGGTAACTATGAGGAATAACAAGTTTCTGAGAGCATAATTTTGTAGGTGGATGATTTATTCACTTGACCATTGACTCATTTTTTCCAACAAGTCTCTGGTCAATGAGATATTTTCCTTCCAAACCAACCATTCATCCTGTTTTTCACCCCGCCATAAAAATTCTCGCCCTTGGCAAAATTGCTTAAGTATTGAAAAAAGGGCCTAAGTAGGCTTGGAAAAATGCCCACCATTTCTCACCTGTGAGGGATAAAAAAATTTCTGAAAGCATCAGCTTGCATGTGGATGATTTATGCACTTGACCATTGGCTCGGTTTTGAAAAAAATTCTATGGTGAAGAAAATATTGGCCTGCCAAAACAACCACTCTTCCTGTTTTGCAACTAGAAATCGCTTAAATGGCCTTAGGAAAATGCCCACCATTTCTCACCTATGAGGGATACAAAATTTATGAGAGCATAAGTTTGTAGGTGGATGATTTATTCACTTGACGATTGACTCATTTTTTAAAACAAGTCTCTAGTCAAGGAGATATTTGCCTGCCAAAAAAACCATTCAATCTCTTTTTCACCCTACCAGAAAAATGCTAGCCATTGGAAAAATTGGTTAAGTATTGAAAAATGGGCCTAAGTAGGCTTGGGAAAATGTCCACCATTTCTCACCTGTGAGGGATTCAAATTTAATGAAAGCATTGAATTGCAGGTGGATGATTTATGCACTTGACTATTGGCTCGGTTTTGAAAAACAGTCTATGGTCAAGAAATTATTGGTCTGCTAAAACAACCACTCATCCTATTTTGCAGCTAGAACTTGCCTAAATGGCCTTAGGAAAATGACCACCATTTCTCACCTATGAGGGATAAAACATTTATGAGAGCATAATTTTATAGGTGGATGATTTATTAACTTAACCATTGACTCATTTTTTAAAACAAGTCTTTTGTTAAGGAGATATTTTCCTGCCAAAATAGCCCTTCAGCCTGTTTCTCACCCTGCCAGAAAAATACTTGTCATTGGAAAAATTGGTTAAGTATTGAAAAATGGGCCTAAGTAGACTTGGGAAAATGTCCAACATTTCTCACCTCTCAGGGATAAAAACTTTCTGAAAGCATTAGCTTGCAGGTGGACAATTTATGCACTTGACCATTGGGTCTGTTTTGAAAAAACGTCTATGGTGAAGAAAATATTGGCATGCCGAAACAACCACTCATCATGTTTTGCACCTAGAACCGGCCTAAATGGCCTTAGGAAAATGCCCACCATTTCTCACCTATGAGGGATAAAAAAAATTGAGAGCATAAGTTTGTAGGTGTATGATTTATTCACTTGACCATTGACTCATTTTTTAAAACAAGTCTCTAGTCAAGGAGATATTTTTGTGCCAAAAAAGCCAATCAGCCTGTTTTTCAACCTGCCAGAAAAATGCTCGGCATTGGTAAAATTGGTTAAGTATTGAAAAAAGCGCCTATGTAGGCTTGCGAAAATGCCCACCATTTCTCACCTGTGAGGGATAAAAAAATTTTGAAAGCATCAGCTTGCAGGTGGATGATTTATGCACTTGACCATTGGCTCGGTTTTGAAAAAAAGTCTATGTTGAAGAAAATATTGGCCTTCCAAAAAAACAACTCATCCTGTTTTGCACCTAGAACTCGCCTAAATGGACTTAGGAAAGTGCCCACCATTTCTCACCGGTGAGAAATAAAAAATTTATGAGAGCATAAGTTTGTAGGTGGATGATTTATTCACTTGACCATTTACTCATTTTTGAAAAGAAGTCTCTAGTCAAGGATATATTTTCCCGCCAAAATAGCCATTCAGCCTATTTTTCACCCTGCCAGAAAAATGCTCGCCATTGGCAAAATTGGTTAAGTATTGAAAATAGGCCTAAGTAGGATTTGCAAAATGCTCACCATTTCTCACCTGTGAGGGATACAAATTTTATGAAATCATTAGCTTGCAGGTGGATGATTTATGCACTTGACCATTGGCTCGGTTTTGAAAAAAACTGTATGGTCAAGAAAATATTGGCCTGCCAAAACAACCATTCATCTTGTTTTCCACCTAGAACTTGCCTAAATGGCCTTCGGAAGATACACACCATTTCTCACCCGCGAGGGATGAAAAAATCATGAGAGCATAAGTTTGTAGGTGGATGATTTATTCACTTGACCATTGACTCATTTTTTTAAACAAGTCTCTGTTCAAGGAGATATTTGCCTTCCAAAACAACCATTCAACCTGTTTTTCACCCTACCAAAAAAATGCTTGCCATTGGAAAAACTGGTTAAGTATTGAAATAAGGGCCTAAGTAGGCTTGGGAAAATGCCCACCATTTCTCACCTCTGAGGGTTAATTTTTTTTTGAAAGAATCAACTTGCAAGTGGATGATTTATGCACTTTACCATTGGCTCGGTTTTGAAAAAACGTCTATGGTCAAGAAAATATTGGCCTTCCAAAACAACCACTCATCATGTTTTGCTCCTACAACTGGCCTAAATGGCCTTCGGAAATTGCCCACCATTTCTCATTTGTGAGGAATAAAAATTTTTAGAGAGCATAAGTTTGTAGGTGGATGATTTATTCACTTGAACATTGACTCATTTTTTAAAACATGTCTTTGGTTAAGGAGATATTTGTCTGCCAAAAAAACCATTCAACCTGTTTTTTATTATACCAGAAAATGCTCGCTATTGGCAAAATTGGTTATGAATTGAAAAAAAGGCCTAAGTAGGCTTGGGAAAGTGCCCACTAGTTCTCACATGTGAGGGGTAATTTTTTTATGAAAGCATCAACTTGCAGGTGGATGATTTATACACTTGACCATTGTCTCAGTTTTGAAAAAAAGTCTATGGTCAAGAAAATATTGGCCTGCCAAAACAACTGCTCATCCTGTTTTGTACCTAGAATTGGCCTAAATGGCCTTAGGAAAATGCCCACCATTTCTCACCTATGAGGGATAAAAAATTTCTAAGAGCATAAGTTTGTAGGTGGATGATTTATTCACTTGACGATTGACTCATTTTCTAAAACAAGTCTCTATTCAAGGAGATATTTGCCTACCAAAACATCCATTCAACTTGTTTTTCACCCTGCCAGAAAAATGCTCGCCATTGGAAAAATTGGTTAAGTATTGAAAAACGAGCCTAAGTAGGCTTGGAAAAATGCCCACCATTTCTCACGTTTGACAACAATAAAAATTTTCCAGAGCATCAACTTGTAGGTGGATGATTTATTCACTTGACCATTGGCTCGGTTTTCAAAAAAATGTCTATGGTCATGAAAATATTGGCCTGCAAAAACAACCACTCGTCATGTTTTGCACCTAGAACTTGCCTAAATGGCCTTAGAAAAATGCCACCATTTCTCACCTGTTAGGGATAAAAAATTTCTAAGAGCATAAGCTTGTAGGTGGATGATTTATTCACTTGAACATTGACTCATTTTTTAGAGAACATCTCTGGTCAAGGAGATATTTTCCTGCCAAAACAACTATTCAACCTGTTTTTCACCCTACCAAAAAAATGCTCACCATTGGAAAAATTGGTTAAGGATTGAATAACAGGACTAAGTAGGCTTGGGAAAAGTCCCACCATTTCTCACCTGTGAGGGATAAAAAATTTCTGAATGCATCAGCTTGTAGGTCGATGATTTATGCACTTGACCATTAGCTCGGTTTTGAAAAAAAGTCTACAGTGAAGAAAATATTGGCATGCCAAAAGAACCTCTCATCTTGTTTTTCACCTAGAACTGGCCTAAATGGCCTTAGGAAAATTCCCACCATTTCTCACCTGTGAGGGATAAAATATTTCTGAGAGCATGGGTTTGTAGGTGGATGATTTATTCACTTGACCATTGGATCATTTTTTAAAACAAGTCTCTGGTCAATGAGATATTTTACTTCCAAAACAACCATTCAACCTGTTTCTCACCCTTCTAGAAAAATGCTCGCCATTGGAAAAATTGGCTAAGTATTTAAAATTGGGCCTAAGTAGAATTGGGAAAATCCCCACCTTTTCTCACCTGTGAGGAATAAAAATTTTCCGAAAGCATAAGCTTGCAGGTGGATGATTTATGCGCTTAACCATTGGCTCAGTTTTGAAAAAAAGTATATGGTAAAGAAAATATTGTCCTACCAAAACAACCACTCATCCTGTTTTGCACCGAGAACTCGCCTAAATGGCCTTAGGAAAATGCCCGCCATTTCTCACCTATGAGGGATAAAAAAATTTCGAGAGCCTGAGTTTGTAGGTGGATGATTTATTCACTTGAAAATTGAGTCACTTTTTAAAATGAACCCTAACATATTGCTCTCTACAAATTCCTCTCTCAAATTCATGTGCATGGGATGATGGCATGAAATTATTTACATATTACAGAAGCAATTGTTCAAGAATATGCAAATAGATAAATAGTGAACAATTACATACCATCAGTAGAGATGAAGTCAATGAAGGATCAATTGAATTATACACAGAAGTTTGGGAAATACCTCATGTACTAGCTACTTTTGGGATGGAGAGATAGTGCATTGGAATATAATATGGCAACTTCGAGCGCCCCACAAAAACATAAATCTGTTATGGATTTTCATTCAAAATGGCATCAGAAAAATGGATAATCTTCAAAGGAGGTCATGGAAGGGACCTAGTCTTTTCCTTTTATGTAAGGAAAATGAGGAAAGTGTCCACCTTCTCTTCATAAGATGTCACTTCTCTAAAAAGGTATGGACCGCAATTAAAAGAATGACAGGTGTAAAGGTAATTGGGATGGAGAGACATTGGAATCTCTAACATCATGGTTAGAAGATGTTGATATCAGGAAAAACCACCATTCCCTGCCCTGTTTTGTAATCAGAGAAATATGGATCACACAAAATGAAACAATATTCCAAGGATTAGATACAATCCATCTTCGTACTTATTAGGGAGATAAGAGAGGCAATGAAAATTTTGAAAAACAAACAAAGAAACATAAAAGAGAACATAAGGAATATGCATACTATTATAAGAGGGAGACATGGCTTATTTGTTGGAACTGTAAATAGAGATCCAAATACATGTGGAGATGGTAAACCTTTCAGAGTTGTTATTCCTTCTAAATTTTGCTGTCACCCCAACATTCCCTGCTCATTGACAAGGTGCGTCAGACCCTTGGTGATGCTATTTGCACATTGGCAGAGCGCGTCAGTGACACATGCTATCTTTTTACAAGGTGCTTCACCCTCCAATGTGCATAGTGTGGCACTATTGGCTTAAAAGGATAAAGAGAAGCTTCGAGTGGCTTCTAGAACCCTTGGTTATGTGGAAGCTCATCCCTATGAACTGGGAAAGGTGGCACTCGATCCCCTTACCTAGTGGGATGATCCCTTTATCTTCTCCCACAAATCCTCGACCTCTCCTATCCCTTTATGCCTATAAATACAAACCCCTTCTTCATGGTTAAAGAGGAGAAAGAGGAGAGCACTTAAATGCTGGTAAAATTTTGCTAGAGTTGGTTCCCTTTCATCCATTAGGAGGCAAAAGCTTGGATCTTTGAGGCTGGGATCATTTAGAAGGAATTACGATGTCAAATATCGGTTGTAACCTCTCTCTATGTATTACTTATAATTACATTAATGTAGATTCTTTCCATAAACATCTTATTACTGTAGGATCTTTAGAATTAGCTTCTTTGACTGCTAGTTTAGATTGATTTACGTTTATATGCTATTAGTACTTGATTTCTTCCACTTGTGGTATATTGTTTTACAGTTGGAGATAGGGAGATCTAGATATCAAGATCTACATCAAGCAAGGAGATAGTGTTGCACTCATAAGGTGAGTTATCTTCTGATACTCTACAATTTGATGAATCTAGGAAAATAATTTGTATTGTGTACTACGTTTGTTCTAGATCCGAACCATATAGACTAGGGATATCGGTTAGTGTCTGCACTAACAAATTGTCCACAAACAATGGTACATGAGTCTTGATTCCATGTTCAAATTTTTTCTAATACAATACTACTCACATGGGGTACCAGAGTGAGTAACAATGGTGGTCAACAAATCATCCAACTAGCCATAAAAAACCGTCTTCACTTTCAGCATAAAATTTATCGAACCAACTGTTTTCGAATGGGTATACTCCCCAGTCATAGGTTTAAATGGAAACGAGATATCTTTGCAAAGTTCTTTAGAGACGTTGGAACACATCCTTGACCCAAATAATTATGTTCCCGACAATCTATCCAAATATTAAGGAACGAGGTCATTCATATACATTGAATAAAAGTATTATAATGTGATGACATCCAAATTACTATAAGATAAATCCCAAAATTTAAAATAGCATCATCCAACCATTAATCACCATCAATTTCCACTTAAGAGAAAGTACTCATAACATTACCTTCAAAATGCCATTGTGCGGAATATTACTTTAGTTGCATTAGTGTTGTGTTATTTAATTATTAATCATTCACTAGGAGTATTCACACCATACCACAAATAAAAGTGTAGCAATAGAATGACCCAATCATTCTAAAGTCGCCTAAAACAAAAAGAAAACTAGACCGCATAATCACATGGTATCATCATGCAAAAAATTGACATAACTAATATTTTCCAAATTTAAAAGAGGATAGGAATTGGAGTGGTCAAATTAGTTAGATTCACAAAATAAAAACACATGTGGTGGTTTAAAATGGGATTTGTTAAGGAGAATAAGTTGGTCAAGACATCCCAGGAACCTTTGAGGATGCAAATGAACTAGAGCCAATCAATAATGAAGCTCATGAATATATATCTATATATATATATATAGAGAGAGATATAAACAAAGTTCTACTGTCCTTTAAAGAGTGAAGGTAAAAACTTTAAGAGGTTGCAAAAAAGGCACATGAACAAAGAGGAAGTAGAATATATCACCATGCAAAAAATTGACATAATTAATATTTTCCAAAGAAAAATGGAGATGAAAACTAAAGCAATCAAATTACTCAGGTTCACAAGTGAAATAGGTTAGGATGTAGGTTTTCGATGATTTTTTCTAAATAGAAGAAAGTGGTCAAGGCATCAAAGGAACCTATAATGAAGATGAGGAATATAATGTGTATATAGTATACACATTTTTAAAATGGGAACTCATCCTTTTATGGACATTATAACGAGAAAGAAAATCGACCCGCCCACACGCTCAAGTTGGTTATCAAGAAAACTTCTTGTTATACAAAGATTGCTTATCCTCAAATAGAATTCATACCTTTGTATTAAGTTTTGATATAACATTAGCAATGTAATCAAGCCTGCATTTTTTGACATGCTTTTCCAAGCAACACTACGTCCAAACACCAAACTCCAACTCACATAACCTCTTTACAATAGTTACAATTAAAACATAAATGGGCACTACTAAAAAGAGATCTTTATTGACGTGCAAAAAAGGAGAAAGCTTTTGATATAAAAAAAACATGTAAGATAATCCCAAAAAGTTAAAATTGTGGTGAAAAATATTGAAATCATACAAATCATGTACCAATATTCATCTAATAATTCATCCTTAAAATGTGATAATAATAAATATACTAAATGTGTTTCACCTATCATAATAGAGTAAGAATAGATACAATGAATGTGCTTTAGCTATCATAATAGTGTATTGCAGTATGCAAGTTAGTTTTTCAAATTAGTGTAGGAAACTAGCTCTTGTGTTGGTATCTCCAAGACTATTTTCTACATGATGCATTTGGTATATGTGCAATGCTATGTCTCAATAAACACAGATAATTCTTTATTCTTAGCAAACAACAAATATAAGGACCACTAATAAATATAAGGACCATTTTCCCACCCAAAAAAGGGATGTGAACAGAAAAATAGAGAAACATTTTTTTTGTGTATAAACTTAATTAAAAAACATATGTGTAGCAACTCAAGGGAAATGAAAACTAAATAGATTATATTCATGATCACAGTTTCTTATTAAATAGAACTTGATCTGAAATCTGAAAATGAAAATGAAAAATGTGGACTTCTAATCTTCTACACATTATGAAAGATCTTTAAAACACAATTCCAAAATTTTAGAATGCATTCATAACCACAAATTAAAATTAGTTTAAAACACAATTTTTCCTTCAATGAGCATAGGGAATGTGTGAACTTGTACTTATCACCAAACCATAAAAAATTATTCAAAAATTATTCAAATTTGTAGCACAATTTTTTTCTTTCAATCAAGCTTAAAAAATGTGTAAACCTATATCATGATGAACACATAATATGATCTTTAAAAGGCAGTTTCAAATTTGTAGCACAACATATAATTGTACACATATTATATGACCCATTTTCCTAATATTACTTTGTTGTTGAGTGTTGATCTTTAAAATGATCAACATCTGCGTGATTGTGAAGTGTCGCAGGGTATTCAGATTGCGACCAGTAACTTGATAAAAAACTGTCATGCATCTAAGTGGTCTCAGCCAAATCCTATTGTCCTAATGACAAGGGTCACGCAATGAGATCCTTTTCCCTTCGGTATCATTTATATTCTCAACCTTAACAATGCAAAAATGTAGAATATCATTTTATTAATTTAAATAAAAAGGAAAGAAAGGTGTGTAGATAAAGTGAGATCTGAGAATTATTCCTTTATTATAAAGCTTAAAATAAAGTGAGATGTGAGGATTATTCCTTTATTATAAAGCTTAAAGTGCATTGTTACGTGGATGGATTTAAAGTGAAACTGTAAGGATATGTTGTGTAATGAAAATCCTCTCAAATATTACATGGTTGTTAATATGATGAGACATGAGTGAATATAATAAAGAGACGTTGGATATATGATATTAAGAGACCCGCATTATAGAGAACTATTAATTGGTGAAGCCGGAATTGTTGTGTCGAAGTTATGCCAAAGCAAGTTTCTTAGAAGGAATATGAGCATGACTAATCATATAAATCAATATAAAGTAGTCATATATATAGATGTTATCTAAAAACACAATGATTTGCACCTTGGTGGTCAAAATCAGCTAGATTCTGGCAAAGTTCTTATCGATCCGAAACTCTGATTCATTGGTAAAGCTGGAATTTTTGTGTCGAAGTGGATGCCAAAAGCAAGTTTTTAGAAAGAATATGAAAATAACCAGAGAATGCTAATTGAAATCTCCCAGGCATCAAAAGTGTGTGTTAAGTATGCATCCAAGGGTTGAGCCCAAGTATCCTTAAGAGTGCCCACAAACCAAGATTGTCCATGTGTCACATGTGCTACTACATATCAACATATATGCCAAATAGAGTCATGAAATAGAGTCATGGTTTTGTTGCGTGGAACCTCATAATTGCAGGCTGTTTAAAACAAATATTTTCAGGTTAATCTTGAGCAAAATTGGCTTTATGTTTAGTGAAAGGTTGCTTTAAAGTCTATATGTAGTTCAAGAGAATTTTCGAAATTCATTTGTTAGCAGGAAAAGCAACTGACATATCCAAAGAAGATTATCCTGATAGTTCTTGATTTAAAGAAAAGATTTAGCAGTCAAAGGATAGCTAAGAAACAGAGCATCTAAAGATGGGCATCTTTCTTAGAATTTCAGGCATGAAATCAGTAGGATGAAGATTAATTCCAAGCTTGAGTACATTTACCACTCAAAGGATTAGCATCAAGATGGTGTGGGATAACTGGCACTCAAATCACCTTGCTTTTTTGATGATTTGTTCCCTAGATCCGGTTATAAAAGCCGGCGGAATCGTAGTTCCACTCCATTTACTGTGGAACTATGCCATGGAACTATGCCCCTAGGGATTTGGGCCCATTTTAAGACGATCCAGATTATCAAAATTCCAAAAAATAACGAGAAAGGATGGAACTGGGCCTTGCCGGGAAATTTTCCGTCGCTGACAGGGGGCGATTTGAGTGCCAGTTATCACACGCCCATCAAAACTAACTAGCCTCATCCATATCATTACCCATATTAGTTCAAGATTTCAAATATACAGTTACATATTTAGTTCCGCATTTCTGAAAAATGATCCAATATACTCAAAAAGCAGTTAAAGGATTTATAGGTGGCAGAGTATTTCGAACATTCAGTTCCACTAGCTCGAAGCTTTCTTGCAGTCAGTTCAAGATTGCTTCTATTTTTAGCTTGTTGTTAGAATCTTATTCCGAGAAACTAGTAATAGTTAGAGGATTGTAATGGGGTATAAGAGGATTGTAATGGGGTATAAAAGGGATCATTTTGAATGAAAAAGGTGTTGGTTCTTCCTACGGGAAGCTGGGGGTTCGAACATTGGCTTTGTACACTTATGTAAAGGCTAAAGAACTTTTAATGAACTAGCTATCTTTTTCTACAATGTCCTGTGCTCAGAGTCTGATTGATTTGATGGTTAAATTATGTTGTGGTCTTGTAATTTTCTGTTTTTTCCTTTTCGTCTGAATGCAAGGAATATCTCTATGCTGCATTGATTTCTTTATGTTAAAGATCGAATTCTAATATAGCTTATATTGTGATTTCCTGTGGTATGAAGATTGCATTTAATAGTCTTTGAGAGTTTGAGACATTGTCTTGAGCTTTGAACTAGGATATACATTTGATCGCAACAACTTTAACCTCAAATGAATGTCTACTGAATCAGTGGAATATTTCTATCGAGTTATAGTCTGACTTCATTCTTTATAAACATCTGAATATGATACCTATTCAACCTACCTAAACTTGTCCCTTTGCAGTCAGAGGACAACTTTTAGCACCATCTTCTAGCGTCATTGCCATGGACGGAATTGAAGATTTTCCCTGGGTGTTTTATATTGTTTAGACCGAGTTCTTGATGGTGAACAAGAACCGGTATCGAATATTGACTGCATTTTCACTTGAAAACTCCATGACTGAAGAATCCAGTGGCAACTCCACTCTTTCAAGATGGCCAGTGCTCAGATGGTTGCTATTCTAACTCAAAGGTTTACACCCTTTAATTTCTCTGCCATTCCTGGTTATCCAATTGACGTTCTTTCTATGGATGAATGGGGAGACATTCTTCCTAGATTCAGAGAAGATGAAGAAGTTGATCCTGCACAACACCTTGTCAAGTTTCATGAATGTATGAATTAGTTGGATCTACATAACGAGGATGTCTGCATGAAGATGTTCATGTACTCTTTGGAGGGTGATGCATGACAATGGTATCGATCTCTGCCCACCGCTAGGATTCTTCACTGAGAGAATTGGATACAGCTTTTCATAAGCACTATAAGTTTGTTTTCTCAGCTGAACTTATTTTTGAATATTATTGTGAGAAGGTTGAAGGATCTACTAGTCATTATGAGCAGGATGAGATTTAAGATGATTCTCCTTTATCTTTTCCAAATAGCCTTAGTGAAGAAAGTTGTTGTTCTAATAGTGATGATTACAACTTGGATCAAAATCACGATGAAGAACCTTGGTAAAACTCTCATCAATACTCAAGTGAAAGCTTTCAAGAAGAATTTCATGTCTTAAATCATAATGAAATGCACGATGTTCAAGATCTTTGTCAAGATACAGTTTGAGATCATCATTCTTTGCAAGATGCGAAGGTTTATGACTCACTTATTTTCGATGAATATCTTGAGCTTGATGATAGTGCTAATGATTACATGGCTATAGATGCACTAGATATATGTGTTGTTTCCAATGTTGATAAAGGTCCACCTATTTATGATGAATATCTGGATGAAGAAGAGGAGTTGTCTATCCCATTTTGCATTGATTTTTTGTAGCATCGAGCCTCTTTTTGATGAGTATGAATCTGATGTTGGAAAAGTAGATGAAGCAAATCAATCTATCCAATATGTTGTTGTTCACTCTCATAAAACAAATGATATTCACGCACTCTTTTCAGCAGAACAAGTGGACTGTAGCTTGACTAATGGATCAGATTTTATACAGGAACAAATTTTTCTTTCAGATCAGTTGAACTTTGGTTATGAGTTTCATGATTAGTGGATTTGTGGATGGAGAAATTTCTTCAATGGGTCCCTAATGTTTCATCTTTTGGCATGCAATCAATTTGTCGTTGTAAGTATGAATTTCCAATGAAATATTTGCTACAAATCTTATGTACTTTTTGTGGCTGCTGTTGTTTGGAATCTTAACCTATGAATGGGAAATTTATAGAGGCCACCAATATACTATTGAGACATTACATAATCTAATTAATAGGAAAGCATATCACAAGACCTTTCTTTAATGAAGAAGAACTAAGGTTACAAGTTAAGTGAAAGTACCTTGGATACAAGAAGTTTGGTCCAAGCTTGAAACTCTAAGTCTTTGATCTGCAATTCAAAATAAAGAATCCTACAAAATAAGAAATACCTTCCTCAAAACATTTGACTACATAGGCATGAACAATCAAACATGAAAATTGTATATAAAGGAAGCATGATAGATTCAATAGATTTAATTCATAAAATAGATATAATTTTTTATGGGAAAAGATAATCTCTTGTATTAATCATATAAATGACAATAAGCTATACCTGATTCTGCAACAAGCACTGTTGAAACCTGGGTCTGGGCTATTGCTCCTCTCCTTCTGCATATATTTCTCCATAATTTCAATACACAAAGGGTTCTCCTCCCTTTCCTATATCCTTCCCTTTGTATTTATAACAAAGTTTGAGAAGATAGGTTCAAGAGATAAGTGGTTAGGGAAGGTATGGTAGTTAGAAGAACTATCATAACTATCTCTAATTAAAATTTTATTTTATTTTTTTGTGATTTTAGAAGGCACCCGTGGGTATGAAACTTGACAACTAGTGAGTGGCCCATGAGTCTTATGCCAACAAGTAGCAAGTGCTACTATTTTTGGGAAAACCGCGGGTGACCTGCGAGATGGAAGTTGTAAGTGGTTATGTCCTAAAAATGTATCAAAAAATGGATAAATTAGAGAAAATGGTGTATGATTAAAGTCATGTGCATCTATAGCCAATAAGGCTCTTCAATCCCTATAGTCCTTTTGTGTGACTGACATTGCGGTGTCGTCATAGATGGAGAAGTGCCTATTTGACTAATAACAAATGACCCCTAATGTATGAGGTTAGAAGAGTAAATGATGTTTGAAATGCATTATAAACAAGGAAGTGGAGGAGTGCGAGAACCACAGAAATAAAGCTTCAATCAGTACCGGAAACAAAAATAAAGGTTAGCATATAGTATATAATTGACTTAATGTCCTATTTAGAATGATAGAACATGGTCTCCAATACATATGCAGAACATATGTATATAGCATGGACACTGAAATACAAACATGGATCCATGTCAATAAGGAGAACATAGCCATAACAAAAAACTGGATCTATGTCTCATGAGGAGCCAAAATGAGTAGGGATCAGTCTTTCTCAACTCGAGAAATAACGAAGGAGCATTATTATAGGCCCAAGGTATTCAAACCAACCATCGATATAAGTATAAATCCTAAACCATGTGAATAAAAGAGTTGAATTTGAACATAGAGGATTTCATTTGATTACCGATCAATAATGGAAACCATGAACAAATGCAAGAACACCCAACAATGATGAAAATGGGGTCCAAGGTACTTAGTACATTCTTACAAGTGTGAATAAGGGGCATTGAAGTCAAACACTTGAATAATCTGTTGTGTAAGGAACATTGATGTGATCCCATAACTCAACAGCAAGATGATCTGCCACTGGTGACTACAAATCTCAAGGTACTATCTGAAACTTTAAGTCTACTTCCTAGAGAAAAATGTGTTGAAGTCGATAGGAAGAGACCTGTGAGAAAGAAGGCATTAAGGTATCCTTCATCATATCACACGAGGAACACTTAGAGATTGAGTTGAAACAAAAATGATGATATACTGGCCCATAAGGTATGGACGACATGAGGAGTCAAGATGAACTGTAGGATGTCCGACGTAGGGATAATCCTTGGACATTGAGCACCATAGTAAATTTACTTAGCCAACTTGGACATACAGGAAACATGATATAAGTTTGTTATGTAGGAGACACAACAAACTCTCCATATGATCAGAAGAGCAACCAATCGAAGGAGTAAACAACTTAGGAATCAAGTTAAATCCTAAATCCAAAACTAAGACCCATTGACTCAACAGAGGTGTTATTTTCAAGGAAGGATTAAACTTGCTTTCATGTGATGAATGAATGATGAAGACTCTCTTTTCCCTTCTCTTTTCAGATTCCTCTTCATTTTTTAATGATCATGAAAAGAAAAAAGAAAGCTCGATATTATCTTTCTTGCTAAATTTTAACAAGTGCATGAAAGTAAACTCAAAAACCTTCTTCATTTTGTACAAGCTCGACGAAGAGAGAGAAGAATGCTTGGTAAGGGTCCAACCATGTATAATTTAATGATTCCATGGGAGGGAAACTCACAACTTTCTTCATTATTTTTACGAATTTGAAGAAAAGATAGATTAATACTCAATACGTTATTGTTCTGTGGATTTTAATATCGATCCCAGATCTGTTCGTGCTCACTGGTGTTTTCCTATTTAAGGAGTCTGCAAAAAATAAACAAGAACTGCATACACCTACTCGTGGATTTTAATATCATTCCTAATTTGGTATATGATCTCCAATGTTTTCATATTTAAGGAGTCTAAAAAACTTAAACAAGAACTCCATACATCTACTCGTGGATTTTAATATCAACCCCAAGTTGGTATATGCTCATTCGTGTTTTCATATTTAAGGAGGCTGAAAAACTTAAACAAGAAATCCATAAGGTACTTTTTCGTAAATTTAGTCTCCTCTCCAGAAAAAGTGTAAAAATACATGAGAGAGAATTCTTCTAGTCGTAAATGGACTAGAGTATACCTTTTTCATAAATAATCCACTAAGGTCCGGAAAAGGGGTAAACTTATACCTAAGTGGATGTTCTTTCAAATCCTTTAACGAGTATGACAAGGGACAAGTACACTCAACAATCTTGTCAATTTTAAGGAGTCTAACAAGAGCATGAAGAAAACTCCAAAGGGTTGAGAACTCGATGAAAAGTGGCTAATAAAGTTATGCATGATAAGTGACAAGTTCCCAAAGCGGCAAGTAACGAAATGGGCACAAATATGACATAGTTTTCCATCTAGGGTGACCCATGTGAAGGTAGGTCCTAACCATGGAGGAAAAACGACAATGGAGGGTAAATGGAAGGTTAAAGTCACAGTCCACGGTGTGAAAAAGGGGTCCTAAGGCATAACAAATGATAAGGTATAAATGCAATGTATAGACCTAATCGACATGCCATAAGAATCCAAATATTTTAAAGAACACCAATGTGGACATAATTGTAAAAATGTGCCTTTCTGTGCCATGACGTAGTCAAAACAACTCAATTAGTTATTAAGATTAAGAAAATAGGAAAAAAGGGGGTTAAAAAACTATGTAAAGTGGGTAAAAATCAAAAGAAATTGACCACAAATAGTGAAAAGAGTCCAAATTAACCCATAGTTACCATTTTACCATTCCAAGAGAGAAAAAATCCCTACTACTTGTTTGTTGTGTACAATGATTTTCAATTCCGTAACTTGCAGGTAACAACTATCTCTCTACTTTGCATTTTCAATGGTTTTTTAAAGATTTTTCATGGGATTTTGAGTTTTAATTTTTGGTTTAAAAATTGATTCTGCGTACATGCAAGAAGTCTTAGTTAAAGTTGCGGGTTCGTGGAATAACCGCGGGTGGAGAGATATCTACTCGCGAGTTGTGTACGACTGTGATAACAAAGACCTGCGGGTGGCATAGTTTAGTAAATAAAACTCAACACTCATGAACAAATAATGTTTGAAATGCAGGCATGGTGCTTACATGGAGGGAAAGGGAACATCAGGCAATGGATAGGGAAGTAATCAGAGATTCATTTACCCTTAATGCTTTGCAATGATGTGGCCTTCTAAAATTATTTCGCACATCAAATATGAGGGATCAATCAAGCTTGCTCCAAAGCTTAGTGCACTTGTGGGAACCCGATCAGGGAGTATTTAATCTCTAGGGTGAGACTATAGACATCACAGTGGATGACATATACTTTAATATTGGATTATCTCGACAGGGAAAGGTACTTAACCTCAAGGGAACATTTCGAGGTGTGGGAGCTGTTATCTCCTAAAATAACATAGTCAAGTTTGTTTTTCTAGGTGATAGGAAGTCTTTCAAATTTTCATTCTTATATACATTTGAGGTTCTTTGTCAAAATTTTTTTAAGTATGTAATAAAGTTTGAAACAACATTGGATATTACTTTTTCTTCAAGAAGAAACATCAGGTTTTGGTGGCTTAGGCAGACATGGCAATTGTTGATTAGCCACTGAAAACCCAGCTTACGACAGCTTTCAGCATGGAGAAGAGATCCTTCAAACATTTCGGATCAGGTTTCGGTGGTTTAGGAGGGCATGGCAATTGTACATTAGCCACCAAAAACCCAGCTTTCGGCAGCTTACAGTGTAAAAGCAAAATTATTCAAGCTACTGATAGGAGAGGCATTTTCACACTTTTCAGAAGCTCACATGTTCAAAGGAAAAATCATCCCAGCTATCGAAAGTAGGGAGGTTTCAAAACGGTTAGAAATCACATCAAGGGTCAAATATCAAAACTCTAAAGCATATGCATCCATCCCTTAACCACCGAAAAGAGTCAGTGCCAGCATAAGCACAATCTAATAAATTGAGAGCTTGTCGCAATGATAATCCTATCCTAATCGAGTAATTTCTACATCTCCCACATCTGTCTAGATTAGAGGGACGACACATCCCATGCAATCATGCAATTTTCCTTTTTGAGCTCCCACGCATCTGAATAAAACCCCAAACTACTGAAAGCGACAGGTCAGTAAACCCTCATGATTCGGTTGTCCATCCTCATCCCTCAAAATCAGGCTTTTTAACCGAAAATATTCTTCATCCTACATTCTTACCTGTCCCCAAGTTTACCTTTCCCTGATACGCGTCGACCTTGTCTCCCAGGCTCAAACTTTCACCAGCAGGTGTCAAAGAAACAGTTTACATATGAAGAAAGGAGGAGGAATAGTTCTCAAGAAGGAGCTCGACGACATTAGTTACCTAGAATCACACCCCGAAGTATGTCAGCTCTTCAAAGATGCAGGATATTATAAGTACTGTGAAAAATTACAGGGATCACACCAACAAGTGGCAGAAGCTTTTGCCAAGACTTTTGATGGTAGAAAAGTAGTCATCGACAGAGAAGAATTGGAGGTAAACGAGGCTCTTATAGATGAAGTAATATGGCTTCCAAGAATAGGAGAAGCCTGGTTCAAGACCACTGTCACAAAAGAGATGGATCAAGTCTTATCTGAGGCTAGAACACAGGAATCTTTCCTGGAAGAAGGATATCCCCACATCCTATCTTGAGGAAAAATGGCAACATTTGTTGAAATCAATTCTGTTCTATATAACCTGTGAAGGCAGATATAATAGAGTAATGATTTATCATTTCAAATTGATGAATCATTTCACTAGCAAAAACCCCTTGAACCTGCCTTTCTATCTACATAAAAGTTTAACCAAGTTGGCCCAGCAAGTCCAAGCTAACCCTGGCAAAGTAGCAAGCAGGCTATCCCATCATGGTTTAATTAAGCTTTTGGTTGTTGAGTTACTCCAAAGAAGGAAAATTGGATGGGCACATTTCTTGTTTTGGAATGAGTTTGAAACAGAACTATAGCCTAAGGATGATAAGAAGACTTGTTCAAAGAAATCTTCCACTCCCAGAAGTGGAAAGAGGAAAAGGAGGCCATTTCCCCAATAGAAATTAATCGAGCCTCTTCATCTTTCGGGCACAAGAAGGAAAAAAAGAAACTTGTTTTAAGTAAGGAAATAAAAGAAGAAGTTTCCTCAAAAGGTAAAAATGTTTTAAACCTCCCTTATACAAATTCTGAAGAAGATGAAATGCAAGAACCCAAAGTAAAACCTGGAGAAGCTACAACTGGAGAGAAATGTCAAGAAGCTGTTTCCCCTGGAGAACAAAAGCAAGCATATACAGACCTGCTGTAATGTCCCCTATTTGGGCCCTTGTAATATTTTGGGCTATAATATAAATAGTGTATGCATACTATGTATGATCCCTAGCGTGGAGCTCAAGGCCAAGGCCCCGCTAGTGAACGCTCAATCTAGAAGAGGCAAATATTTGAAATTATGCTACCCATGTGCTAGAGAACCATGGGAATTGTAAATATGCATTTTAATATAAATGCCCACAACTAGATATGCAATGCAACAAGAGATGAGGGCATGATGTTTACAAGGAACTGGGAGGGAAAACTTTCAAACCCTTGGAGCCAATCAAGCCAAGACAAGTGTCAATGAGAGAACCATTCAAACCTTCAATCACCCATGTTGACTTCTATACCCAATCATTGATTTTTCCCAAGAGTTGGTTGAGGTAGTTAATGCCTTGGGGAATGGGAGGTATGGCTGTCCAAATTCGCGTATGGGCAAGCCACCCTTCCTAGATTTCGTGTTTGGCTTCTTGGGTAAGAAAGAAGCCACGAAATTGCCCCCAAGCCATTATTCACCTATCAGTTTTCTCTCTCACGAGTTGGGACATTCCTGGGAAGTTCCCTCCATGGTTTTATTGTGTTTACCTTCATTATCCTAGCTGGGAAGGGTGTTTTTGTTGTGCCTAACAGTGGAGAAAAGAGTAAAACGATTTTGGGGTTTTTAGAGGCCGTTTTGGCCCACTGTATGCTCATACATCTGTGGGAGAAATTGGTTTTCTTCCCTGGGGTTGGATTCCTCTCCCCACAATTCGTTTTTGGTGTGCCCACGTTTTGGGGAAAACCCATAAACCCTGTTTTGTGAATCCATGGTTGAATTGTGTATCCATGCCAGTTTTGAGTTGCTATGTGTAAAAGAATGTTGGGGTTGAGATGGGTATCCATTGCTTTGCCCATGCAGGGTTTGAGAGTCCCAAGTTCCTTGTAGATATCATGCCCAGCTCCGGGGTGGTCTCTGAGTGTTGAAAGAATACAGGTTGGGCAGAGACCTATGGCTGGGAGGAACGTTGCAGCGACATAGCTAGTTGTTTGGGACAGCATTGCATCAAGATGAGTATTTTATTGTGTATTTACTTCTCCAAATGTGTTAATTTGTTGACTATGTTAAATTGAATAACAGTCATGTAATAATGTGTGTGGATGAGTTTATTTCCGCTGTGCATGTTTGCCTGTTTTCCATCTGCACACATCAATTTTATGGTTGTGAATCTAATGAATATGGCTGAGATTATGAAAAGCCCCATAGAATGGCATTAGGTTCCGTTCTCTGCATTCGGTCCAAGGGTGGGGACATTACATTTTGGTATCAGAGCTGCTGGTTGCAGCATTGGGCCTAATGGGCCAAATTAGGCAACATGCAGAGGTAAGTATGCTTCCTGTGCCGCATAAAGCATTAAGAAAATTTTCCAAAAATTCAAAATTTTTAAGTGCTTTTCCTAACTATTTCGATGAGTTTGTCTACAACGGAGGTGAGACTCGGCGAGTTCGTCCACAACGACGATGAGACTCGGTCAGTTCGTCTGCAACGGCAATGAGACCCGGTGAGTTCGTCTGCAATGGCGGTGAAACTTGGTGAGTTTCCCCCACAACAAACCGGCAGAGAATCAATAAGTTTGCCGAAAAATAAGGAAAATCCTGGCAGAAAGTTATGAGTTTTGAGCCGAAACGGCAAAAAAGTTAAGAGTTTTGCTCCATAATGACAGAAGAGATGGGCAAGTTGCTCCGTAATGGCGGAAAAGACAGCTGAGTCCACCGAATGGCAGAAGAACTCAGCGAGTTGCTCCGCAATGGATCGCCCAGGAATTTTAAGTTTGACGAAAAAGATGGAAAAATTTCAGAAGGAAAAGCTGAGTTTCGATCGGAAGAACTCGGCGAGTTGGCCCATAACGGCGGAAGAAGTCGGCGAGTTGGTCCACAATGGTGGAAGGACTCGATGAGTTGGTCCGAAAAATTTCAAAATTTTTCTAAGTGTTTATAGCGGAAAAAGTTGGCGAGTTTCCACCACAATGTTGGAAAAAGTTGGCGAGTTTCCACCGCAGCATCAGAAGGAATTGGTGAGTTTTCGCTGCAGTGTTGGGAGGAAAAGCTGAGTTCACCGATCAGAAGAAATCGGCAAGTTCATTCGCAATGGCAGTGAAACTCGGCGAGTTCATCCACAACGATGGTGAAGCTCAGCGAGTTCATCCGCAACGGGTCAAAAGAGAATGACGAATTTCACCGAAATAGAGAAAATACAATAGTTTTTCAGTGAAGCTTTTAGGTGCCCGAAAGAGAAAAATGGCTTTGAACTTATGCACCAGATTGCGTGAAATCGAAGGAAGGTTTGTGGAAGCCTTATTAAAAGTAATTGGTTGTAATATTCCTTTCGGAAAAGCAATGGGAGCAGTACGGCAGCACTGATAAGAGGGAAATTCTTCACCTTAAACTATTTCCATTTATAGCATAATAATTGCATGTTTGGAAAATATCAAGAATGAATGATTACACATATGTATATGTTGAATTGCTAATTCATGAAAAGATCATAGCTAATGGTTGCTCCTATTCATGGTAGGAAATCCAAGAAAAGGATCAGCTATGATGTGGAGGAGGAACTCCATGTTATGATGAGGAATGGGAAAGGGAGAATTCCTTAACTCCTCCATTGTTATTATATTTATATTCCCTAAGTTTATATACTGAAAATTATGGCATAGGAATGCTGGGAATGCAAGAGAATAATGCATGTGAATTTCTTATGCATGAGCATGATATTGCATATCGGTAATATAGTGAGGTCTCACATATGCAATGAGCCAATTGACATAACTATGGTGGTTGCTAATAATTTAGTTGTGTCTGCATTGGTTGTAGGACAAATACAATCAAAACATGGCTAAAGAAGTTGATGACGTTGTTGCACGTGACCAACGAACTTATGAAGAGAGGGTGGTGCAACAAGTCCATGATCATGATGCTGGAAAAGGGACTGTGTAGCATTGGTAAGAGGCCAACTGATCAGGTAACATCAAGCAATGTTAATGACAGCCATGCAGGTAATGGTGATTTGTGCTCAACTGCATGAATGTGGAATGAGGATTTGGTAAGATCCCTTCAACTATGTTTAAACTATGTTGATTGGTTTGCATGTGGTATTGAGTGCCTGAATGTGAATATAATCCTACCAAGTATGGTCAAGAGTGGGTAAGTGAAGGCAAGGAACCTCACACCCTATAGTTTCTTAGAAACCTCAATGCATTCATATGAAATTATAACATGCCATTGTGTATGCTGGATTATAAGTTGAAATAACCAAAGAAAGTAAAGACCTATAGTCATGTTGTGGTAGTACATGCCATATGAATGGTTAGGCCATAATATGCTGGAATACATAGTATCCACGGATTGATGCAAAGTTGTATTGAGGGATTATGCATTGAGTGAGTGCACATTAAAATATTATGTAAATGTTGTGAATGTGCATGCATATGTGTAAGTGCACATGTTGAGATGCATTGCGAGAATAGATGAAATGTATAGGTTTCAATGCATTTAGATAATAGATGAAATGATGGACTATTGTTAATACTGATACCATTTCATGAGCTGGTATGAATGTAGGGGAAAGACTGCATGAAGAAGGTAGACATCTGATGGGCTACCAGAGCACTCGGTTGTGATATGTATAGGTTTCAATGCATTTAGATAATGAATGAAATGATGGACTATTGTTAATCCCGATACCATTTCATGAGTTGCTATGAATGCAGGGGAAAGACTGCATGAAGAAGGTAGACATGTGATGGGCTACCAGAGCACTCTGTTGGAAGGATAGAATTGCATGGAATGTGAAGTAATGAGTATTTACAGTTATTTAAATTGCATGGATAGTGTGACTGTGTCTTGTAATTTTATTGTGATAATGATGCATATATAGAAATGTATATATATTTCATTGCATTTCAAATGTTAATAGCTGAAGATGATTGAATTATTGAGTGTTATAATTTCGAGACCACTTCAGTGACTGTTGTAGCAATGAAAGGATTATTATTATGCATAAAATACTCACAACGTGTTTGGCTAATTGAAGTTTCAGATTCCAGGTAGAAAATTCTTACGTATGGAAATGAGGATAAGTCCATAGTAGAGACCGGGATCTACCATGTGCAGAAGCCAAAGGTTATGAGAAGATTCTCATGGGTGTAACTTATGCATGAAACAAATCTGAAAATTTTATGGTTTATAAATTTGTGAGAATAATCTCATGGTGGTAAATCTAATTTATGTAGGAAAATTGATTTACAAATTTCAGATTTGAGAATCACTTATAATTGCAAATCACTATTTGGCTATTTGAAAAGTGTGCCAGGATGACACATTGCAGGAAGACCATGTGTGATGGCCCGTAGAAGCCAAAATAGATGGGAAAGACCCCATGCTTTGGAAATGGGTTTGGGGTGAAATGCCATTGACAGTATCTCAGCTAAACCGCATGACGGTAAACCATGAGAGTGAGATGGTAAAGCTATGCCCAGAAGGCATGTGAGATACATCTGCAAAATGAACAAGTATTCTGTGACCCTAGACAAGAACATGCATGTCTAAATTATTAGGGTTAATATGTAGAGAATGCTCTATCTTATTTATATCATTGCAAACCGCTTGAGTATGATTAGGGCCTACATGGCGCACATCGGAAAGGGGGTGCACACCTTTTCTGGTGTTGGGTCATGATAGGGTTTTCAATATTGACTACACCCTAAGGGAATGGACACATTCCTGGTGTTTCAATACTTGATAGTGATTGATACGGATTATGATTACAAAATTGAACAGCAATACTGATGAGCTTGCTTATTCTTGTTGTGTTGTCATCCTACACAGGTGCAGATTGATACTGCACATTAAGAGGCAAAGTGAAGAAGGGTACGCAAAAGGATTGTATAGGAATTGGTAACCTTTCTATGCTCACACGAAAAATTACCAGAAGGGATGGACAGGCCCGAAGAGCTGGGTAATAAGAAGAGGTATCATCCTTGTGTGAGTGGGGCCATGTTAACCTGCAGTCAAGAAAGTCACCTATAAAGTTCCTAAAAGGAACCACCGATTTGCACAAGAGAAGGAGTGGCATCCTTGTATGAATGAAGAGTTGATGTGTGTGTGAAGGGTTATAGTGCAAGAAGGTGTGGTGACATTGGTGAAGGCATAAAATCTCTATTGGGTCAGCAGTAGAAGGGCGGGTGCCAAGACTGACTGAAAACCCTGAGATGCTTATAGCTCCATAGTAGAGCTTTGACCTATAATGGTCAGGTGGTGTAGTTTCCTTCCATTGGTCGATGACCTAGACGAATGTGCTGGCTCGGCACTGAAGAGGGCCAACGAGTTATGGGATTGGTTGGGCACCACCAAATGCTTGGTAAATCTAGCCGATGGGAAGGTGTATTGGTTAAGCATTAACTACATCCAAGTCCATAGGCGATTTTAAGGCTTGCAAAGTGAAGCAGGACCCTGTGGACCAGAGGGGAAATGCACAATACAGATAAGTATTCATTTTCATTTATGTCTTGTTTGGAATAATGAATATTTCAGGTATAAGTCTTCTAACAGCTAAGCTGATACACTATTGTTTCTTTGTTGGAAACCTTGGTCACTGCAGGAAGGAAAGACCCTGAAAGACTATAAATTGCTGGTAAATCCAGAGAGTAAATGAGTGGGCGATATAAATTGCTGGTAAATCTAGAGAGTAAATGAGTGGGCGATATAAATTATTGAGAAATCCAGGGAGTAGCTAGTTGAACGCTATAAAGTTCTTGATAAGTCCAGAGAGTGACTAATTGGGAATTAACTACTTGATATGGTAAAGCAGCGTGTACGCTGGCCCAACACCCCTTAAACAATTGATAAAACCAATCGAAGCACTAGCCTAGCATATTGCTAAAGGAAATGATTGATAAACCCAGTTGACGTATTGGCCTGGCATTGCCTATTCAAATGATTGTGGAATAGCCCACGTGCTGGCCCAACATTCATAATTGTGTCCACGGGAAATCCAGGGCTTGCAAATCAAAGAAGGATCTCGTGGAATAAAGTGAAGACATCCAATATAGATAAGCATTTGGTTATCTTGCAGCTTCTTGCTTATGAATATACGTGTGTATATGATTTGGTTATGATTTCCTAAACTCTTGTTTAGAGATAAACCCTATGAAAATGAACTAAACATGTGAATTGATTCAATGTTTGAGTGTAGGTATTGCTAGAAGCAAGGACTATGAAGGAATCATAGGGATACAGATGGACATGTGACCATCCTAAAGAGCTCAGTATGAATAGTAATGAAAGATGGTGCTAGTGGACATGAGTGGGTCATAGCAGCCAAAGGTTCTGTAGGAAACTATGGAGGAGGGTTCCTAGTTGAAAATCCTTAGACAGACCTTAGACACTAAGTGTCATAGCCAAGAAAGGAAATTCAAAGCATTCACATTGAAGTGAAAGAGACTAAGGAGCATGAAACCACAGCGATGGTGTAGCTCCATAATAGAACAAGACTAAGAGGGAGAAAATCCTACTCTTCTCTTTCCTTTCGATTTATGCATTTATAAAACAAAAGATTGCTGAGTGCATGTCATGGCTGAAAATAGATTGTGTTTAATTGCTTGAAATGAATTGTGAATGTTGAAATAGTAAATTCCCCGTGAAAGGATGAACATGAATAAGTTCATGTGTATGTTGGAAAGCATGAAAGTGTGGAAGTCCCATGAATAAAGCATAGACATTCCATGTCAATTGGGAAAATAATCGACTAATCTTAATGTTTATGTTATGCTTGTCCTAACAAATAATTTCCATGATGAATTTCACAGGTAAGAAAGTGAAACAATTGGTTGCAGCTGGCACAAGAAAGTGTTGCTAGTAAGAAAAGTGTGGTCAGTTGTGCCCATTAACCATGGCAGCAAACCGAGGGCTATTAGAGTTGGCTGAAAGTCTTCTTCAAACAATTGCCAGGACCCAAGAAAATCTTAGAGAAATGGTCAAGCTGCAAAGGCAACAGAATGAGATGAACCACAAGGTTTTGTAGGACTCTATTCGTCTGCAAAAAGAGGTAAAAAGCATTATGGGAGCAATCAGTAAGGGAAAGGAAAGTGGATCCATGAAGAAGCATTCATCCAATAGGCCGATTAAGAAACGTTCCAGGCGGGAAGACTCAAAGGAATTTGAGTAGGAAAAGGTAAAGCAACCAATGAAATGTTGGGGATGTGGAGGAAATCATTGCCTCTATGACTGCCCAACAATGGAGCATCAAGAGGGTAGCCGCCATAAAGTTTCCAGACTTGTATATTAGCGAGAAGGTAAAGAAAGGGAAGGGATTGTTTTGGCACAATGCCCTCATGCAGAGCTAGAAGGTCCCGGCCAGCAGGAACAGTTTGTGAAGACCAAAGGACTTGATCCCAAAAACCCAATGATATCACTCCAGGAAACTACCTAGGGTTATAAGCTAGGTATGCCTGGTAACTTAAGAAAATATGTTTTGTGTCTTTTGAAAAAAGGTGGATCAATGGGATGACTAAATCAGAGTACAGTATTTAGACATTCAGCATGTAAACAGATGAAACAGTGCCCTCAAGAATCGATTGATCAGCATATAATATCAAAGGTGGATGAAGAAAACATGTAACCCAACCAGTACAAAGTAGGGCTAGAGATACATTCAAAGAACTGGAAACAAGCTGTGAGCTAAACAATGTAAAGAAACATTCACATTCAAAGCTAGACAAACTGATACAGTGAAATAGAAAATGACAACTGATATCGAAACTGAGGGAAACCTGTGATCTATATTAGCATAAGAAAACTGAATAAAGTAGCTAATTATTCCATCCAAAATCGAACCCTTTAACAGTCTTGGTTCTGTGGCTTTATAGCCATTACAAAATCGTTTTTTCCAGATCCTAAAAACATGGATCTGTTTAATGAACTAAAGTACTAACTGAAAGTTAAAAACAAAAGATAGGGATTAATCCCTAAAATCATGGACATTCAGATATGGAGATCTCCTTCAACGACTCGATGGTTGGCGAAGTGAAGCAGCCTTCTAAGGCTCGGTGAACTGGGTTGGGCGCGCCACAGATTTGATTTTCGTGAGATGGTAGTCGACCTTTGCAAAAACAGGCTTTCGGCAGCTAACTGTTCTGCTGATTCCGTGCCTTAGCTGCCGGAAGTCAGACCTTTCGGCAGCTAATGAGATTTGGGGGGCTCGCCTAAGCTGCCGAAAGCCGTAACTGTTTCACAAAATTAAACCCAAACGCTGCTTAACTGATTATGTGCCTTAGCCGCCGGAAGTCGGATTCTTCGGCAGCTAATGAGCTCTGTGGGCTCGCCTAAGCTGCCGAAAGCTGTTTCACAAAATCAAACCCAAACACTGCTTAACTGATTATGTGCCTTAGCCGCCGGAAGTCAGATTATTCGGCAGCTAATGAGCTCTGTGGGGCTCGCCTAAGCTGCCGAAAGCTGAAATTGCTTCAAAAATTAAGACCCCAAAACGCTGTTTTCCTGCATGCTCGTGACCAATCGCTAGGACTTCTTTGAAACTGCTCTTTTCCCTCTAGTTACTCGTTTAGTCTGTCTTTGCTGAACCTTCACAGGCTGTTCTTGCTGAGCTTCCACAGGCTGTTCTTGCTGAGCTTCCACAGGCTGTTCTTTCTGAGCTTCCACAGGTGTTACTTCCTCAGGGATCGTGGCCACCTCAGCCAACGTGTTTAGACCAGATGGTTGTGCCCCTGTCACTGCTGGTTGTACTTTTGTCCCCGACGATTCCTTAACCTTTAACCTGAGCATCCTGAGGTTACGGTAAAGTTTGACATTGTCTTTTATCAGCAATGCGTTCCTCTCGGTTGTTTTCTGGAGTTTTTCGAAGAGTTCCTTGCTCCGATCATGCATTGCCATATTCTTTTCAATTAGCTTTGCGTTGTGCAACTTAACCTGTTCCTCATTTTGTCTTGCCTGGGAAAGTTCCTGTAGCAGCTCATTGAATTTGTTGGTCTCTGGTGTGGAAAGTTTTGGACCTGATACATCAGTCAAGGGAGGGTCTTTACCTTTCTCACTCTCCATGGGATGCTCTGCTCCTTGTTTTCCTTCGTCTTCAGATTCAGATCCTGAGTAGGGGAGATTTAGTGGGTTTTTTCCTTGAGGAGTTCCTTCGGCTTGTTCAAATACCAATTTTTTCTTTGACCTTCTCCTTTTGCTGGATGAGGAAGGGGATTCCATTTGGGCTTGAGGAGAGATGGCTCTCCTCCTTCTCTTGCTGATTTTGGGAGTGCTGCTCTTCTCGCCCTTGCCCTGCTTGACTGCCTCTTCATTTACAAGCTCTGTGGGAAACTCGTGCCAGAATAAAAAGTAATTCCAGTTCACACTTCTCTTCTTCAGAAGTTCCTTGATTATCAACGTTATGAGACCCTGGTGAGAGATCCTGCTTGCAATCTTGCTTGGCTTAGCCTGGAATTGCTTTGCCATTTTAGTGAGGGTTTTATGGAAGAAGTATGGTAGATTAATCTTTTCTCTCCCTGTGAAATGATTTAACAATTTGAAATGGTAGTGCAGCACCCTGTGATAACGGCCTTCACAAGTTATGTAAACGATGATGGCCTTTACAAGAGCCTGCCATTGAGGTTCGAGAAAGGTGATGGGAATATCCTTTCTCCATCTGATTTCCTTATGAGCTGGTAGGAGATATGACCTGAATTCAATGTCCGAAACCTTAGTGGTCTTAAAGCAACTTTGTCCTGTTCTGGGAAGACCCGTACATTCGGCTATGGCTGCCTCATCCACATGAAATTCTTTTCTACCAAACTTCACTGTTCTCCCGTCGTAGCTCAGAGCAAACGCCTCAGCAAGTGGCTAGATGAAACTAGTGAGTCTCTCACAGTAGTCAAAAACTTCTGCAGACTTGAAAAACTCGGCCACTTGTGGATGGGACTCGAGATACCAGACCCCGTCTAGTTCTGTCTTGAGTGGCAGATTTGTTTTTGCCATGAGTCGAGCCCTTCGTTTTCTGCAGCAGAAGATTAAAAATACCCTGTGCTAGAGTCTCGTCCTGATGGGGGCGTCCCTGGATAAATGATCGGCTCTGATAAAAACTGCCTGAACGGAATAAAAACTTCAACTGAGTGATAAAATGAAAAACCCCATGACCATGGCCCTGATTACAGCGTTTTGGGAAAAAGATGCCCTCCATCTGAGCCGAGCGAGTGATTACTTATGATATCGTCTAGCTCGTGTGAAATTATGAAGCGATCAGCTGCGAATGATCCTCAGATATGCATTAAGAGTTCCTGTGTTACCCTGCGCAGTCAATGATGTGGGTGTTTAATGACTCGCCTTCGGCAGCTTACCGACATTAAACCTCATGATGGTCAAATGAGGTGCATCCTGATCTTCCTTTCGGCGGCAAAACACACAGGCTCTCTTGATGTGAAGTTGAGTACGGACACGTACTCTCCTTTTTTAATTTTCTGATAAGATCATTTTCGGCAGCTAACATAACTTTAGTAATTTCAATTAATCCTTTCAGCTGCCGAAAGTGAGCCTTTTCGACAGTTAACTGGCCTCTGCAAAACAGAGTTAGCTACCGAAACTTGTCCTTCCAAAATTTGAAACCAAGACTCAAATAAATCGGATTTTTTGACTCAGTAATAAGAATGAGGACCTCCTTATGGACTCTAAAAAATTTAAAAATAAATTTTGGATTCAAACCTATCACCTAAAAATAATGAAAAAACTGACTGGTTATTTTAGGAGATAACACTGGCTCCTACTCGGGGATGGAATCCTCCCAGTGAGGTTCCAAAGAATCCCAGAACCAAATGCCTTTCCTGGAAATAAAACTGACACCTAGTCTAGTACTCCCATTGGGCATGGAGTTTATTTGACATACATGAAAATAAAACTGACACCTAATCTAGTACTCTCATTGGGCATGGAGTTTATTTGACACACTGACTCTAAATAGAAATGAAAGACTAATATTTTACAATGAGAAAGACCCACGGTCTTTAAGAGAGATAGATTTTCAAAAATCGCCCATTGAATGGGCCACCTGCGAGAATTTCTCCATCCAGATGATGAAGAACAAAAGTGTTGTTGTGGTAAGCTTCTGTTATAATGTATGGACCAGTCCATAATGAATCGAACTTCCCATGCTGTCCCTTATTTTGCCTAGCTGCATCCCATTTCAAAACAAAATCACCTATTTTGAACACCTCCTTTTTTGTTTTTCTGTCAAAAGTGTTTTTTACCTTCATTTGATGATTTTCAGACTTTTCTATCAGATGCTCTCTCTCTTGCTGTAACTCCACCAATTGGAAAACTCTTCTAGTGTGATCATCAAGTTCAGAGCCGGCCTCTTGAAGGAAATTAGTCACTGGTAACACAAGTTGGACTGGGAATATGGCTTCAGTGCCATAGACTGACTTAAATGGGGATGTACCAATGGATTTTTTGACAGTGACTCTGTCGGCCCACAAAGCGAATTTTAACTTGCTGTCCCAACTTTTCTTATTTTCCTCCAGCAATTTCTTGATGATACGAGACAAACTTTTATTTGAAGACTCAGCTAGTCCGTTGCCCTGTGGGTAATATGACGTGGAATGAGCTAGTTTCACCCCCATCTCTTCACATAAGCTCACCAAATGTCGGTCATTAAAGGCAGGAGCATTGTCTGTAATCAGCTTCATGGGACAACCAAACCTTGAAAAGATATTATTAAACAGAAAGTCAATAATCACCTTATGAGTAGTATTCCTCGTGGGAATGGCTTCGATCCATTTCGTGAAATAATCTGTGGCAACCAATATCCATTTGTGCTGATTGCTTGATGAAGGATGGATCTCTCCGATGAAGTCCAAGCCCCATTGCTGGAATGGACCAACAGCTGTGATGGGCTTCAACGGTAAAGATTTCAACTGCCCCTTTCCTTGGAACCTTTGACATTTGTCGCATGCTTTCACAAAGGAAAACACATCAGAAAATACACAGGGCCAGTAATAACCCGCCCTCAGTATCTTGTGGACGGTTGTCTTCCAGTAGTGATGTCCGCCACAGATACTGTCATGAAATTCAGTCATTACCTTGACAGCCTCCTCCTTTGTCACACATCTCAGGAGTACCCCTAAAGGGTCTTTCCAAAACAGCAAGTTATCTTTGATGCAGAAGCTCGTAGATTTAAGCTTAAGAGCTCTTCCCCGTGTTCTTGTGAGTCCCTCTGGCAAAGAAAAAGTTTGCAAAAAGAAAACAATATCCTTGTACCATTCACATTCTGAGATATAAGAGGTTACCTGTAAATCTGACCTCGTTTGGTTCGCTGAAATTTCAAATTGGAAATCTGCTGTACCTTTCTCCTCTTCACAAATCTTCAATGCCTTGCAATTTTCTTCAGTCAATAACCGAGCGAGTCCCTGTCCTCGAACCAGCTTGACAGGTTTGATTTCTATGTCAAACTCAATCAGCTTTGCCACCCACTTACTCCTTTTGCCATCGATGTCAGGCTGTACTAAAACATCTTTGACTGAACTAGAGGGGACATAGGCAATTACCTTGGACTGGAGAATGTAAATTCTGAATGCCTTCAGGGCCTTGATCAATGCATACGCTTGCTTCTCCAAAGGTTCATACTTAAGCTCAGCATCACGGAGTACCCGACTGAAAAAAGCCACAGGCTGCTCCTGTTCATCATCGTTTTTCTGTAAGAGGACAGCTGCAATAGTGTCATGTGAAGCAAATGAAAAGACGAAGAATTCTCTGTCAAAATGTGGACTGATGAGAACTGGGGCTGAAGTGATTGCTTTCTTGATATCCTGGAATGAATCCTTTGCCTGTTTAGTCCACTTGATTTCTGAATCTTTCTTTAGCATACTGGTAATGTGTTTAGTCAGTTCAGCAAAATTTGAAATAAATCTGCGGATGAAGTTGATAGTGCCAAGAAAAGATTGGACATCCTTCTTGGATCTAGGTAATGACAAATCTAGGATTGCCTCCACCCTCTTTGGGTCAATTTTAACTCCTTCTGCTGAAACAATGTGACCGAGCAGCTTACCTTCTTTGAGTGCAAAAAATGACTTTTTAGGATTCAACGAGATACCATACTTCCTGCATTTCTCGAAAGCTTTTCTCAAATGTAGCAGATGATCTGAATGGCTGTGAGAGAACACCGTGATGTCATCGAGGTAAATGAGGACAATCTTATCCCTTTCTCCAACAAAGGCAATATCCATTGCCCGCTGGAAGGTAGCCCCAGCATTCATGAGACCGAAAGGCATTTTTTGGTACATGAACGTACCCCAAGGAGTTGTGAAGGCTGTCTTTTCTCTGTCCTCAGGATGGACAGCAATCTGGTTGTACCCCGAGAATCCGTCGATAAAGGACATGACACTTGCCCCGGAAACTCTCTGCAAAATATGTTCCATCTTGGGTACCGGGTAATTGTCTTTCCGAGAACACTTATTCAAGTTCCTGAAATCGACACAGAGTCTGATTTCACCGTTCTTCTTCCTCACAGGGACAAGATTGGCAATCCAATCGGAATATCTCAGCGGGATAATGATCTGGGCCTCAAGCAATTTTTTGATTTCCTTCTCCATTGTGGGCAGCAGCATTGGATTAAATGATCTGAGCTTCTGTCGGAAAGGAGTAGTATCTTTGTTCAGTGGGATCCTATGTTGAATGATATCTGTGTCATAAGTTTTCAGATCTGAATACTTCCAGGCAAATATGTCGGAGAACTCCTTTAAGAGGCCAGCGTACTCAGACTTCTGTGGTTCTGTCAACTGGGAAGCCAAATTCACATATTTCGGATCTGATTTGTTTGCTAGGTTCAGAGGACAGCTATCAGATTCGTCCTCTTTCTTCTCAAGCTTAACAGCAACATCATTGCTATCAAACAGTCTCTCCAAAGGTATCAGCCCTTTCGGGATTCTGTTGGAAGAAAGCTGAACTATTTTGTGTGTCCCGATTTTGTCTTCAAACCTGGTTTTTTCTTTGGCAGCCTGTTCATTCTGATTGTCTTCATCAATTTCTAAGTCAGCAAATTCATCTATAACATTTAAAAACCTGGTCAGCTCTGCATCGTCTTAAAACACCTTCCAAAATTCTACATTATCAGGCAGTGAAGGCCGATATTTTACTTGAATCTCGTATGACGGTTTAGGAGGCAGAGGGGGAATGAAATTACAAGCTGAAACAGCTAAAGAATCAGCCATTTCGTTCATCAATCTAGGTACATGTGCTATTTTGAATTCAGAGAAAGAAGGGATAACATTGAGTACCTCGTCCCTGTAGGCTTTGAGTCTCACATGCTTTGCCTGAAAAGATTTGTTGACCTGCTGAATAATCAGATCAGCGTCCCCAAAGACATGTAGCTTTTTGATTTGCATTTGTTTGGCTAAATTCAGCCCCAACAGCAAGGCTTCGTACTCGGCAACATTGTTGGTCACTTGGAAATTTAGCTTAAATGACAGCTGTGTCTTTTCCTGTGAGGGAGAAATGAACACAACCCCTGCTCCAGCAGATTCTTTGGTACAAGCCCCATCAAAGAACATCGTCCATAATCCATTCTCTTTCTCACTGTCGATAGGCTGGACCACAGGCTTTTTTAGTGGCAAAGATTCCGGCAAAGAGTCATCAACCTGTAAGATACATGAGCCCATTTCCGTGTCTACTGAATAAATGGGATGGTTAGCGGGATTCTTTTCATCACTGATGATGAAAGAAAGCTGAGACTCACGGTATAACCTTCTGCTTTCTCCGGAAAAGACTGGGATAGTGGCATAAGATAGGTCCATTTGCAAGGTTCCAACTAGTCTCTTCATCCATGATCTGGACAGCAAACAACCAAAATTGGGCGGGATATCAGCCACAACAACATCCATAATCATGGTTTTCATCGGGGCAGAAGATAGGGAAACTGCAAGGTCCTTTATCAACCCGAGGCATTTCACCTTCCTGGAGTCGAAGGAGAATAAATCATGGTAAGAGCGGGTGATTTCTAAGCCTAGTCCATGCATGACTGTTTTTGACATCAGGTTATGGGAAGCACCTGAATCGAGGAGGCAATTGTGCAAGGTCTTGTCATGGATGTTCAGAGAGACATAAAAAGGGGGACAGCTTTCACCTCGTTCTTCAATCATAGGGCCTAGCACAATGCTGGGGTTATCATCAGATAAGTTTATGGTGTCAGAGGAAAAAGAGACAGATTTGTGATCAAGGCTTTTACAAATGTCCTTTCGGAAGGCGTCGTTCTTCATGAGCTCAATAAGAGGTACAGGGATCTTTAATTTCTGAATTTCTGTTTGTAAATTGAAAGAAGAAGAAGCAAATTTTTCAGATTCAGAGGGATTTGCTCTTACCATGGGCTGCGACTGAGTTGTTTTCTGAACTTCCTTGGCTGGCTGCTTTGCAGGGGCAGCAGTCTTTTTTGGAGGCACTGGAGAGTTTTGTTTTCCAGTATTCCTTTTGGATCTCAGATCGTATCCTGCCCATCCATCAGTTTGCAGCATGGCCTGATCTTCATAAAGCTGGTTCAGTCCCTGATCAAACAATGACCCCTCATAGTCAGCTTCAGTCAAGTAAATTTCTTCGTACTCAGCTTCGACACAGTGAATGTCCTCTTCGAGTTCTTGAACATCCTCCTCATCTCCTTCGTCAAACACCACATTCTGGAAAGGAGCCCTGATTTTCTGATCGTCAACTGGATTTCTCTCCCTCTGTAAAAGTTGGACCTGCTGTTGGTTCCTTCTCCAATTTTGATTTCTATTTGGGTAATCAGCTTGGTTCTGATTCCTATTCGGATGCTCAAATTTACTTTGATTTCTCCCTTTGTCAGGAGATCTGCTGCTGGTCTTAAACTTCTCCATTTCAGAGGTCAGATTTTCCACCATTTTTGCCAACTTGTCAACCTTTTGGTTTGAATTGGAGGAGGAGGGGGCTTCCTCACTCCTTCTCCCTCTCTCGGAACCTATTTTCAGTTTCTCAGAAGATGACAAGTTCGATTCAACCTTCAGGGCAGCTTCTTGCATGGCTACGAGGGTTTCAGAATCCCTTTCTCTGAGCATCAAGCAGAATTTGTAATCGAAAGCTCCGGAATATGTAATCATAGCAGATGTTTCAGAAGGTTTGACTACCTCAGGGATCTTTTCATACATCTTATTGAACCTCTTGGTGAAATCAGATACAGACTCACCCGCTTTCCGTTTGAGATTTCCAAACTCAGTAATATAATGCAGGTAATCTTTTCTGTCTCCCCAATTTTTTAAGAAGGCATCATCAAGAGCAGTGATGTCTCCTATGGAAGCAGCTGGCAGTGTTTTGAACCATTTCCGGGCCTCTCCATCTAAGCTCTGGACAAAAATTCTCATCCAAACATCTTCAGCTTCGATGTTGGTATTTTCTGCATAAGCGTAGAAAGCTTCAAGGTGTTCTTCTGCTGTGTAGTTGCCTGGCCCAAAGAATTTAGGCATGTATTTTTGGTAATCCCCTACGGGCATTTGAGACAGTGGAAGTACTAGTACCAATGGAGCATATCTGTTAGCTAGTATTTGTTCCATCTTAGTCATATTTACTGCCCCAGCCATGATGACTGTGGTATGTGATGCAGCAGAAAAATTAACAACAGATGAACTTACAGTGGTGACTTTTGGAACAGCTTGACCTTTGGTCTTCTTCGCCTCCCTCAAGATTCGATCTGGATTTGGTACTAGAGACACCAGGGGTCCTTGGGGATTTGCTCTGGTGCTGGCCCTTTTTGGAGCTAGAATGATGTTGTGGAGTCGCCAGATAGAAGATATATAACCGATGAAGTGTCTAGTCCTTGTCTATCATCAAGGACCAGATCTGTGTCGTTCTCCCAGGAAGATCAGCTTCTCACTCCTCTCCCCGGCAACGGCACCAATTTGTTATCAGTCCAGGAAACTACCTAGGGTTATAAGCTAGGTATGCCTGGTAACTGAAGAAAATATGTTTTGTGTCTTTTGAAAAAAGGTGGATCAATGGGATGACTAAATCAGAGTACAGTATTTAGACATTCAGCATGTAAACAGATGAAACAGTGCCCTCAAGAATCGATTGATCAGCATATAATATCAAAGGTGGATGAAGAAAACATGTAACCCAACCAGTACAAAGTAGGGCTAGAGATACATTCAAAGAACTGGAATCAAGCTGTGAGCTAAACAATGTAAAGAAACATTCACATTCAAAGCTAGACAAACTGATACAGTGAAATAGAAAATGACAACTGATATCGAAACTGAGGGAAACCTGTGATCTATATTAGCATAAGAAAACTGAATAAAGTAGCTAATTATTCCATCCAAAATCGAACACTTTAACAGTCTTGGTTCTGTGGCTTTATAGCCATTACAAAATCGTTTTTTCCAGATCCTAAAAACATGGATCTGTTTAATGAACTAAAGTACTAACTGAAAGTTAAAAACAAAAGATAGGGATTAATCCCTAAAATCATGGACATTCAGATATGGAGATCTCCTTCAACGACTCGATGGTTGGCGAAGTGAAGCAGCCTTCCAAGGCTCGGTGAACTGGGTTGGGCGCGCCACAGATTTGATTTTCGTGAGATGGTAGTCGACCTTTGCAAAAACAGGCTTTCGGCAGCTAACTGTTCTGCTGATTCCGTGCCTTAGCTGCCGGAAGTCAGACCTTTCGGCAGCTAATGAGCTTTGGGGGGCTCGCCTAAGCTGCCGAAAGCCGTAACTGTTTCACAAAATTAAACCCAAACGCTGCTTAACTGATTATGTGCCTTAGCCGCCGGAAGTCGGATTCTTCGGCAGCTAATGAGCTCTGTGGGCTCGCCTAAGCTGCCGAAAGCTGTTTCACAAAATCAAACCCAAACACTGCTTAACTGATTATGTGCCTTAGCCGCCGGAAGTCAGATTCTTCGGCAGCTAATGAGCTCTGTGGGGCTCGCCTAAGCTGCCGAAAGATGAAATTGCTTCAAAAATTAAGACCCCAAAACGCTGTTTTCCTGCATGCTCGTGACCAATCGCTAGAACTTCTTTGAAACTGCTCTTTTCCCTCTAGTTACTCGTTTAGTCTGTCTTTGCTGAACCTTCACAGGCTGTTCTTGCTGAGCTTCCACAGGCTGTTCTTGCTGAGCTTCCACACGCTATTCTTTCTGAGCTTCCACAGGTGTTACTTCCTCAGGGATCGTGGCCACCTCAGCCAACGTGTTTAGACCAGATGGTTGTGCCCCTGTCACTGCTGGTTGTACTTTTGTCCCCGACGATTCCTTAACCTTTAACCTGAGCATCCTGAGGTTACGGTAAAGTTTGACATTGTCTTTTATCAGCAATGCGTTCCTCTCGGTTGTTTTCTGGAGTTTTTCGAAGAGTTCCTTGCTCCGATCATGCATTGCCATATTCTTTTCAATTAGCTTTGCGTTGTGCAACTTAACCTGTTCCTCATTTTGTCTTGCCTGGGAAAGTTCCTGTAGCAGCTCATTGACTTTGTTGGTCTCTGGTGTGGAAAGTTTTGGACCTGATACATCAGTCAAGGGAGGGTCTTTACCTTTCTCACTCTCCATGGGCTGCTCTGCTCCTTGTTTTCCTTCGTCTTCAGATTCAGATCCTGAGTAGGGGAGATTTAGTGGGTTTTTTCCTTGAGGAGTTCCTTCGGCTTGTTCAAATACCAATTTTTTCTTTGACCTTCTCCTTTTGCTGGATGAGGAAGGGGATTCCATTTGGGCTTGAGGAGAGATGGCTCTCCTCCTTCTCTTGCTGATTTTGGGAGTGCTGCTCTTCTCGCCCTTGCCCTGCTTGACTGCCTCTTCATTTACAAGCTCTGTGGGAAATTCGTGCCAGAATAAAAAGTAATTCCAGTTCACACTTCTCTTCTTCAGAAGTTCCTTGATTATCAACGTTATGAGACCCTGGTGAGAGATCCTGCTTGCAATCTTGATTGGCTTAGCCTGGACTTGCTTTGCCATTTTAGTGAGGGTTTTATGGAAGAAGTATGGCAGATTAATCTTTTCTCTCCCTGTGAAATGATTTAACAATTTGAAATGGTAGTGCAGCACCCTGTGATAACGGCCTTCACAAGTTATGTAAACGATGATGGCCTTTACAAGAGCCTGCCATTGAGGTTCGAGAAAGGTGATGGGAATATCCTTTCTCCATCTGATTTCCTTATGAGCTGGTAGGAGATATGACCTGAATTCAATGTCCGAAACCTTAGTGGTCTTAAACCAACTCTGTCCTGTTCTGGGAAGACCCGTACATTCGGCTATGGCTGCCTCATCCACATGAAATTCTTCTCTACCAAAATTCACTGTTCTCCCGTCGTAGCTCAGAGCAAACGCCTCAGCAAGTGGCTGGATGAAACTAGTGAGTCTCTCACAGTAGTCAAAAACTTCTGCAGACTTGAAAAACTCGGCCACTTGTGGATGGGACTCGAGATACCAGACCCCGTCTAGTTCTGTCCTGAGTGGCAGATTTGTTTTTGCCATGAGTCGAGCCCTTCGTTTTCTGTAGCAGAAGATTAAAAATACCCTGTGCTAGAGTCTCGTCCTGATGGGGGCGTCCCTGGATAAATGATCGGCTCTGATAAAAACTACCTGAACGGAATAAAAACTTCAACTGAGTGATAAAATGAAAAACCCCATGACCATGGCCCTGATTACAACGTTTTGGGAAAAAGATGCCCTCCATCTGAGCCGAGCGAGTGATTACTTATGATATCGTCTAGCTCGTGTGAAATTATGAAGCGATCAGCTGCGAATGATCCTCAGATATGCATTAAGAGTTCCTGTGTTACCCTGCGCAGTCAATGATGTGGGTGTTTAATGACTCGCCTTCGGCAGCTTACCGACATTAAACCTCATGATGGTCAAATGAGGTGCATCCTGATCTTCCTTTCGGCGGCAAAACACACAGGCTCTCTTGATGTGAAGTTGAGTACGGACACGTACTCTCCTTTTTTAATTTTCTGATAAGATCATTTTCGACAGCTAACATAACTTTAGTAATTTCAATTAATCCTTTCAGCTGCCGAAAGTGAGCCTTTTCGACAGTTAACTGGCCTCTGCAAAACAGAGTTAGCTACCGAAACTTGTCCTTCCAAAATTTGAAACCAAGACTCAAATAAATCGGATTTTTTGACTCAGTAATAAGAATGAGGACCTCCTTATGGACTCTAAAAAATTTAAAAATAAATTTTGGATTCAAACCTATCACCTAAAAATAATGAAAAAACTGACTGGTTATTTTAGGAGATAACACCCAAGAAAATGGTGAAATGCAGGACAAACCTACCATATTTTGTGAATTTTGGACATGTATATAACGTGTATGTATTCCTAGGTATTGGAACATCAAGGATAGTGTTATTCCAAGGGGAGGGGAATGCAATATCCCCCATGTTGACCCTTGTAATATTTTGGGCTATAATGTAAATAGTGTATGCATACTATGTATGATTCCTAGCGTGGAGCTCAAGGCCAAGGCCCCTCTAGTGAACGCTTGATCTAGAAGAGGCAAGTATTTGAAATTATGCTACCCATGTGTTAGAGAACCATGGAAATTGTAAATATGCATTTTAATATAAATGCCCACAACTAGCTATGCAATGCAACAAGAGATGAGGGCTTGATATTTACAAGGAACTAGGAGGGAAAACATTCAAACCCTTGGAGCCAATCAAGCCAAGCCAAGTGTCAATGAGAGAACCATTCAAACCCTCAACCACCCATGTTGACTTCTGTACCCAATCATTAATTTTTCCCAAGAGTTGGTTGAGGTAGTTAATGCCTTGGGGAATGGGAGGTATGGCTATCCAAATTCGGGTATGGGTAAGCCACCCTTCCTAGAATTTTGTGTTTGGATTCTTGGGAAAGAAAGGAGCCACGAAATTTCCCCCAAGCCATTATTCACCTATCAGTTTGCTCTCTCACGAGTTGGGACATTCCTAGGCAGTTTCCTCCATGGTTTTACTGTGTTTACCTTCATTATTCTAGCTGGGAAGGGCATTTTTGTTGTGCCTAACAGTGGAGAAAAGAGTAAAATGATTTTGGGGTTTAGAGGCCATTTTGTCCCACTGTATGCTCATACATATGTGGGAGAAATCGGTTTTCTTCCCTAGGATTGGATTCCTCTCCCCACAATCCATTTTTGGTGTGCCCACATTTTGGGGAAAACCCATAAACCCTGTTTTGTGAATCCATGGTTGAATTGTGTATCCATGCCAGTTTTGAGCTGCTATGTGTAAACGAATGTTGGGGTTGATATGGGTTTCCATTTCTTTGGCCATGCAGGGTTTTAGAGTCCCAAGTTCCTTGTAGATATCATGCCCAGCTCGAGGGTGGTCTCTGAGTGCTGAAAGAATACAGGTTGGGCAGAGACCTATGGCTAGGAGGAACGTTGCAGTGACATAGCTAGTTGTTTGGAACAACATTGCATCAAGATTAGTATTTTATTGTGTATTTACTTCTCCAAATGTGTTAATTTGTTGACTGTGTTAAATTGAATAACATTCATGTAATAATGTGTGTGGATGAGTTTATTTTCATTATGCATGTTTGCTTGTTGTTAACACCAAAAAAGTGCTAACTACCTCATCTACCCCATTACATGACTCATTGGTCCATATTTCCTACCATATTTGCCTCCAGAACCTCAAAAAACCATTTAAAAGCCTCCAAAAGGCCAAAACCCCCCTTTTCCCCCAAAATAAGTTAAATTCCTCCAAAAATAGTAAAAACCCTCTAAAAAGGGAATAAAAAATATAAAAAAAAGGAAAAAGAGGGAAAAAATGAAGCAAAAACCCTATACAGCTAACCTAAACCATATGGTGCCCAAAACCATGGGTCAGCACTCCACCACTAAAAAGCCTATAAATAGGTGATGGAGGCTTCCCATTTCATATACACAATAATCCCAATCTTCACTCTACCAAAAATTCTCATGAAACCCTAGCTCTCACTTTGGAGCTACTTTCCACTTGAGAACTCCATTTGGCCCCATTTCCAAAACATCTTTGGAAGAAGGAGAAGGAACAACACTGGAGCTTGGAAGCAACCCTCCTGGACTACTGCAAGAGCTTCACCAACCTTACATTGGAGGTATAATCAATACAAAAACAATTTATTATCTTGTCTTTTCTGTTTATGCACATGCTAGTTTAAAGTTACTATTTTCATTACTATATTGCTTTTACTGTTTCTACTGAACTGCTACTAAGGAGTCCCTTCTCCTTAATAGGTGCTCATTTGCACAAGCTAGGGTGAAAACCCTAGCTACAGTTATGGTGACTCCCCTAGTGTTCCTTTGAATTTCTAGTTATAGTTTTTAGAAGTTTTTAGTTTTCTACAATATTTTTCTTTTTTTTCCTTCCAGCTGTCCCTTTCGGCAGTTGGGTTTGCTACTATAAAACGTGTATTTTTTTCCCCATAGTTGCGATTCGATCACGGCTTTCAGACTGTTAGCTACAATCTGACTGTGACTCTCATACTGTCTCTCGAGATCTACCGACAGTTTTCAGTCTGTTTCCTACGATTTGACCATGGCTCTCATCCTATTTTCTGCGGTCCAACCGTGGTTGTCCAGCCCTTTCCTGCGATCCGCTAGCGGCTTTCAATCATTTTCCTGCGATTTCCCCTGCAGATTTCAGCCATTTTTCTGCGATCCACCTACGGCTTTCAGCCATTTTCCTCCGATCTGCCTGTGCCTTTCATCCATTTTCCTATGATCTGCCTACGGCTTTCAGCCATTGTCCCGCGATCCACCTATGGCTTTTAGCCATTTTCCTACGGTCCGCCTGCGATTGTCAACCTATTTCCAGTGATCCGACTGCACAGTTTTGTCGTAGACCTGCGATCTGTTTTCTACACTTTTTCCCTATTGGAACCCCAAACTTTGCTGCAATATTTTCTGCACCTGCACAACCATCTATCCTACCTGCAGCCATACTTACCTATAGCCTTTTTCTGTAGTATTATTTTTGTTCCATTTACAAATTTTTTTAAAAAATTTCAGCATTTTAATTGAGAAAAGAAAATTTTGCATTTCAAAGTTTGATTTATGCATTGTTATTATTAGTTAGAAAGTTGCCCACCCCGTGGCACTTTTACTTTGGTTCATTATCTCACATGCACACACTCTGTCACCTAATTCAAGTGAGCCCTAAAATACTACTTAACACAACCAACATTCTAACCCCACTTGGGGAACACATAAGAATATTGTAGTTAGGTAGGGTCGAGGGGATAGGCATCCAAATAACACCCCTCGGTCGCTTACACTTGAGACATAGTTGTTTTCCATTAGGGAACCAAAATCCCCTAGTATTTTTTGGCACGGTCACAACCAGTTTATCAGAGGGCCTCTCCCTTAGGAGGGTTGAAGTAGCCAGATTGGTTCAGGAGGCTTGAGTGGAATACCGCAATCCATTCAGTCACCGAAGGATACCTTTTGTATTTTTCGGTGTATTACTCATATGGGGATACAACGGTGATAGAACCAAACTACAGATTTACCTTTTCTGGACATGTCATGAATGGGGTATCTCAGTTGCCTTTCTTTTAGGATTAACTACCCGCTGTCCCTCCTGGTAGGGGGATATATTTAGCCACTTGGCTCTACTATCCATATTGTCTGACTTGGATTTCATCACCTTGCAGAAGATATGTCTAGTTGAGTCAGAATACTGTTTAGTTAGGTGTTTGCATGCTCCCTTACCTCTCTTTGGTCTAGTGAGTCCACTATTTTTATTTTTTAGGAAACCTACTACTTGTTGGTATTCTGACCATTTTTTGACGCTCCACTTATTGTAGCACAGCTATTATAGTAAGTGTTTAGAGCTGGTTGTTGGCCTGAGTGCTGTCTTTTTTGTGCTCTCCTTCTACACACTCGGCTGCATTAGGGTTTTTCAGTTGTTTTTCACTCGACACAACCCCTAGATACTTGACACCATCTATCACCATTGAGTCCCCAAGACATTCTCGGCACCTCCGGGGCAAGCCCCCACAGCACGGTTCACTTGGCATCACCTGTCACAGACATAGATCTTCATCACTTGATACCACTCATCATAGATCTCAAGCTTCATCACTCGACTCCACTCATCGCAGACGTAGAGCTCCGTCCCTTGGCACTGATGCCCCTTATTTTACCTCTGATTCCGAGGCAGAGTCCGAGAACCCCACTTACACTGCACCAACTAGCCCCATGGCTGGCATGACTTCAAACCCTTTCTTTGTAGGCACCACTGGTGGAGCATCCACCACCACCCCAGCTACCACACCTACTTTAGGTATGCCCTCAATGGGCCCCACATCCACCATTCTTATTACTGTACCCATTCCAGTGGCTACCATACCCATCCCAACTCCACCAATGGCTCACACTACCCTTGGCGGTGTAGGACCATCCCATACCACCTTCGTTCCTCCACTTGGGGGAAACGTCCCTATCCCGAACCCAGTTCCTCCACTTGGGGGCATTGGCCCCAACATGGTCGCAACCATAAGTATGTCACATCCTTCTACTAGTTTGCCATTTATGGCTAGTCTCAACCTTCCTGACCTAGCCAGACTAACTAACGATCCCATCAGACATGACCCTGCATGGCCTCATATTCCCACCAAGCTCCCATTAGAGATCCCTAAGTTTGAAGGCAAGGCAGGTGAAGACCCCCATAACCATATTATGTCTTTCCATCTATGGTGTTCCTCCAGCTCCATAGTGGACGACTCTCTCTGCCTCCGTCTTTTACAGTGCACCCTCACTGGCTCTACAGCTAAGTGGTACATCGAGCAGCCCCATGGGACCCATGACACCTTTACTTCCCTTTCCTTGACTTTCCTGCAGTTCTTTCAGTTACCTATCTGCTATGACGCGGGAGTTGAGATCCTACTGTCTTGTAGACAGAACATGGCCACCCACATCACTGACCACATTCATCAGTGGCATCGACGCCGCAGCCTCTACAAAATCAAGTTAGATGACCGTATCTTCTTAGATTGGTTTCTAAAATCTCTCCTTCTTGTCATTGCCAAGGATGTGGCATCTGAGCGACCCCAGTCCGAAGAAGAGGCCATCCTCAAAGCCCAACAATTTGACCTTATTTATGCTCAGTCTGGTTATCTATATTCCATCATACTCGATGCTCCTCATGGCAATTCCTCCCGACACGATGCGTTGGGGGCATCGCATGCTGTAGATGGCATCATTGGCCGTATAGCCTCACATAACCAGCCCTTTTTCATAGCATGTCCTATTCCTGGCCCCGACCTTTCGCGGGATACATCCTAGTCTGGAGCAACCCATTCATATGCTCCCGTGACACATCATCACCATTCCCACGGACCCTCATGTCCACTTCATCGCTTTGGTCATGCACCTCTTGCTTACGCTCCCCCGGTCACACCTTAGCCATATTACCACCTGCAAGCCACGCAAGCTCCTGTATCCTCTCAATCCCCACCTTCTTATTACCCACCACAGGCATCCCCTGCGGCAACCCCACAACCCGTTGCACATGCGTATCAGCAACCCCCACAAGGTTCAGCACCTGTGCCACCTCCACCTACATATTATCCACCGTATCCTGCTCTCGCACTTGCACAACCCTAGAACCCACATGCCACCCAAGGGCAAGTGTATGCACAATAGAATTCACAGCAAAACCAAAATAACCAGTGCCAACAGGGCCAGCAAAACTGCGGTAAGGGCTGTAACCGTGGGAACAACCCCCCTCCAAACCAAGGCGGTCAACCTCCCAATACCCCAAACAACAATAATGCGACACCTGCCAACCATAACCTTGATCGACCACCCAAACAAGCCAAAAATCCTAATTTGTGAACAAACCATCCTTGTTCTATTTGCGGGGTCTATGGCCACTACACACATGCTTGCCCACATTTGGAGAGGGCTCGGTAACTTTGGACTAATGATGCCCACCGCCAAAGGCATGCGGCTCCTCAGGCGCCACCCAACCCCCCACCACCTCATAATCAACCTTTGGTGTTACAAAACCCTTTACCCCACCCAAGGCGTAGTGAACACTCAGTCGTTGGCTCCCCCTCAAGGAAACGAGCCACCACAATAGCAAATCACTTATGCCGCTTCTGATCAACCCATGTTAGACTTAGGTACCCATCACTTGTTAATGATGTCATCTGTCGATGTCAACCTTCAAACCCGTCGGAACCAATATGGCTCCACCCCTGAAGCCCCTCCTGTCGACAAAAAAACCACTGCTCATCCCACTGATTAGTCGTTACGCATAACCCTGGCTCCCCTAGATGGTGCCTCCAAAGCACCTCGCTTCCCACTTCGCTGCATCAACAATAACCCCAATGCTCGCACTGCGTCTAATTACAACATTGTAGATGACTTAGCCTAGTCCCCCCACAGCCATGTTTGCGTTAGAGGTCTTAAAAAACTATCCTTCATAGCACAAGACTTTGCTCTCCACCATTAGTGCTATTGACCCAAATGATTCACGAATGATGGCCTTCGATTTGGACCAATTCGAACCATGCCTGCTTTACACTTTAGCATTCCAAGTTTCTGTATCCGTTCAGAATCCTGTCATCCATCCATGCATCATCGATGAAGGTTCCTCTACATGCGTTATGTCCACATTCATTTGGAAAAAGTTAGGATCCCCTACTCTCCAGCAATCCACCACTACGTTGCAAGGCTACGACGATCGTTCTGCCCAACCCCAAGGTCTCTTAGCTAATGTCCTTGGTCCAGTTGGCTGGAAAAACCGTGCTCATTGAAATAGAGGTCATCAACACCCAACTTGATTATAACCTCTTACTTGGCTGAAGTTACATGTATGCCATGTGGGTGGTTGCCTCATCCGTTTTTCGTACCATGATGTTCCCCCATGACAGACGTGTGGTCAAGGTCGATCAACTCACCTATTATGATCCCAATGCCCCCGCTGCACCCAAAAATGTTCTCCCCATGGTTGAACAACCTGCTTGCGGCACAGCTACTTCATTGGTTTCCTCAATGGGACCTGGAGTCTACTCAGATACGCCAATAACTTCAACATTCCAAGCCATTCCACCCCCGTCACCTGCGACCGAAGTGTCTGACTTATATACCCTTTCCCACAATACACCAACACCGAACCATCAATCGCCCTTGCTAACCCAACCACCATTGGTACCTAGTCATGTTGGTGTTACAGCCATCCATACAATCCCCTTCCTATTTCCCCCTTCGGGAGTAGTAAGCACCCTGGTTATGGCTACCCTCAGCCTCCCTGATTTAACTTTAGGATTACCCGTATGGTAGATCACGGCCTCCTATTTTCCCTCTGACACCAAATGTCATCCTACAACCATTGCAACCCCATCACCACTACTAGTCAACCACCTCCTGGTGTCTCTACCCCTTCATCATCCACTTTGGGGGCAGAGGCCCACAACCATATACTGCTTTACCCCCACCTAAACAAGTTAAGAATACCCCCATGTTTCCTGCTCCTCCCAAATGCTCGTTGTGTGATGAGTTGGGCCATGTTAATCATCAGTGTCCACAATTACCTGCATTACAGGAACACATGCAAATGCTTGATGAAAACCCCAACATCCCGGTTGTCCAACTCGACCCTACCCCTAATCCTCGTGATAAATCACTGCATACCAATCACCCTTGTGCAATATGCAGTATTTATACAGCCATTACTCACATCACTACCCAGATCTCCCATATTATAGAGTAGCTCTCTATGAGATGAATAAAATTGGACCTCGAGACAGCTCCACCCACCATTGAAGAGATCCCCCCCAGCATCCCCGCCAACCAGAGAGATTAATACTATTTATATGATCTCTTCTACTAGCACTCCCTCATCAACCTATTTGACAACCCAAAGTTTCCACAATGATGAGGAGATTCTAGAGGCTCTTACTGCCCCTGATTACCCTTGCGAAGATATGCACCATCGCTCGTATTTCCTTTCGGAAGAATCCTCCTCCACCACAACCACCCAATTTTCGATTGAGTCCAAAGATTTCCTCCCCACCAAAGTCGACTGTTTCAAAGATCCCATTCCCCCGCCCCTGATGCCTTTGAGGAAGGTAACATGGCCAATATCTCACCCACAATCCACATTGATATCTCCACCCCAACTGGTGCTTCCTGAACTCATTACGTTAGGAGCCTCCTACACTAAGTACGAGATCATAGAGTACAAAAAACTTTTCAAAGAGTTCTGCGATGTCTTTTCCCTGGTCCTATACCGAAATGCCTGGTCTTGACCCCCACTATCATAGAGCCCCACATTGACACCTCTTAGGTAGGGGGCATTATAGATTACCTTGACCCTACGATAGGGGGCATGATTAATCCTTTTGAACCTTCCCCATCACATCTATCTCATTATTTCAATGATCATATTGTTCAAACCAACACATATGTGATCCACAATCACAAACCCCATGTGCATAGCATGGGGGTAGGTCATTAACCCTGCTCACTTTTTCACATGCGTGATCTCAACCATTTTTGAGGTCACATGTCACTTGTATATATGATTTGATTTGATACACCTAGTATTCTACCCTCGCGGGTCATCATTTCCTCCCCACCACTACAACCTTGGCTTGGTGGGCTCACCTTTATTTGCAACCATTTCTTAACCTAGTTATTTCCTTTGACCATTCCGGAGTCCTTATGACATCCGTTTTTCACACCATTTTGCCCTGTCGGATTCATTTTTCTGAGCTCATGATGATTCTTGAGATCATTTCTCGCTCTCACCCCCCCCATATTTTTTGAGTATTTTTCCCAAAACACCCCCCATCGCCTCGGTTTGCGTGCCACATCGGCTGTTATTCCATTTTTTGACACTTTTTATATCGTTGGATTCAGTTTTTCTGAGCTCGTGATGATTCTTGAGATCATTTCTCGTTCTCACCAGATACAATTCAACATTATGTCCCGACACCTCACTACCTCGGTTTGCGTGCAACATCGACCTCCATCAGATTGCTACACATTTTTACATCAGCCATTCACTCCATTCATACTGCAATTATTTCGTTATTTTTCCACCATTCATCATCCCGCAAGGAAGCCCACCAATGTTTCCCCCCACCCTCGTTCTTGGTTCCCATCGATGTTCCTTTGATTGAGCACTTCCTCCTTGCCTGGCCATTCCTTTTGTTCGGTATAATTTTTATCCTTTTTTCTGGACGGACCAAGTCCTTTATGAAAAAGGCACTTAGGGAGTTTTTTGTTAAGCTCTTTTCTGACTCCTAAAATAATGAAAAGATCGTCAAGCAATCTTACTTCCTTTCATGCTCGTTAAAGTACCTGAAAGGGCGTCTACCTTGTATAAGTTTAACCCTTTTTCGAACCTGGTAGACTAATTACAAAAAAGGAATACTCTAGTCACACCGGCTAGAAGAGTTCTTCATTGCATCCTTTTATGCTTCTTCGGGCCTTGGAGGACTAACACACGAAAAGGAAACCCCTTGGAGTCTTCTTATTGCTTTCAAACTCTCCAAAATTGAAAGCAAACCACGAGCACGCACCATCCTGGGCTCGTATAAGTCCACACAATGTTGCCATTCCATTATTTCAGAGTCTTCTTATCGCTTTCAGACTCCTTAAAATTGAAAGCAATCATGAGCATGAACTGTCTTGGGCTCGTACAAATCCACATGATAGTACCATTCGAATACACTTCTTCTCATCCTTAACCTGTGAAGAAGTCCCCCCGTGCCTCTCGGCACCTATGATCGATCATCTCGGTAGCACCCCCCAATCAAGTCGCCTTCGTTCAGAGTATTCTACAATCTCCTACCATCTTACACCACCTTGAGTATCACTCATCCCCAGTCACTATCCTTGATTCATTATAGCTATGAGCCCTTTCCCACCAGTCAGTTTCACATGTTGTCCGATCATCCCCCCCCATCATACTCTGAACAAAGGAAGTTTGAGTCCACCCACTCTACTTGCCTTGCTCCTCCCCCATCCCCATAGTATGTCAGTCCTAATATCAGTACTCTCACATTTCGGTTCTCCACCTCGTGCCCCTAGCAACAAAACATCATTGCCCTTGCTAGTTGTAGGTCTCCTTCTATCGATGATAGCCCATCTATTCTAGAGGATAGACCCAGAGGTCCCTATGCTTGGACTCATCACCATCTGTGGTGAGTGCCTATGGACCATTTTGAGAGGAGTCATCAGTGCCTCTTCGAGTGGTTGTTTCTCATATGCTCGACTTCAACACCTTGATCGCACCTTTGAGAAACGTGTACGGGTATATATCCCTTCAGTTATTGGTCGAAGACCCCAGATTTTCCCCGACTCTAGCACATTGGTGAGTCCCTTCAGAATGCCCAGTTATATGTTTTTGTGGATGTCCAGGTTGCGTTGGCGATTGTTTTCAGAAGCCATCCAGTTATATGCTTCCTGAGTACCAAGTTTAGTTCCATTTCACTGTACCATGGAGGGTATGACTCCCCCATCACTATGATCCAACAGCTCATCAGTTCCTTTGGCACCACACTCAACAACACTATTGTTATTCTAGTGTATCAGTTTCTTCAGCTCATACATGGTCAGCCCAACAGTATGTCCCAGATTTGTGTCCCCTCTAGACTCTTATGATGTACACAATGGTTCTCCATGTATCCTTCAGGCCCCCATTGTTGGGCCTCACTATTATTTTTTATGTATCTTGATACGAGCATGGGTATGCCCGCCTCGTCCATATATTGAGATTATTCCTCATTCATTATAGCCAAGTATATTTCAGGTCCCCATTTTTTGGACCCCCTTGTTATTGTTCTATATCTTGATACAAGCATGGGAATGCCCGCCTCGTCCATATGTTGAGATTATTCCTCATTCATTATTGAGGTCATGTACTTTCAGTTTTTGCGTTTTGTTCGGGACCATTGTTGCGGGCTCTAGTTCATTTCTTCTTCTCTCCACATCCCAGGAAAACAATAAAAGACTTATGATGTCTATCGGCCATACGATGAGCTCCTGCCCTCACACATCAGAGGGCAATCTGTTAACACCCAAAAAGTGTTCACTACCTCATCTACCCCATTACATGACTCATTGGTCCATATTTCCTACCATATTTGCCTCCAAAATGTCAAAAAAACCATTAAAAAGCCTCCAAAAAGGCCAAAAAAACCATTTAAAAAGTCTCCAAAAAGCCAAAAACCCCCCCTTTTCCCCCAAAATAAGTTAGATTCCTCCAAAAATAGAAAAAACCCTCTGAAAAGGGAATAAAAAATACAAAAAAGAGGGAAAAAAGGAAGCAAAAACCCTATATAGCTGACCTAAACCATGGGTCAGCACTCCACCACTAAAAAAACTATAAATAGGTGATGGAGGCTCCCCATTTCATATCCACAATCATCCCTATCCTCACTCTGCCAAAAATTCTCATGAAACCCTACCTCTCCCTTTGGAGCTACTTTCCACTTGAGAACCCCATTTGGCCCCATTTCCAAAACATCTTTGGAAGAAGGAGAAGGAACAACACTGGAGCTTGGAAGCAACCCTCCTGGACTGCTGCAAGAGCTTCACCAACCTAAAATTGGAGGTATAATCAATACAAATTTTTTTTATTATCTTGTCTTTTCTATTTATGCACATGCTAGTTTAAAGTTACTGTTTTCATTTACTGTATTGCTTTTATTGTTTTTACTAAATTGCTACTAAGGAGTCCCTTCTCCTTAGTAGGTCTCATTTGCACAAGCTAGGGTGAAAACCCTAGCTACACTTGTTTTCCATCTGCACACATCAATTTTATGGTTGTGAATCTAATGAATATGGCTAAGATTATGAAAAGCCCCATAGAATGGCATCAAGTTCCCTTCTCTGCATTGGGTCCAAGGGTGGGGATGTTACACCTGCTTTCCCCTACACCTAAAGAAGAACCAGATCAATAGATTGATAGAACTTCAACCAACAAGCCGAGAAGGTCCTCATCACAGAAGATAAATCAACTTCTTAATCATGTATATGAACTCGATTTCCTTCAAAGAGTAATTAAAAAAAGGAATGAAAGACTGGCTGAAAGAAACATTGAATTGTATGTCTCCCTCCAAGGGTTAATCAAAAAGCACAATAAAATGAAATGGAGGAATATAAGGTTGATAAGAAAGAATAACAAGTTGATTAGAAAGGTCAAACTATTAAGAAACAAAAAGGATTCTCCTGAGCCTCAACCTAAAACACACTCAAAGCTTGAAACCCTAGCTAGCAGCAGCAGCCATAAGTCTTGCTGACAGTCCCGATTTAGCCCAGGATGAAGAAAATTCCAAATAACAAAATGATGATTAGCATAAGCCAGAAGAGACATTTTTGTTGAAATTTTGCAAGTTAGATGAAACAAAGTTTTCATTGGCTTAGGCGAACATGGTGATTGTTCATTAGCTACCAAAAACCCAGTTTGTTTCCGGCAGCTTACAACATAGAGATAAGACCCTTCTAGTTACCGAAAGGAAAGACAAGTTTCAAACATCTCAGAGCAGGTTTCGGTGGCTTAGGCGAACATGTTGAATTGTTCATTAGCCATTGAAAGCAGAGCTTTCAGTAGCTATCAGGATTAAAATCTAGCCTTTCTAACTACCAAAACAGTAAAAAATTATAGAGGGCTTCCATTGTTTCACAGAATAGGGAGTCCTAAAGATTTATGCTTTGAATATGTTTTCTACAGCAGGATGAAAGTAAAAGAATAAATACTAAGTTTCTGACTCAGTTTTGGAAATGCCAAGGAAGTGGAAGAAGCAAAACTTCTCACCTATTTTAGCAAATAGTTGGACCATCTTCCAGGTAGCAGTCTCGACCTCCTCCAACAAAGAATTTTGCAACTGTCGAAGACCCTGAAGATCTGTTGAAGATAGAATTCTTAACCAAGAAAATAGGATCTTTCCCTAGTTTATAGTAAAGCTGTTTGAAATGAACTATTTTTTAGTAAAGCAGTTCCATTTTATGAGGATCTAAAATTGTCATTATAAAGGCTATAAATCCCAAAACTTCAGATGAAGTAAGGATCGATTTTGGAGATTGGAATATACATTGTAATTTTCAGACTTCTCATTATATATCATATTTCAAGCTTCTTTTGCCTATAATGTTCAGTTTCACTTATTTTTCATTCTGTGCTTGTATTTGAATGACTGTCTCATTTCTTTAAAGCTAATTTCGTGCCCGAAAATTGTCATCTTTTCATTACACCAATTTATTAAGCTGTGCAAGTATCATTCCCTTGTAACATTAATCATTCATATGTACTGTTTATGTATGTTTCTGTTGATGGTATGAGACCTGTCCACCCATATATTTTATCTAAGACCCCTAAACAGAGTTGGTTAAAATCCTTGTCCATTGATATATCTATAGATTCTTTGATTGAGTAAATCCTGTGTTAGTCATCCGACTTGATCAAATCGAAAAAATCATTAAGTTACCAGGCATATTCAAGCTACAACCTAGAAGAGTTTCCTGGAGAGCTAACATTTTGGCGCCATTGCTGGGGAGAGAAAGATGAAGCTAGTTTCCCTAGGAGAACGACATAAGATCCAACTTTGATGATAGACAAAGTGTGGATAGTATTCTGGTTGTAATAATCTATATGGCGACTCCATTGGAACAAAGTGGTTTCGAGAATACCAAGTACCGGAGAAAATCCTCAAAGGCCACCAGTGACACCTATTTTAGATCCTGAACAGATTATAAGGAGAGGAAGAGCTTCACAAAGACAGATTTCCAGATCTACAAGGGGAACCACATCAGGTACTTCTAGAGGTACTTCTTCTGTTTTATCAAATAAACCCCCCTTTAAATCTTCTTCTATTGAAACATCCAGTTCTCAGAAAGTTTTAAGTGAATCAGAAAATTTGAAAGTTGAAGAATATTCAACTACTTCTGCTGTTGAAGATCCGATTTCTGAACATGTTACCCAAGCCGACTTAGGAAAAGAAGTCCTAGAATCTATCAAAGAAGAGGGTTGTTCTTCTTTCCTGAATCCCTTACAAACTGAGCCTGAAGAAAGCTATTCTTTTCTTCATACCAACTTGCCTGCTATTGAAAACATCTTGCAAGATCTTTTAGATCAATGTGAAGAGAGATTGGCCTTATTACTTGGGAAGTTCTATAAGGATTCCTATTTTCCCAATCAGCCAACAAATCTTTTCACCTCAATTCTTGGTGACTCCACTAGGGTAAACCCACCACCTTTATCACCACCTATACCTCCTCAGCTACCACCCACACCAACGATGGTTGTCCCTCTGACTAAGATGGAAAAGATCCTCGTTGCCAGATACGCCCCTTAAATTTTCCTAACCCCCTTTCTTCTATGCCTACTGGAGATTACCAAAAATATATGCCTAACTTTACTAGAGAGGGATACTTTACAGCTGAAGAACATTTAGAGTCATTCTACAGTTATGTTGGGAACATAAATATTGAGCAAGACAATGTGTGGACTAGGGTTTTTGTGCAGAGTTTAGATGATCAGGCTAGGAAATGGTTCAAAGAATTACCTGTTGGATAAGTAGCTGACATTAAAGCTCCAGATGACATATTTTTGAAGCATTGGGGAGAAAGAAGAGACCACCTCTATTATCTCACAGAATTTGGTAATTTGAGGAGAGAAAATGGCGAGTTTGTTTCAAATTTCATAAAGAGATTTAATAAAATGTTCAGCAAGATCCCTGCTGAGATAAAACCTACAGATACTTTAGCCAAAATCACTTATGCAAATGCTTTTGATTCCAATTTTTGTCTTATTCTCAGAGAAAGAAGATCTTTTTCTTTATCAGTCATGCAAGATGCTGCTCTTGAAGTTGATTCTAATATCGTTGCATCTTAGAAACTTAAGGGAAAAATGGATAGGAAGAAGCAATCTTCTAATTTGCCTTCTTCATCAGAAACAAAAATGGATAAAATGTCCAAGATGTTGGACAAATTAACATCTGAGATGTCCAAACTTAAAGTTCAAGGTCAACAACCTGCAAGAGGTAAAGGGCCAAATGATTTTGCTCCTAGAAACCCCAATACTTTTCCTTATAGAGGAAATAACCCACAGGCTCAGATCTTCCAAAGAGATAGGAATCCAGCTGAAGAACCAAGAATCACAGCTCCTTTCTAGAATGTTGTATTGGAAGAGGAACAAGAGTTTACTCAGGGATAAGGAGAAGAGGAAGACAATATCAATTGCATGGAAGATGAAGTTGACCCCTCTTTCCTGACACAATCAGATTATGAGGAAGCCCTCATGAGCGAACAAATCATTGAAGAATCCTTGTATCAGGTAGATGATCAAGGAGGTTATAATTTGAGGTCCAAGCCTCCTGCTCAAAAACCTTTGCTTGTTGCTCCTAGAAAGAAGAATCATGTCCCTAAAAAGCAGTCTGCTCCTCCTGCAAAAAAGATTGCTGCTCCCGCAAAAAAGATTATTGCTCCTTCAAAATAGTAGCAAAGGCCATTGCAACCTTCAGTCCATGATCAAATTCAGCTTAAAGTTCCATCACAAGAGGTAAGAACTTCTGACAAATTGTCTTACTCTTTCAATCTTGAATTACAAATTTAGAAACTGAAAATCCCTTTTCCATTGATAGAGCTTATGAAAAATGATTCCTTCAAGTCATCTATATTGAAATCCCTTCAAACAAAGACACCCGTAGATGCTGACTTTGTAAATTTGCAAGATGATAAACCCTTAGTAACCCTAGGTCCTATGGTTGAAGAACTGGATGAGTTTTGTCCACCTTTCTATATATCCCTGAACATACATGAAAAGATACTTCACAATTGTTTGCTAGACTCTGGAGCATCCCACAATCTTATGCCAAAAGCAGTGATGGATGAGCTTGGGCTTAACATCACAAAACCCTACCATGATCTTTTCTATTTTGACTCTAGGAAAGTCAAATTCCTAGGCCTCATCAAAGACCTTGTCATAAACCTCTCCCAGCTACCTTCAAAAAGCATAGTGATGGATGTAATAGTTTCTGATATCCCACCCAAGTTTGGCCTTCTCTTGTCCCGTTCATGGAGTAAAAGGATTGGAGGTACCATACAGATGGATCTTGCTTATGCTACAATCAAAATGTTTGGAGGTGAAACTAAAACACGCTATAGAGAAAATCAGCTTGCCTACATCATCAGCAACAAAAATAATTCTATAAATCATCCCTTCTTTGCATTGGACACAGACTTTGGAGCATGTATTTTGCAAATAGATGACTCTCATCCAGCACCATTGCAGCTCACAAATCCTACTTGTCAGCAATCTGAAGAAGTGACCACTGTTGTCTGGAGCATGTTCTTTGATGGTGCCAGTACTCAATCCTCAACAGGTGCAGGTGTAGTTTTGATCTCTCCTTCAAAGGATACTATGTATTTATCTTATAAACTAGATTTCAAGAGTACCAACAATATAGCAGAGTATGAGGCTTTGCTGTTGGGAGCAAAGGCTACTAAAGAGATGGGAATTATGTGTCTGAAGATATTTGGAGATGCAGATCTCATCATACAACAAGTGAACAACACTTTCCAAGCAAAGAATGTCAGGCTAAAAGCATACAGAGATGAGGTATGGAAACTTAGGGACTCTTTCATGATTTTTTACATTTCGTATATACCTAGAGCTATGAACCACCTAGCTCATTCCCTTGCTATCTCTGCCAATATGTTCATTCCTCCTATGCCTCCTAAATTGAACTATGAAATCCAAGTCAAATACAGGCCATCCCTACCTGAGAATGTCAAATATTGGAAAGTCTTTGAGGATGATGATGAACTTAGTAGATTTCTCCATGTCGTTGATGAATTTTCTAATATACATATTGACCAAGAAAATCTAAATGTAGAGGAATCCTAGAAGCCTAAAATGAAAGGGAAAATGGGTCAACATTATATTGTTCAGTTGCCAAGCAATCATATACCTCGAGGTCTAGTACCTCTTGAGAAGCTTTTTGACCATAATGATGTCCCCTTCAAACCTGTGAAAAAGGAGAAAGACCCTGCTGTCCATGAGCATAATATAGGCATCCAAAATCATCCTAAATTCATAAATTTGTCTACTGAGTTGACTGCTAATCAGAGGTCGTAATATTGCAATCTTATGAAAGAGTTTGTTGATGTATTCGCTTGGGAATACAATGATCTGAAAACCTATGATGAAGATATCATTCAACATAGAATTCCTCTCGAAAAGGACACCGTCCCTTTCAAACAGAACTTAAGACCTACCAGTCCTCTCTTGTTACTTGTGATTGAGAAAGAAAATAAAAGGATCCTTGATGCTAAAATCATAATTCCCCTGAGATATTCTAAATGGATTGCAAATTTAGTAATAGTGAGGAAGAAAAATGGTGATATTAGGTTATGTGTTGATTTTAGAACCCTGAATAAATGCTCCAAGAAAGACAACCACCCCCTGCCCAAGATGGAGCATCTGTTGCAAAGAGTTTCAGGAGCTAATGTTATGTCATTTCTAGATGGATTTTCTGGCTATAACCAGGTTTTTGTACACTCTAATGATCAGGAGAAGATAGCTTTTACCACTCCTTACGGTACCTTCATGTACACCAAGATTCCATTTGGGATGATGAATGTGAGGGACACCTTTCAGAGGGCCATGGACATAACTTTTGTGGGATTAAAAGACAAGTTTGTCCTCATATATCTTGATGATATCACTGTATACTCAAACAGTTATGAAGAAAATTTGCAGCACCTAAAAAAGGTTTTTCTGAAATGTAGATAGTTTGGAATATCTCTGAACTCTAAGAAGTCTCAGTTTGCTCTCAGGGAGGGCAAACTCCTAGGCCACATAGTTTCAGTAGAGGCTGGAAAGATTGATCCATCTCGAGTTGAAGCAATCTAGAAACTGTCCATACCAAGGTCAAAGAAAGACATTCAATCTTTCCTTGGTAAGATTAATTTTGTTAGGAGATTTATTCCAAATTTTTCTGAGTTAGTGAAACACATAACTTCTATGTTGAGAAAGGAATCTAAAATTAAATGGACAGACAATGCAAGAAATTCTTTTCAAGCCATCAAGTAGGCTATCATGGAAGCACCTACTTTAATTAGCCCATATCTCACCAAAAGATTCTATATTTTCTCTTTTTCTTCCTATGATATAGTGGCAGCAGTTTTGTTGCAAAAAGATGATGAAGCCCTTGATCACCCAACTACTTTTTTCAGCAAAACATTGAGGGATGCTGAGCCAAAATATGACCCCATAGAAAAACAAGCTTATGCCCTTATTATGTCACCGAAAGCATTTAGAATTTATATTTTACATGCAAAAGTCATTGCCTATGTCCCCTCATCCTCTATGAAAGATGTTTTAACCTAGCCTGACATTGATGGAAAGAGAGCCAAATGGATTGCTAAACTGATTGAATTTGATATAGAATTAAAGCCCACCAAGATAGTAAAAGGACAAGGCTTAGCTAAGCTTATAGCTAAAGAAAATTGTGAACTACTAGGCATGAATTTCATCGGGATAAGTTCAGCATGCTTGCAGACAGAGATGGCAGCAGAAGAGAAGCATGACAGTCAGCAAGTGGCCGAAAATTTATCTTCAGGTGAGTAGTATTTAGGTATTATTCACTTTTTGCAAAATTTAGAAGTTCCTCCTGAACTTAGCATAACCCAAGCACGAGCTATTAACACCCAAAAAGTGCTCACTACCTCATCTCCTTCATTACAGGACTTATTTGTCCATATTTCCTACCATATTTGCCTCCAAAACCTTAAAAACCTATTAAAAAGCCTCCAAAAGGCCAAAAACCTTTAAAAAAGCCTCCAACATGCCAAAACCCCCTTTTTTCCCCCAAAATAATGTAAATTCCTCCAAAAATAGCAAAAACCCCCTAAAAAGGGAATAAAAAATACAAAAAAGAGGAAAAAAAGGAAGCAAAAACCCTATACAGCTGACCTAAAGCATATGGTGCCCAAAACCATGGGTCAACACTCCACCACTAAAAACCTATAAATAAGTGATGGAGGCTCCCCATTTCACATCCCCAAATTTCTCCATCCTTATGCTGCCAAAAATTCTCTTGAAACCCTAGCTCTCCACTTGGAGCTAACTTCCAACTTGAGAACCCCTTTGGCCCATATCCAAAACACCTTGGAAGAAGGAGAAGGAACAACACTAGAGCATTGGAGGAGGCACTGGACTACTGCAAAGGCTCCACCAACCTTACATTTGAGGTAACTTAATACAAAACCAATTTTTAATATCTTTTTGTTGTCTTATGCACATGCTAGTTTAAGTTTATCATTTTTATTTACTGTCTTGTTTTTACCATTTTTACTGAATTACTACTAAGGAGTCCCTTCTCCTTAGTAGGTTCCCATTTGCACAAGATAGGGTGAAAACCCTAGCTACAGTTTTGGTGACTCCACTAGTGTTCCTTTGAATTTCTGGTTATAGTTTTTAAAAAGTTTTGTTTTCTGCAAATATTTTTCTGTTTTCCCCTTTCGGCTGTCCCTTTTGACAGTTCGGTTTGCTGCCATGAATCATGTCTTTTTTCCCCATAGTTGCAATCCGACCGCGGCTTCTAGACTGTTACCTTCAATCCAACCGCAGCTCTCAGACTATTTCATGCGATCTCCCCACGACTTTCAGTCTGTTTCCTGCGATCTGACAGCGGCTTTTAGCCTGTTTCCTGCGATCCGACTGCGGCTATTAACCTATTCCCTGTGATCCGCCCGCGGCTTTCAGCCATTTTCCTGCGATCCTCCCATGGCCATTAGCCATTTTCCTGCTATCTTCCCATGGCATTCCGCCATTTTCCTGCAATCCGCCCGTGGCCTTTGGCCTTTTTCCTGCGATCCACCCGCGGCTATTATCCTATTTCCCGCGATCCAACCGTGCAGTTTCGCCATAGACCCGTGATCTGTTTTCTGCACTTTTTCCCTATTTGAACCCGGCACTTTGCTGCAATATTTTTTGCACTTGCACAACCACCTATCCTATCTGTAGCCATACTTATCTACAACCTTTTTTCTGCAGTTTTCTTTCTGTTCCATTTACAATTTTTTTTTAAAGTTTAAGCATTTCAATTGAAAAAGAGAAAATTTTGTATTTCAAAGTATAATTTCTGCATTGTTATTATTAGTTAGAAAGTTGACCACCCCATCTCACTTTTACTTGGGTTCATTATCTCACACGCACACACTCTGTCACCTAATTCAAGTGAGCTTTAAAATACTGCTTAACACAACCAACATTCTAACCCCACTTGGGGAACATATAAGAATATTGTTGTTAGGTAGGGTCGGGGGGATAGGCATCCAAATAACACCCCTCGGTCACTTACACTTGAGACATAGTTGTTGTCCATTAGGGAACCAAAATCCCCTAGTATTTTTTGGCATGGTCACAACCAGTTTATCAGAGGGCCTCTCCCCTAGGAGGGTTGAAGTAGCCAGACTGGTTACAGAGGCCTGAGTGGAATACCACAATCCATTCAGTAACTGAATGATACCTTTTGTAGTTCTCGATGTACCACCTGTATGAGGGTACAAATGCGATAGAACCAAACTACAGATTCACCTTTTCTGGACGTGTCATGAACGGGGTATTTTAGTTTCCTTTCTTCTAGGATTGTCTACATGGAGTCCCTCCTGGTAGGGGGATATCTTTAGCCACTTGGCTCTACTATCCATATTGTCTAATTTGAATTTCATCACCTTGCAAAGGATATGTTTGGTTGAGTCAGAATACTATTAAGCTAGGTGTTTGCATTCCCCCTTACCTCCCTTTGGTCTAGCGAGTCCACTATTTTTATTTTTTAGGAAACCTGCTGCTTGTTGGTATTCTGACCATTGTTGTTGATGCTCCACTTATTGTAGCACAGTTGTTATAGTGAGTATTTTGAGCCGGTTGTTGGCCTAAGTGCCATATTTTTTGCAATCTCCTTCTGCACACTCGGCTGCATTAGGGTTTTTGAGTTGTTTTCACTCGACACAACCCCCAAATACTTGACACCATCTGTCACCATTGAGTCCCCGAGACATTCTCGGTGCCTCCGGGGTGAGCCTCGGTAGCACGATTCACTTGACATCACCCGTCATAGACGTAGATCTTCATCACTTGATACCACTCATCATAGATCTCGAGCTTTTTCACTTGACTCTACTCATCGACGACATAGAGCTCCATCACCCGATCTGGACACCCCTTATTTCACATCTGATTCTGAGGCAGAGTCCGAGAACCCCACTTATACTGCACCAACCAGCTCCATGGCTGGCATGACTTCCAACCCTTTCTTTGTAGGGACCATTGGTGGAGCATCCACCACCACCCCAGCTACCACACCCGCTTTGGGTATGCCCTCAATGGGGCCCACCTCCACCATTCCGATCACTGTACCCATTCTAATGACTAGCATACCCATCCCAACTCCACCAGTGACTCACACTACCCTTGACGGTGCAGGACCATCCCATACCACCTTCGTTCCTCCACCTGGGGGCAACGTTCCCAACCCGAACCCAGCCCCTCCACTTGGGGGCATTGGCCCTAACATGGTCACAACCACCAGTATGTCACATCCTTCTACTAGTTTGCCATTCATGGCTAGTCTCAACCTTCCTAACCTGGCCAGACTGACTAACAATCCCATCAGACATGACCCTGTGTAGCCTCACATGCCCACCAATCTCCCATCAGACATCCCTAAGTTTGAGGGCAAGGTAAGTGAGGACCCCCAGAACCACATTATGTCCTTCCATCCAAGGATGTGGCATCCGAGGGACCTTAGTCCAAAGAAGAGGCCATCCTTAAAGCCCAACCATTTGACCTTATTTATGCCCAGTCTGGTTACCTATATTCCATCATCCCTGACACCCCTCGTGGCGATTATTCCCGACACGATGCGAAGAGGGAATCCCATGCTGCAAATGGAATCATTGGCCGCATTACCTCCCATAACCAACCCTTTTCCATAGCACGTCCTAGCCCTGGCCCCGACCTTTCGCTGGCTACATCCCATTCTAGAGCAACCAATTCGTATGCTACCATGACACATCATCACCATTCCTATGGACCCTCATGTCCACCTCAGTGATTTGTTCATGCATCCCCCGCTTACAGCCCCCTAGTCGCACCTTAGCCATATTACCACCTGCAAGTTGCGTAAACTCCTGTATCCTCTCAAGCCCCCCCTGCTTATTATCCGCCACAGGAAGCACCTACGAAAAATCCCCAACCCATCACACAGACGTATCAGTAAGTCCCACAAGGTTCAGCACTTGCACTACCTCCACCTACTTATTATCCACCATATCCTACTCCCACACCTGCACAACCCCAGAACCCAGCTGCTGCCCAAGGGCAAGTGTATGCCCAACAGAATCCGTAGAAAAACCAAAATAACCAACACCAATAAGGCCAGCAAAACTACGGCAAAGGCCATAACCGTGGGAACAACCCCCCTCTAGACCAAGGTGGTCAACCTACCAATCCCCCAAACAATAATAACACGGCACCTGCCAACCAGAACCCCGAACAGCCGCCCAAGCAAGCCAAAAATCCTAATTTGCAAACAAACCACTCTTGTTCTATTTGTGGGGTCTATGGCCATTACACACATGCTTTCCCACATTTGGAGTGGGCTTGGAAACTCTGGACTGATGATGCCCACCGCCAAGGGCACACGGATCCTCAGGTGTCACCCAACCCCCCACCACCCAAGAATCAACCCCTGGTGTTACAAAACCCTTTTGCCACCCAAGGCATAGTGAATGATCAACCGTTGGCTCCCGCTCAAGGAAACGCACCACCACAATAGCAAATCACTTATGCCTCTCCTGATCAACCCATGATAGACTTAGGTACCCATCACTTGTTAATGATGTCATCTGCCAATGTCAACCTTCAAACCCGTCGGAACCAATATGGCTCCACCCTTGAAGCCCCTCCCATAGACAAAAACACCAACGCTCTTCCCATTGATCAGTCGTTACGAATACCTCCGGCTCCACTAGATGGCGCCTCTAAAGCCCCTCATTTCCCACTTCACCGCATCAACAATAACCCCAATGCTCGTGTTGCGTCTAATTACAACATTGTAGATGACTTAGCCCAATCCCCCACAACCATGTCTACGTTAGAGGTATTAAAAAACTATCCTACACAGCGCAAGACTTTGCTCTCAGCCATTGGTTCTATTGACCCAAATGATTCACGAATGATGGCCTTCGATTTGGACCAATCCGAACCTCGCCTGCCTTCCACTTTAGCGTTCCAAGTTTTTGTATCTGTTCAGAATCTTGTCATCCATCGGTGCATCATCGATGAAGGTGCCTCTACATGCATTATGTCCACATTTGTTTGGCATAAGTTGGGATCCCCTACTCTCCAGCAATCGACCACTGCATTGTAAGCCTACGACGACCATTTAGGTCAACCCCAAGGTCTCTTAGCTAATGTCCCCATCCAGTTGGCTTGTAAAAAAGTGCTCATTGACATAGAGGTCATCAATGCCCAACTTGATTATAACCTCTTACTTGGCCGCAATTACATATATGCCATGCAGGCAGTTGCCTCATCCATATTTTGTACCATGATGTTCCCCCATGACGGACGCATTGTCAAGGTTGGTAAACTCACCTATTACGATCCCAATGCCCCCTCTACACTCAAAAATGTTCTCCCCATGTTTAAACAACCTGTTTTTGGTGCCGCTACCTTGTTGGTTTTCTCAGTGGGACCCGGAGTCTACTCAGATACGCCAATGACTTCAACATTCCAAGCCATTTCACCCCCGTCACCCGCAACCGAAATATCTGACTTATGTACCCTTTCCCACAACACAACAACACCAAGCCATCAATGGCCCTTGCTACCCCAACCACCATTGGTACCGAGTCATGTTGGTGTTACACCCATCCATATGATCCCCTTCCTCTTCCCGCCTTCGGGAGTAGTAAGCGCCCCGGTTATGGCTACCCTCAGCCTCCACGGTTTAACCTTAGGATTGCCTGTATGGTACATCATGCCTCCTGTTTCCCCTCTGACACCAAATGTTGTCCTACAACAGGTGCAACCCATCACCACTACTAGTCAACCACCTCCCAGTGTCACTACTCCTTCCTCATCCACTAGTCCATTCCCTTTTATCAAGCACACAAGGGTCATAGGCCCACAACCATACACTGCTTTACCCCTGCCCAAAACAGTTAAATACCCCCTCGTGTTTCGTGCTCCTCCCAAATGCTCATTGTGTGATGAGTTAGGGCATCCTACCCATCAATGTCCATAGTTACCCACATTACAAGAGCACATGCAAATGCTTGTTGATGATCCAAACATCCCGGTTGTCCAACTCGACCCGAACCCTAAGCCTCATGATAAATCACTGCATACCAACCACCCTTGTGCAATATGCGGTATTTACGGCCATTACTCACATCACTGTCCCAATATCCCATATTACAGACCAACTCTCTACGAGATGAATAACTTGGACCTCAAGATGTCTCCCCCCACCATTGAGGAGATCCACCCCCCAGTATCCCCGTCATCTAGAGAGATTAATGCCATTTATATGATCTCTTCTACTACCACTACTTCGTCAACCAATTTGACAACTCAGAGTTTCCACAACAATGAGGAGATTCTAGAGGCTCTTACTGCCCCTGATTACCCCTGGGAGGATATGCACCATTGTTCATATTTCCTCCTGGAAGAGTCCTCCTCCACCATAGCCACCCAATTTTCGGTTGAGTCCAAAGATTTCCTCCCCACCAAAGTTGACTTGTTTAAAGATCCCATTCCCACCCCCCACGCCTTCGAGGAAGGTAACATAGCGAATATCTCACCCACAATCCACATTGATATCTCTGCCCCAGCTGGTTCTCCTGAAATAATTACATTAGGAGCCTCCTGCATTGAGTATGAGATCGGAGAGTACAAAAAAATTTTCAAAGAGTTCCGTGATGTCTTTGCCTGGTCCTACACCAAAATGCCTAGTCTTGACCCCGCTATCATAGAACACCACATTGACACGTGGCCCGACGTGCCCCCCGTTCGCCGAAAACAATGACCCACAGCCTCATGGTACACCCCTCCACCAACAGTTGCTCAATGCCCCATTGATCCCTCTCTGACACAACATTTGCACCACATTGGCACCTCTGAGTTAGGGGGCATAATAGATTACCTCGACCCATTGATAGGGGGCATGATCAATCATTTTGAACCTACCACATCACAGCTATGATTCCTTTCCCACCAGTCAGTTTTATATGCTGCCCTATCATCCCCGCCATCATACTCTGAACAAAGGAAGTTTGAGTCCATCCACTCTACTTGCCCAGTTATCCCCCACCCCCATAGTATGTCAGTCCTACCATCAGTACTCTCACACTTTGGTTCTCCACCTCGTGCTCCTATCAAGGAAACATCATTGCCTTGCTAGTTGCAGGTCTCCCTCTGTCGATGACAACCTATCTATTCCAAAGGATAGACCCAGAGGTCCCTGCGCCTTGGACTCATCACCATCTATGGTGAGTGCCTATGGAGCATTTTGAGAGGAGTCATCAGTGCCTCTCCGAGTGGTTGTTTCTCACATGCTTAACTTCAACACCTTGATTGCATCGTTCAGAATCACGTAGGGTATATATCCCTTTAGTTATTAGTTGAAGATCCCAGATTTCCCCCGACTCTAGCACATTGGTGAGTCACTTCAGAACACACAGTTATATGTTCCTGTGGACATTCGGGTTGCATTGGCAATTGTATTCGGAATCCATCCAGTTCTATGCTTCCTTGAGTACCCAGTTTAGTTCCAGATCAGTGTACCATTGAAGGTATGACTCCCCATTACTATGATCCAACAGCTCATAAGTTCCTCTGGTACCATACTCAGCACCACTATTGATATTCCAGTGTATCAGTTCTTCAGCTCATACATGGTCATCCCAGCAGTATATCCCAGATTCTGTGTCCCCTCTGGACCCTTATGATGTACACAGTGGTTTTCCATGTATCCTTCAGGTCCCCATTTTTGGGCCTCATTATTATTTTTTATATATATCTTGATACGAGCTTCTGTATGCCTGCCTCGTCCATATATTGAGATTCTTCATCATTCATTATTGAGGTCATGTATATTTCAGGTCCCCATTTTTTGGACCTCCTTTTTATTGTTATAGATCTTGCTACGAGCATGGGAATGCCCGCCTCATCCATATGTTGAGATTATTCCTCATTCACCATTGAGGTCGTGTACTTTCAGTTTTTGTAGTTTGTTCGGGACCGTTGTTCCTAGCTCTAGTTCGTTTCTTCTCCTCTCCACATCCCAAGAAAACCATAAAAGACCTATGATGTCTATCGGCCATACGATGAGTTCCTGTCCTTACACATCAGGGGGCAATCTGTTAACACCCAAAAAGTGCTCACTACCTCATCTCCTTCATTACATGACTCATTTGTCCATATTTCCTACCATATTTTCCTCAAAAAGGGAAAACCCCCCATTTTTTCCTGCAAAATAATGTAAATTCCTCCAAAAATAGCAAAAACCCTCTAAAAAGGGAATAAAAAATACAAAAAAGAGGAAAAAGAGGAAAAAAAGGAAGCAAAAACCCTATACAGCTGACCTAAACCATATGGTACCCAAAACCATGGGTCAACACTCCACCACTAAAAACCTATAAATAGGTGATTGAGGCTCCCCATTTCACATCGCCAAATTTCTCCATCCTTATGCTACCAAAAATTCTCTTGAAACCCTAGCTCTCCACTTGGAGCTAATTTCCAACTTGAGAACCCCTTTGGCCCATGTCCAAAACACCTTGGAAGAAGGAGAATGAACAACACTGGAGCATTGGAGCAGTCCTTGGACTACTGCAAAGGCTCAACCAACCTCACATTTGAGGTAACTTAATACAAAACCAATTTTTAATATCTTTTTGTTGTCTTATGCACATGCTTGTTTAAGTTTACTGTCTTGTTTTAACCATTTTTACTGAACTGCTACTAAGGAGTCCCTTCTCCATAGTAGGTGCCCATTTGCACAAGCTATGGTGAAAAACCTAGCTACAGTTTTGGCGACTCCACTATTGTTCTTTTGAATTTCTGGTTATAGTTTATAAAAAGTTTTGTTTTTTGCAAATATTTTTTTGTTTTCTACTTTCAGCTGTCCCTTTCGGTAGTTGGGTTTGTTGCCGTAAATTGCGTCTTTTTTGCCCACAGTTGCGATCCGATCGTAGCTTCCAGACTGTTACCTGCGATCCAACCTTGTCTCTTAGACTGTTTCTTGCGATCTCCCCATGTCTTTCAGTATGTTTCCTGTGATCTGATTGCGGCTCTCAGCTTGTTTTTTGTGATCCAGCCGCAGCTATTAACCTATTCCCTGCAATCCGCCCGCAGCTTTCAGCCATTTTCCTGCGATCCGCCCACGACCATTAGCCATTTTCCTGCGATTCGCCCGTGGCATTTAGCCATTTTACTCCTATCTGCCCACGGCCTTTATCCTTTTTCTTGCGATCTTCCCGTGGCTGCCATCCTGTTTCCCGCGATCCAACCGCGCAGTTTCATCGCAGATCCGCGATATATTTTCTACACTTTTTCCCTGTTTGAACCCAACACTTTGCTGCAATATTTTCTGCACCTGCACAGCCACCTGTCCTTTCTGCAGCAAAACTTACCTACAACCTATTTTCTGTAGTTTGCTTTCTGTTCCATTTGCTTACACTGGAGACGTAGTTGTTGTCCATTAGGGAACCCAAATCCCCTAGTATTTTTTGGCACAGCCAGAACTAGTTTATCAAAGGGCCTCTCCCCTAGGAGGGTTGAATTAGCCAGACTAGTTCCGGAGGCCTGAGTGGAATACCACAATCCATTCAGTAACCGAAGGATACCTTTCGTAGTTCTCGGTGTACCACCCGTATGGGGGTACAGCGGTGATAGAACCAAACTACAGATTCACCTTTTCTGGATGTGTCATGAACGGGGTATCTTAGTTTCCTTTCTTCTAGGATTGTCTACCCAGTGTCCCTCCCGGTAGGGGGATATATTTAGCCACTTGGCGCTACTATCCATATTGTCTGACTTGGATTTCATCACCTTGCAGAGGATTTGTCTGGTTGAGTCAAAAGACTATTAAGCTACGTGTTTGCATTCCCCCTTACCTCCCTTTGGTCTAGCGAGTCCATTATTTTTATTTTTTAGGAAACCTACTGCTTGTTGGTATTCTGACCATTGTTGTTGATGCTCCGATTATTGTAGCACAGTTGTTACAGTGAGTGTTTTGAGACGGTTGTTGGCCTAAGTGCCATATTTTTTGTGCTCTCCTTCTGCACACTCGGCTGCATTAGGGTTTTTGAGTTGTTTTCACTCGACACAACCCCAAGATACTTGACACCATTTGTCACCATTAAGTCCCCGAGACATTCTCGGTGCCTCCAGGGCAATCCCCTGCAGCACGGTTCACTTGACATCACTCGTCATAGACGTAGATCTTCATCACTTGATACCACTCATCATATATCTCGAGCTTTGTCACTTGACTCTACTCGTTGATGACATAGAGCTCCATCACCCGATCTGGACACCCCTTATTTCACATCTGATTCTGAGGCAGATTCTGAGAACCCTACTTATACTGCACCAACCAGCCCCATGGCTGGCATGACTTCCAACCCTTTCTTTGTAGGGACCATTGGTGGAGCATCCACCAACACCCCATCTACTGCACCTGCTTTGGGTATGCCCTCTATGGGGCCCACCTCCACCATTCCGATCACTCTACCCATTCCAGTGACTAGCATACCCATCCCAACTCCACCAATGACTCACACTACCCTTGGCGGTGCAGGACCATCCCATACCACCTTTGTTCCTCCACCTAGGGGCAACGTTTCCAACCCGAACCCAGCCCCTCCACTTGGGGGCATTGGCCCTAACGTGGTCACAACCAACAGTATGTCACATCCTTCTACTAGGTTTCCATTCATGGCTAGCCTCAACCTTCATAACCTGGCTAGACTGACTAACAATCCCATCAGACACGACCCTGTGAGGCCTCACATTCCCACCAAGCTCCCATCAGACATCCCTAAGTTTGAGGGAAAGGTAGGTGAGGACCCCCAGAACCACATTATGTCCTTCCATCTGTGGTGTTCCTCCAACTCCATAGTGGACAACTTTGTCCGACTCCGTCTATTACAATGCACCCTCACTGGCTCTGTAGCCAAGTGCTACATCGAGCAGCCCCATGGAACCCATGCCACATTTATTTCCCTTGCCTTGACCTTCCTGCAGTTCTTTCAATTACCTGTCCGCTATGACGCGGGAGTTGAGATTCTACTGTCTTGCAAACAGAACACGGCCACCCACATCACTGTGTGATGAACCTGCAATAATTAATTAATGCAAATACACAAGATATCAGAAATAATAGAACTCAGAATCCCTTTTATATTGATCATGGGCCACTTCAAGGGGGAAACCTACTTTGAGAAAGCTCAATACAATTAACTTCACGGTGCCTTCATAGGCCTCAACACAAACTTATATACTAAGTCTAGGTGCCAATACCATGGGTCAATACTATGTGTCAATACAAACCATGGGCTAAGTCTAGGCGCCAATACTATGAGTCAAAACCATGGGACATATAATACTATGGGAGGACTTACAAAGCATATGCGTCTAATACTATGGGTCAATACTATGGGCTAATATAAACTATGGATCAACAAATACTACGGAACAACTTACAAAGCATATGCGTCCAACAACAATATACTAACAAAGTAAAGACATGGGTTCCTAACATCCCCTCTCCCTTAGAAAAAGCTTTGTCCTCAAAGCTTTAGATGTGGAAATTGATGCAGAATCTGAAGGAGTAGGTCCCCTGTAGCATCCTTGGGTTGAATTCCGAGCCACTGGCACCTTTGGAGTTTTAGGGAGGATTGCATGCAAGGCTGTAAACAAAGAAGAACCATATCAGCGATGTGAAAACTGTGCTCAGAACAGTGCTGATCAGCTTGTTGTTTCAGTCGAAGTCTTGCCATGTGAAAATTGTCCTGCACAATGAGTCGAAGCTGATCATGGTTTCGAAGAATTGAGTCAATTTCTTGAACTAGGGAGCTGCTAAAGGTGTATGGAGGAAGAACTGGTGGTGCCTGTCCAGAGACTGCTTCATGTGGTGTCCTTTGAGATGTGGTACTATACCACTGGAGCGCTTCTAGGAAATCCATAGAAATAGTTGTCCAAATCTACGGAGGGGTAGGTAAGGGTTCGAGTAGTCCCGAAAGGAGGGTCGTTTCACCCTTGTTGACCTGAAAAGTATCATAGTCAACCACCATCCATTTAATTGTCCTTTTGAGTACCTACCAAAAGAAGTTACGTTGTTCCTGGTCATAGATTTTGAGGAACCCAGAGTGCCCTACTGATGAAGAAGCATGGAGTTCATAGAAGAGATAGCCCCGTTGAACAGATTGCAACCAATTTGGAACAAGCAGAGAAATAGTTGTAAGAGAGACGGGGTCATCAAATGTGCAAGGAGGAGAATCTTCCACCATATTGTCCTTACCCTTCTGGTAAGTGGTCGCATAGTCATAACCCATGAGTTGGATAACCCATTTCAGGTGTGTTGGGGAGGAGACCCGTTGTTCCAGGAAAGTTTCCAGACTCTAGAGATTAGTCTTGATGTAGAAATAATTCCCCAATAGGGATGGCTGCCACTTATGTACTATATGCAAAATAGTCATCATTTCCTGTTGAGAGGTAGATGCGGCTAAATTCTTACCGGAAAGGTCTCTTGAAGGCAACAAGCTCATTGGTTCAGCAAAGACACCTGCATATCTATCCAAGGAAGTAGTGGAGACTATTGGTGGGTGCATCTGAATGGAATGGGGCTGAGCGATGACACCATGTGAATTCTTCTTAAGTATTTTTTCTAGGCAATGTGAACTGATGATGCAGAGAGACCCTGGTTGTAAGCCCATAAATTTGTGTTGTGCCCCATTGATTGAAAACTGCATCTAAAGTTCAGCAAAATCCCATAAGATGGGGCCAAGTGTGCGCAACCATTGAACACCCAAAACCACATCACATCCACCTAAGGACAAGGCAAACATGTGAGAGCACAAGTTATAATCTTCCATAGAGATACGCACATTGTGTCACTTCCCCTTGCAAGGTAAGGTGCCCCCATTGGCAACCATGACTTCAAAGTTGGAGCAAGGAGGGACGAAACAATCAGCCTGTTTGGCAATCCGAGGATCAATGAAGTTATGAGTGCTACCAGAATCAATGAGTATGGTAAGAGGGAGCTTCTTGAAGTATCCCCTAACTCACATTATTTGTGGGGTGGTGACACCGGTTACAGCATGGAGAGAGATCTCGAGTGGGTTGTCCTGAGATGGGGTGCCAACAGGAGGGTGTTGAATGTTGACCTGATCATCTACTGTATATGGAGCTTCTTCATCAAGTTCTGAGGCAGGTGGAGAATCCACATCCAATAGATAGAGCTTTTGTTTAACACATCTATGTCCCTGAGTGAATTTCTCATCACCATTATAACAAATCCCTTTTTCTCGGTGTGCCTGCATCACTATTTAAGACAAATGCTTGATAGGAGTTGGTTGAGGAGAAAGCATGATGGGAGGTCGTTGGGAACCCATATTTATGAAGGGAATAAAGGTGGGTTTGGAGCATTGTTGAGCTACGATCTTGTCCTCTTCCAACTTAGCCAACCCTAGGACTTCCATCATTGTGTTGGGACAGAACATTTTGACCTCTGAGCAGATTTCATCCTTGAGACCACTGATAAAACAACTCCTATAGAATTCATCAGACAATCCTTCTATGAGATTGGCCAGTTTCTCAAATTCTATCTCATACTCTCTCACTATACCCATTTGGTGAAGTTTAGTGAGTGCTCCTGTGAAGTCATCAAAAGCACTAGGACCAAATCATGACAAAAGGAGTTGGCAAAAATCTATCCAGTTTGGCTTGGGATGGGCTTTGATGCACCAATGGTACCATTGAAGGGCTTCTTGTTCCAAATGAAAGGATGCAAGTGGAACTTTCTGGACATCAAAAGTATTATGCAGACTGAAATATTGTTTTTCCTGGTATATCCATCCAGTCAGATCAGTACCATTGAAGTAAGGAAAATCAAGCTTCGGCCTACAAAAACTGCTGGAAGAAGAGAACCCAGTGGCTGCAAAAGATTTTGGTTGTCGGTTATTGTTCATGGCTGAATGCTGAAGATGGAGGCTAAGAAATTTTTCATCCAGATCTTGGAGTTTGGTTTGGATGGCTGCAAGTGCTTCCTCCATGGTGTTGGCTCCTGTGCGAGTGACAACCATAACCAGTAATTTTTTTTATTTTTTTTTGTGGGGGGGGGGGGATGGATAGAAAAACACAAACACAAGCTTATTTAGTAAGGGGAAATTTGGATTTGGGAAAAACTCAGAGGGGTAATTGGGATTTGACTAGGTTTTCGACACTTTCTGAGGGACAGGGAAGCAAAAAATGGGGATTTTAGAAGCGGAAACTCTATGGTAAAATTTGAAGGCAATCGGGTGAAAATTGAAGAAGTTATGGCAAACCCTAAAAATAGACAAATGTGGGATTTCTGGTCTTGGGAAGTGGAATTTGAGATAAAGTCTTCAGGAATGAAATATGCAGAATGGGATTGCAGACATGTCAGTGAAGTTTCAGGGAAAACAGAGTTGAAACAAAGGAGATATGGCCGAAAAATAGTTTTTTTTTTTTTTTTTTTTTTTTTTTTTTTTTTTTTTTTTTTTTTTTCCAGAAATGGATCGGCAACAGTGACGTGGAAGGGATCCGCAACAGATGGATCTACAATGGCACGGAAGGGATAGAAAACGGTTGGATCTGAAACGATGGCTGGATCTGGAATGACTTTCAAAATAGATCTGAAACGGCTGGATTTGGAGTGGAAGTGATTGACAACAATTCAACTGAAAATGAATATGGACCCCAGGTATGTACGGCTTGCTAATAGTTCAGGTGTTTCACTCGGCCACCAATGCTGTCTGACGGCTTGCGTATTGGGGTAGTACCCCTCACTCCACGGCTCAGGTAAAACTGATAACCGCTTTGCCACAAACGACAACTCTTTGTTTACCTCACGGGTGGGAACTAGTCAATCAGGTAGGGGTCATTGCCCTTTTCACTGGTAGGTCCTCTCAATGGACCAGCTACTTTGGGGTTCCTGTGGTACTCCTCACAATGAGTTTTAGGGCTTATGCCCAAGTACTTCCCACAGTCAAGCGGATAGAGATTATTCCCAAATCCGAAGCTACAACATATGCGAAAAAACAATTTGGCAGAAATTCCACCCAATGAGCCCAAGAAAGTGCTCTGATACCAGATGTGATGAACCTGCAATAATTAATTAATGCAAATACACAATATATTAGAAATAATAGAACTCAGAATCACTTTTATATTGATCATGGGCCACTTCGAGGGGGAAACCTCCTTTGAGCAAGCTTAATACAATTAACTTCACACTGCCTTCATAGGCCTCAACACAAACTTATATACTAAGTCTAGGCGCCAATACCATGGGTCAATACTATGTGTCAATACAAACCATGGGCTAAGTCTAGGCGCCAATACTATGAGTCAAAACCATGGGACATATAATACTATGGGACGACTTACAAAGCATATGCGTCCAATACTATGGGCTAATATACACTATGGATCAAAAAATACTACAGGATGACTTACAAAGCATATGCATCCAACAACAATATACTAACAAAGTAAAGACATGGGTTGTTAACACACTGACCACATTTATGAGTGGCATTGACACTGAAGCCTCTGCAAAATCAAGTTAGATGACTGTATCTTCTTAGATTGGTTTCTCAAATCTCTCCTTCCTATCATTGCCAAGGATGTGGCATCCGATCGACCCCAGTCCGAAGAAGAGGCCATCCTTAAAGCCCAAAAATTTGACCTTATTTACACCCAGTCTGGTTACCTATATTCCATCATCCCTAACGCCCCCCATGGTGTTCCTCCCTACACGATGTGCCAGGGGCATCCCATGCCACAGATGGCATCATTGGCCGCATTACCTCGCATAACCAGCCCTTTTCCATAGCACGTCCTAGCCCTGGCCCTGACCTTTCATGGGCTACATCCCATTTTGGAGCAACCAATTCATATGCTCCCATGGCACATCATCACCATTCCCACGAACCCTTATGTCCACCTCAGTGCTTTGGTCATGCATCCCCCGCTTACGCCCCACTAGTCGCACCTCAACCATATTACCACCCGTAGGTTGCGCAAACTCCTGTATCCTCTCAAGCCCCCCCTGCTTATTATCCACCACAAGCAGGACCTGTGGAAAATCCCCAACCCATCACACAGACATATCAGCAACCCCCATAAGGTTCAGCACCTGCATCGCCTCCACCTACTTATTATCCACCGCAGCCTGCTCCCGCACCTGCACAACCCCAGAACCCACTTACTGCCCAAGGGCAAGTGTATGCCCAACAAAATCCGCAGCAAAACCAAAATAACCAATACCAACAAGGTCAGCAAAACCGCGCCAAAGGCCGTAACCATGGGAACAACCCCCCTCCAGACCAAGGCAGTCAACCTCCCAATCCCCCAAACAATAATAGTGTGGCACCTGCCAACCAGAACCTCGACTGGCCGCCCAAGCAAGCCAAAAATCCTAATTTGCGAACAAACCATCCTTGTTCTATTTGCGGGGTCTATGGCCATTACACACATGCTTGCCCACATTTGGAGCAGGCTCAGCAACTCTAGATTGATGATGCCCACCGTCAAGGGCACGTGGTTCCTCAGGTGCTGCCCAACCCCCCCACCGCCCCAGAATCAACCCTTGGTGTTACAAAACCCTTTTCCCACCCAAGGCGTGGTGAATCCTCAACCGTTGGCTCCCCCTCAAGGAAACGCATCACCACAACAGCAAATCACTTATGCTGCTCCTGATCAACCCATGGTAGACTCAGGTACCCATTACTTGTTAATGATGTTATCCACCGATGTCAACCTTCAAACCCATCGAAACCAATATGGCTCACCCCTGAAGCCCCTCTCACCGACAAAAACACCAACTCTCTTCCCATTGATCAGTCGTTACGAATACCTCCATCTCCACTAGATGGCACCTCTAAAGCCCCTCGCTTCCCACTTTGCCGCATCTACAATAACCCCAATGCTCATGCTACATCTAATTACAACATTGTAGATGACTTAGCCCAGTCCCCCACAACCATGTCTGCGTTAGAGGTCTTAAAAAACTCTCCTACACAGTGCAAGACTTTGCTCTCAGCCATTGGTGCTATTGACCCAAATGATTCATGAATGATGGCCTTCAATTTGGACCAATCCGAACCTCGCTTGCCTTCCACTTTAGCGTTCCAAGTTTCTGTATCCGTTCGGAATCTTGTCATCCATCGGTGCATCATCGATGAAGGTGCCTCTACATGCATTATGTCCACATTCATTTGGCAGAAGTTGGGATCCCCTACTCTCCATCAATCTACCACTGCATTGCGAGCCTACGACGGCCGTTCGGCTCAACCCCAAGGTCGCTTAGCTAATGTCCTCGTCCAGTTGGCTGGTAAAACAATGCTCATTGACATAGAGGTCATCAACACCCAACTTGATTATAACCTCTTACTTGGCCGCAGTTACATGTACGCCATGCAGGCGGTTGCCTCATCGATTTTTTGTACCATGATGTTCCACCATGACGGACGCATGGTCAAGGTTGATCAACTCACCTATTATGATCCCAATGTCCCCGTTGCACCCAAAAATGTTCTCCCCATGGTTGAAGAACTTGTTTTTGGTGCCGCTACCTTGTTGGTTCCTTAGTGGGACTCAGAGTCTACTCATATACGCCGATGACTTCAACATTCCAAGTGACTTATCCCTTTAAATTGGTTTATGGTTCTGATTCCATTTTCCCCATTCAGCTAGTTCTTCCAGTAGCTAAGTTCTTTCAGGATGAACCAAATGACATGGTGAGAAGAATGCTCAACTTGGTCAAATTGTAGCAGACTAGAGAACAATTGGTGGACAAGTAAGAAGCTCACCGAAGAAGGATCAAAAGTACTTTTGACAGGAAGGAAAAGATGGAAAGTTTTTCAGGTTGGAGACTGGGTTCTAAAATGTGATGCTACAAGACAAGACAAGGGAAAGCACGATAAATTTGATTCTCTGTGGACAGGTCCTTTTGTGATAAATCAAGAGCAGCAGAACAACACTTTCAAACTGCAAAGTCTTGAAGGTGAAGAAATGTTTGATGGCCCAGTCAATGGGTGATTTATGAAACTCTATTTCATCTAAGGTTTCAAAGCCTTGTCATTGTAAATATAATTTTTGTTTTTGCAAAATAACTCCATGCCCAATGGAACACAAGAAGATAGGTTTGAATTTTTGTTTTACAGGAAAGCCATTTGATCTGTGGTTCCTGAAACATCGTAGGGAGGATTCCATCCCTGAGTAGGAGCCAGATGTTATCTCCTAAAATAACATAGTCAAGTTTGTTTTTCTAGGTGATAGGAAGTCTTTCAAATTTTCATTCTTATATACATTTGAGGTTATTTGTCAAAAAAATTTAAGTATCTAATAAAGTTTGAAACAACATTGGATATTACTTTTTCTTCAATAAGAAAAATCAGGTTTCAGTGGATTAGGAAGGCATGGCAATTGTTCATTAGCCACCGAAAACCCAGCTTACGACAGCTTTCAGTGTGGAGACGAGATCCTTCAAACATTTCAGATCAGGTTTTGGTGGTTTAGGCGGGCATGGCAATTGTTTATTTGCCACCGAAAACCTAGCTTTCGGCAACTTACAATGTAAAAGAAAAATTATTCAAGCTACTGAAAGGAGAGGCATTTTCACACTTTTCGGCAGCTCACGTGTTCAAAGGAAAAATCATCCCAGCTACCGAAAGTAAGGCGGTTTCAAAACGGTTAGAAATCACATCAAGCTTCAAATCTCAAAACTCTGAAGCATATGCATCCATCCCTTAACCGCCGAAAAGAATCAATGTTAGCATAAGCACGATCTAATAAATTGAGATCCTACCACAATGATAATCCTATCCTAATCAAGTAATTTATACATCTCCCACATCTGTCCAGATTCGAGGGACGACACATCCCATGCAATCATGCAGTTATCCTTTTTGAGCTCCCACGCGTTTGCATAAAACCCCAAACTACCGAAAGGAGTCGGTTAGTAAACCCTCATGATTGGGATGTCCATCCTCATCCCTCAAAATCAGGCTTTTTAACTGAAAAATATTTTTCATCCTACATTCTTACCTTTCCCCGAGTTTACCTTTCCCTCATACGCATTGACCTTGTCTCCCAGGCTCGAACTTTCACTAGTAGGTCTCAAAGAAACAGTTTACGGATGAAGAAAGGAGGAGGAATAGTTCTTAGGAAAAATATCGACGACATCAATTACCTGGAAACACACCCCGAAGTATGTCAGCTCTTCAAAGATGTAGGATGTTATAAGTACTGTGAAAAATTATAGGGATCACACCAATAAGTGGCAAAATCTTTTTCCAAGACTTTTGATGGCAGAAAAGAAGTCATCGGTAGAGAATAATTTGAGGTAGACGAAGCTCTTATAGCTGAAGTAATAGGGCTTCCAAGAACAGGAGAAGCCTTGTTCAAGACCACTATCACAAAAGAGATGGAATTCAAGTCTTATCTGAGGCCAGAACATAGGAATCTTGTCTGGAAGAAGGATATCCCCACATCTTATCTTGAGGAAAAATGACAACATTTGTTGGAAGCAATTCTGGTCTATATAACCTGTGAAGGCAGATATAATAGAGTAATGATTTATCATTTCAAATTGATGAATCATTTCACTAGTAGAAACCCCTTGAACCTGCCTTTCTATCTACACAAAAGTTTAACCAAGTTGGCCCATCAAGTCCAAGCTAACCCTGGAAAAGTAGCAAGCAGGCTATCCCATCATGGTTTAATTAATCTTTTGGTTGTTGAGTTACTCCAAAGAAGGAAAATTGGATGGGAACATTTCTTGTTTTGGAATGAGTTTGAAACAGAACTACGGCCCGAGGATGATAAGAAGACTTCTTCAAAGAAATATTCCACTCCCAGAAGTGGAAAGAGGAAAAGGAGGGCCATTTCCCCAATAGCAATTAATCAAGCCTCTTCATCTTCGAAGCACAAGAAGGAAAAAAAGAAAGTTGTTTTTAGTAAGGAAATAGAAGAATAAGTTTCCTCAAAAGGTAAAAATGTTTTAAACCTCCCTTATACAAATTCTGAAGAAGATGAAATGAAAGAATCCAAAGTAAAACTTGGAGAAGCTACAACTAGACGTAAATGCCAATAAGTTGTTTCCCCTAGAGAACAAAAGCTAGCATATACAGACCTGCTTTCCCCTACACCTAAATAAGAACTAGATCAATAGATTGCTGGAACTTCAACTAGCAAGCCGAGAAGGTCCTCATCACAGAAGATAAATCAACTTCTTAAGCAGGTATATGAACTTGAAATCCTTCAAAGAGTAATTAAAAATAGGAATGAAAGACTAGCTGAAAGAAACATTGAATTGTATGTCTCCCTTTAAGGGTTAGTCAAAAAGCACAATAAAATGAAAGGGAGGAATATAAGGTTGATAAGAAAGAATATGAAGTTGATTAGAAAGGTCAAACTATTAAGAAACAAAAAGACTTCTCTTGAGCCTCAACCTAAAACACACTCAAAGCTTGAAACCCTAGTAGCAGCAGCCATCAATCTTGTTGACAGTCTGGATTTAGCCCAGGATGAAGAAAATTCCAAATAGCAAAACAATGATTAGCAGAAGCCATAAAATACATTTTTGTCAAAATTTTGCAAGTTAGATCAAACAGAGTTTTATGTGGCTTAGGCGAACATGGTGATTGTTCATTAGCTACCGAAAACCCAGTTTTCGGTAGCTTACAGCATAGAGATAAGACCCTTCTAGTTATCGAAAGGAAAGACAAGTTTCAAACATATCAGAGCAGGTTTCGGTGGCTTAGGAGAACATGCTGAATTATTCATTAGCCACCGAAAGTAGAGCTTTCGGTAGCTAACAGAATTAAAATCCAACCTTTCTAGCTACCGAAACTGTAAAAAATTACAAAGGGCTGCCATTTTTCACAGAATAGGGAGTCCTAAAGATTTATGCTTTGAAGATTTTTTCTATAGCAGGATGAAAGTAAAAGAACAAATACTAAGTTTTTGACTCAGTTTTGGAAATGCCAAGGAAGTAGAAGAAGCAAAACTTCTCACCTATTTTAGCAAACAACTGGACCATCTGCCAGGTAGCAGTCTCGACCTCCTCCAGCAAAGAATTTTGCAACTGTCGAAGACCCTAAAGATCTATTGAAGATAGAAGTCTTAACCAAGAAAACAGGATCTTTCCCTAGTTTATAGTAAAGTTGTTTTAAATGAATTATTTTTAGTAAAGCAGTTCCATTTTATGAGGATCTAAAACTGTCATTGTAAAGGCTATAAAGCCCAAAAATTTAGATGAAGTAAGGATCGATTTTGGATATTGGCATATACATTGTACTTTTCAAACTTCTCATTATATATCATATTTCAAGCTTCTTTTGACTATAATGTTCAGTTTAACTTATTTTTCATTCTGTGCTTGTATTTGAATGACTGTCTCATTTCTTTAAAGCTGATTTGGTGCCTGAAAATTGTCATCTTTTCATTACACCAATTGATTAAGCTATACAAGTATCATTCCCTTGTAACATTGACCATTCATATGTATTGTTTATGTATGTTTCTGTTGATGGTATGAGATCTGTCCACCCATATATTTTATCTAAAACCTCTGAACAGAGTTGGTTAAAAGTTTTGTCCATTGATATATCTATGCATGCTTTGATTGAGGAAATCCCGTGTTAGTCATCCGACTTGATCAAATCGAGAAAATCATTAAGTTACCAGGCATCTTCAAGCTACAGCCTAGAAGAGTTTCCTGGAGAGCTAATAGGAGCCTTATCCGTGCAAGACAATATAAACACATACTACGTGGTTTAGATAGAGAAGGGTGGCAGATAGTTGCTAATTGAGAAAATAGCAAGCTTCCCACTGAAATTCATTCTGAGTACTATGAACATGATCGTTGGTAGTCCTGTGCAACACTTTGATTCTCGTAGCTACATGCAAATTGAGGTAGAGTGCTTGCACAATGTGATATTTGACTGGTGTTCATGATTGTCGATGAACATGAAGCACCAACTTACTGAGTGCATAAATGGGAAGAAGAAAATTTTTTTCTATGGGAGGATATTATGAGCCTTCTTCGAGAGAGAATTTTGTCATTGTGTCTTAGAGTGGCTCTTGCACCTATTAGCCCCCAGGAACCCATGATGACTCGATGGGGTGATATCTTCTTATGGTAGTGACGAGGAGATACTAGTACCTCCTATGATGGTGAGGAATTCCCGGGTTGATGGAGCAGAAAGGTTCCTGCATTTGAGCAATTTTCTTATGTTGGTATGGACTTCCACATGATCTGGAACTCATGCAACCTCCCGGATATGCTTAGGGAGAGATAGGTACCAATTTTATTTTGAATTTTATTTAATTCTTAAAATTTTTGTTAAAAAATATGTACATATTTTTTTGGTGAGCTCAAATACTGACAAGATACTTCATGTAGATATTGGACCAATGAGGCCAGTTGTACACATGAGAGTGTTCATGCATCTAGCACAGTGTTCGTGCATCCTGCAGAGCCAAGAAGAACAGAGGCCATGCTACAGAACATTGAGGGGAAGATGAACCAACTGACACATGGTATACCTATGGATATGCATGAACCTATAGTGGGTGTTCCCCTTGAATGGATTAGGATACTCTAGAAAGTAGCTAGGTTGGTGATATGATACAAAGAGGTCATAGCAGAGAAAGCTCAAGCTCTTGCCTCCCCTTAGGGATACCTACACTATTTTGAGGCTATCATTCCCACTTTTGGATATTGTTATATATCTTTCACAGAGATTGATACTCAAACTCACAATTATTTTTTGGACTTATATATATACACCTATCGATTATATACATGTTGCTTTGTATGTGTAGTTATTTATTTTACTTTGTATGATACAAATGCCAATCGAGTACATAGTTTGCATATGCATCAGCTATTTTGTTTTTATACCTTGAAATGTGTTGATATCAAATGTGATCAAACTTTCTTTCAAGTAATTTAACTTTCAAAAACTGACATAATAATAAATAATCTCTAACTCGATACTCATCTATAAGATGGAGTACAACTAACTGAGAATGAAGCCTAACTTCAAAACATGAAATTTCGTGGTGAAGAGCATCTCAAAGTATCTCAATAAAAAAACTAGACTTGACCATATTGTTCTTTGTAGCTCTTAGACAAGCACCTCCTGATGAAGCAAGTTGACATGTAGGTGAATAAATCACCCAAGCAACTGAAGCTATATTGCGAGTGTGACCACTAGCGCCATCGATGAATCATACAAACCACTCAGTTTCCATTTGAAACACAAACAGAGGACACACAAGCAATGCAAAAGACTAAATCTACATTAATGAACAACGATATACAAGAAAAATTATATGTGCTAAGCGTAATATTTTTTCAAGTAGAGCCCATTCCTAAGCTCAGGAAAATTAACTCCATCATAATCAACTAGTTTATATGACCCTTTCTTCAAAACTATAGAAACTATATATGGACTGAGCCACATAGACTTAAAATTTCCTACCCACAGGGGGTATTTATCTGGATCATAGACCAGAACATGGTCTCCTTCGAAGGAAACCCTAGGTTTGACAAATTTATCATACTAACTTTTGACTCGTTTTTTGTGTGCTTCATTCACAATAAGCGCATCCTTGTGTTGTTCATCTAAATGTTCGAGATGAAGTAATTGTTCCTCTAAAGTATAATTTTCAGGTAAGATTTGGATGGGAAAATTTAATTATGATATTTTGCACTCAATAGGGGTGATTTCCTCCAACCCGTGGACAAGTTGGAAAGTCGAAAGTCCTGTAGCAGTCTTAACATTGGTACGATACACCCAAAGAGATGGATATAAAAAAATGTGCCAGTTTGATCTACTAGCATTAATGGTACGCTGGAGAATGTTTTTAAAAGTTTTATTAACTGCTTCGAATTGCCCATTCGCCTGTGGGTAAAATGGATATTAATGCTCCTGTCTAAACCCCAACATAGTATTCAACTATGCCATCATATAATTATTAAAATGTCTACCGTGATCGGTAACAATATCCTTGGGAATGTCGAACCTAGCAATAATATGATTGAACAAAAAATAAGTTGCAGTTTCACTGTCTTCCCTCACAATAGGCATTGCTTCTGCCCACTTAGTAAATTAGTCTACAACAACGATGATATATTCATTCCCCCCCAGCAAAAATCGAGTTGCAAATAATCTACTCCCCACTTGGTGAAGGGACCTGCTGTGATGAAGAGGTGAAGAGGATCAGGGTGTGCTTGAGTCTTCTTGGTGAATAGTTGACATGGATGACATCATTTCATAGCTTCCACAAAATCCTTGAAGATGGTGACAAAAAAAAACTGCACAGAGTATTTTATGGGTTGTTGCCAATCCAGAAAGATGACCCCCCCATGCTCCACTATGGGAATCATTTAATGCTAAATCATCTTCTTCTAAAGTCAAACAATGACGTAAAATGCAGTATACCCCATGCATGTACAATGTATCAACAATTATAAGGTATTTTTTAGCGTGGTGTCAAATTTTTCGTCGTTCTTCTCTAGAAAACGTTGGTGGACATCTCAAATTCTAGAGATAGATCAAAATGTATCCATACCAAGGATCGGAGGTTGCAATGAGGAAGATGAGCTCATCAACGAATGAGGTATCTTCTACGTTAATCTCTTCACCACTAGAAAACTCGGATATGAATTCTGTGAATACTAAGGACTTTTTTTATTTTGCACATTGAAACGTGAGATCAAAATCTTGTAGGATAACAAGCCATTTTTTAAATTTACCCCTGATTATGCTTTGGGTCAAAACATATTGAAATGGATTAACATCTACAATTACAGTAGCAGTTCGTAGTAAAATGTAGTGGTGTAGCCTTTGAATGATGTATACAATGGCCAGTGCCAACTTCTCAATGTGTGAATACTTCAGTTCAGGCATTATTAATGCACAATAAAGGTAATAGATGACGTGCTCTTGGAGCTTACCATCCTCCTGAACAAAAACTATACCAACCGTGGAATCGAATACGGCCATATATAAAATAAAATCATGGTTATAATCTGGAAGACTTAACAAGGGGGCTGAAAATAATGTTTTTTTTCAAATCGTCAAAGGTGTTTTGTGAATCCTCATCCCAAAAGAATAGGGTGTCATGTTTAAGTAAACGCATGAAACCTTTGGTTATTTTTGCACAGTTAACAATGAAATGTCTAAGAAAGTTGGACATACCTTGTAGACTTTGAATTTGTCTAATGCTACGAGGAGGAGGCAATTTGACAATCGCCTCAACTTTTAACAGGTCGACCATGATCCCTCTACTTGACATGATGAAAACCAACAATTGTCAAGACTCGACATAGAAGAAACATTTATAGGGATTCAACCAAATTTTGTAGTGTTTGCATCACTCAAACAAAAGCCATAAATGTTCTGGATGATCTCTTCTCTTTCGATATTGCGTGGGTAGATCTTCTAGATAAGGTTTGACTACATGTTTGATATCGTGAAAGGATAAATTCATTGCTCGCTAGAAAGTAGCTCCAACAGTTTTAAAACCGAATGAAATCTTTCAATATGCGAAGGTACCCCAGTAACATATAAAAGTTGTCTTATGCTTTTATTCGGGTTTAATTTGAATCTAATTATACCTTGAAAATCCGTCCATAAAAGAAAATATTTCATGACTAGCACGCACATCTATAATCCGATTGATAAATGGCGTGGGATAATTATCCTCAGGACAAGCTTTGTTGAAATATCTGAAATCAATACATACATGTATGGTACCTTGTTTCTTATCGACTGGTACTGGATTGGAAACTCATTCGATCATATCGATAAGATAGATACATCTGGATTTAAAGAGCTCTTCCACCTCATCCTTAATGGCTGCAGCCTTTCGAGGATTGACTGCATGAATTTTCTGTCGAACGGGTTTCACATTTGGATACATTTTGATCACATGTTAAACTCTAGATGAGTTGATGCATGGAATCTCCTCATATGACCAGGAAAAAAATATCGCGGAATTCTTTGAATAGGTTGGTATACAAGTGGATCTCTTGTGGAGAACAATTTGCACCGATGAAAATGTTTTCCACGATATTTGGTTTGATAGAGATGTTAATCATGGAATAGTTTTCGATATGTTAGCGATGTTTCCTTCAGCAAAAATTCCCTATTTCTCTAAAGGGTTGATGCATAGATTAACATCTCCATTGAGTCTCATAGAAAACTTCCCATTCTCAATTCTATTTAGATCTGGAAGAAAATAGGATCTATGATGCATGTGTTCCCAAGATTGATAAAGACCTATCACTGCTTCTAGAATAGCTCATATGATGGTAAAACAGTGTCTAAAAAGTCAAAAGAATGAGCAGAGTCTTTTCCCATGTAGGTGCACAATCTACATCTAACTCCAGAGAGAATGAAGGAGTCGAGATGAAATCTATCGTAGAGTCTCGTGAATTTTGATAAGTCACTTCTGCGACAGATAGGGGCACAACTAGTTCATTATGAGTGGGAAGGATCCAAGGATCAGTTGTTTTAATAACTATAAATACCTCCTTAGATGACACAGTAGTGTTTAGAGCACTCATTGAACCAATATAATTCATGGGAGCAGGAAAATTGAAAGTTGCCATAAGCGTTGAGTACAAACCTACTCCCAAACTCTCACTAGGAGGACGATTTTGATAAATCAATGGAATATCAGATTCCAAAGAGGGTGTATTATTTTTTGAGCGAAGGAGAGTTGGTCAATTATGATGATCTTTCCTTCATGATGGAACATTAGTGCCCGAAAAATAGACGAAGGGATATCCTACATCACGTACATCCAACTTCTTCCAAATAGAAAATTATAATCAAGAGAAGCATCTACGACCTCAACCTCCACTGACACTACTTTCCCTACTAACGGGATTTCAAAAGAGGGTAATATCCCATCCAGACGAAAAGATATTCCATCAAAAGCGGTAAGCAATGTAATCGAATGGGCTAACCTAGGAGAGACTAAAACTTGCTAGTAAGAAATGGACATTATGCACGTAGACAGACCTTCATCCACCACAGTTCGTCCAATGGTTTGAGAACCATGGATTAATTCAATCTGGAAGGCCACATGATATGGAAATCGGGGTTTGATGTTGGACATGTAAAAGCTTTCCAAGATACTTGATGAATCCACACTTCCTATTGCCACTAGAAGTGCATTTCGCTACGATGGGAAGCTTTCCAATACTTCTAGAGTAGACATGGCACATAGAGTTTGGGATAAATCCTCTACAACTAAGTATTTGGGATAATCCCATGCATTAGGTGTTCGTTTTTCATCATTTAATTCAATATGATCTAGGATCTTATCTAAGGGAAAAACATGTACATCATATCAAACACATGAGACAAGAGACATAAAGCATTTCATCAGGGAAAACCATAAAGGTGAAAAACCCCGCAGCTTCCTCAGAGATAGAATAAGCACCAATACAAAGATAAAAAATATGAAACCTCAAAAGATAGATGTGTCTAGCAGCTACTCCTTTTCCACTTGTGCTCACTCCTCTCTCTCAATTATGCGAGTTGGATGTGTGAGTGAATGAGCAAATAGAGTGGTGCAACCACTCTATTTATACTTTAACTTGACCTGCCTTTTAACCTAACTGGTTCGACCCCTTAGGAGAGTCTAATAAACCTTCCACTTAACTCATAGTGGATTGACCCCTCTAAGGTGGTCTAATAACCCATCAAATATAAGTTACAACACTTACAATAAAACTTGCGACACTTGCAAATACAAATGACAACACTTCCGATCAGAGGAATAAGACATCTCTGTTGGGGATACAATAAAGTACAAATGTAATACATACAATATGCAATTGAATATCTTTTGAACTTACAAATACATCCACATTAGGGTTTTGCGATGCACGCTTATAAACACCATTCGGTATCTTAGGCATAGGGTCTATATGTCTCTTAATATGAAGAGGAGCAAACATCTCAGGGATCTGTTTATCTTTCTGTGGTAGTTCCGGCATATAAGTTCTTGCTATCATTTGCAAAAAAGCATATGAGATAACCATATTTATATAGGATTGATCATATGGAGTGGCACGACCATTTCCTCTACTATCCCTTTTTAATAATTTGGAAAAAATTGAAAAAGTGCAATTTTTTGGACAATTCAAACCTTGGACTAGTGATGACCCAAGTGCTTCCAAATGGATCCTAAGGATTCCAAATTGAGTATGAAGGTACATGAAGGGTATTAGGACTTAAAAATGAGGCTGATAGATTCTTGGAAACTCCCAAAATACTTATGCAAAATTCATTTGCAATCAGGAGAAAATAGGGAATTTACTAGTAATTTCGAGGTTCAAACCCCCTAGGGTACAGGTCACTAATGGCTTCCCAAATGCAGTACCACCCTACCAAATTTCAGAATAGAGACATGGATTAGTTATATTAATTCAATGGGAACCCAAATGCATCATTAATCAGCTCCTAAAGGCTGTTGCAACTCCCATAAATCATATATTTGTAAACATGTCTTAACATAGGGAAAATGAGAGAAAAACGCTATAACTTGCTATAATAATTGAGAGAAATGTTCCAAATACTTGCACATAAGGTTCATGAAACTTCTTCAATAAATTAATGGCTCTCCAAACAGAAATAAAACCATTGATATTGACTGAAACAATTCCATATCAAACAACTTCAAGCTCTTACAACAAGATATATGGGAAAATGGCACCATTCATACATAGTTTGGAATTTTTACATAGATTCACTTGGAGTTTTGATTTGAGGTTCATATGATCATCGAATATAGAGTGTATACATCACATTACAAATAAATGGGGCCTTTTGTACTTCCCCAAATAGATCATCATTTCACCACATGCGCTATTCCTCCAAGAGCAAGAATATGAATAGAAGAGTGAGAGAGAAGTGGGAACAAGTTAAAGAAGATATGATCATGAGCAGCCCTTTAGATTCAAACTATAAATAATTAATTCATTTAATCTCCAAATTAAATTTATGAATGGCCTCTCCAATTTCCAATTAGGAGGGGAATCTTTCACCCTCGAAATTGGTGCTAAGACAAGTAGAATAAACACTCAACTTGCATGGACAAGCTATGCTCTCCAAATTACCAAATGAGAAATTATCAAAAGCCCCTATCCTTCTTTGTCCTTTTCTTTTATTAGTTTCCCAATCCCTCCATGGTTCGAATTCCCTCCAAGAGCTTCATGCCAACTCAAATCGGGGAGAGATTCCATTGTGTGCCACTTGTCAAACAATTCCTAGCCTCCCTCTTCCATCAATTCGAATGGAGAAATATTTGGCTGACCTAACTCCCTTGTGCACCTTCTTGGAGGCTATTTTTAGACCTGTCGTGTCATATAGGTTAGATTCCAGCAATCAGGTCTGATCCTTGTCACAACTGTCATAGCACCTTCATCATTGTTGTCATAGAAGCTAGGGAATCTAGCCCAAGTGTCACAATACCTCTAAGATGCCTCTTCCTCTTCCATGGGATTTACTCTTCCTCTAATATTCAACCCTCATTGATTCATTTCAAGTATAATTCCCTTCCAACTCCCTGAAGAACATTAGACTCCATCTTGGATTCAAATGGGCGAGAGTAGGTTGCCATGTGGCATGGATAATCATTCTTGTGTGAGTCCCATGCAACCAATGTCTCCTCATGACCAAGTTCCACCTTATTTTCCTATCAGAAATATTTATTTATCCCCCTTTTAATATATTTTTGTCAATCTAATGTCGATTTGGGGTTTTATAGATCCCTTATTCCAAATCTAAATGTTTCCACCCCAACCTAGGGAACTAGTAGATTGGTGTAATTTTCCCTTCTAGTGATTTATTTTGATGGGGACATTACAGTCCTCCCCACCCAACATTGCTTGCCCTCGAGTAATTCCAAATTGGGATGCTAAAAAATTTGTTCCTCTTCCCATGTGGCATCCTCACTTGGAAAATCTTTCCATTGTACCAAATATTCAATTATGGTTATGCTCCTCCATTTCCTTTCTCTTGCCTTAAATTTTTTTTCTGGAATAAGTATGAGTTGTCCTTCATCATCTAAAGGAGGGAATGTTTCTGAAATGGAAATTTTCTAACCAATAGCCTTCTTAAGGCATGAAACATGAAATACATTGTGTATTTTGCTACCTTCTGGAAGTTCCAACTCATAAGCTACGTCCCCAACTTTTTGAACTATCTTATATGGACCATAATATCTTGGTTTAATATTTTACGATCCTTTCCATTTTAAGGAGGTTTTCTTATATGGTTTTAGTATCAAATAGACCAAATCATTCACTTGAAAAGTTCTTTCCTCCCTACGTTGATCCACATACTATTTTTATTTTATTTTGGGCAACTTGCAAATTTTATTTTAGAAGCTTCAAAATATCTTGACTTTCCTCAACCTAATCTTTAGCTTTTGGGGCTCTACTATCACCAAAAATGCACTAAAAAAGGGTGAGTGCTTCATAACCATAAAGTGATTTTAATTAAATTAGACATGCCAATGGACATATGGAAAGTAGTATTGTAGAAAAATTCACCCAAGTGTATCCATTTAACCCAAGCTTGCTGCTGCTCACCAACATAGTTCCTCAAGTACCCTTCCCAACCATTGGTTAACCCTTTCTGATGGCCATCAGTTTGAGGATTATATCTTGTGCTAGGAGTCAATTGAGTTCCCACAACTTGAAGAGTTCTTGCCAAAAGGCACTCATAAATATGCTATTCCTATCACTCGCAATGTTTTTTGGGAAGTCCATGAAATCTAAAAATATCTCTAAAGAATAGATTAGGCACTTGTGCAGCAGTAAAAGATGATGTAATATCAAATAAATGATAAAATTTGGTGATTCTATCCACCACAATATAAATACAATCCTTACCCAAATCCTTGGGCAAACCTATGATGAAATCCATTGAGACACTTTCCCATTTTTGTTCTAGAATGGGAAATGGTTGCAATAGACCAATAGGATGGGTGTGTTCAAATTTGTTATGTTTACATATCTTGCATTCATTCACATACTTTAGAACATATTCCTTCATCCCTTTCCAAGAGAACTTTTGTCTTAATTTGCTATATGTTTTAAAGAAACTAGGATGGCCTACTAATGGAGAATCATGAGCTTCCTTAAAGATCTTGTGCTTTAGGTTCAAACCATGAACCAAGTATATTCAGTCCTTATAGTATATTAGACCATTCAATATCTTGTATATATCATCTCCTTTGACCCCATCTAACACATCACAAGCAAAACTATCTTTGGCATACTCTACTATTAGCATATCTTTCCAATCTTTTGAAATGTCCATAACGGAAAATGAAGGTCTCCTAGATAATGCATCTGCTACAATATTATTCTTCCCTTTTACATATTAAATGTCAAAATCAAAATCTTGGACCTTTCTTACCCATTTTTGTTTCCTTTCATTGAGATCCTTTTGTGTGAGGAAATGCTTAAAGCTATTATGATCAGTTTTGACCACAAACTTGTTCTCCACCAGATATTGTCTAAACTTGGCCAAGGCATGCATGATGGCTAACATTTCTTTGTCATATATGGAGTAGAGCTTCTCATGTGGCTGCATTATTCTTCTCTCAAAATTTATGGGGTGTTGATTTTTCTTTAGGACCACCCCTATTCCTTCTCCTGATGCATCACATTCCAAAACAAATAGTTTAGAAAAATATGGTAATGCAAGTACTAGACAAATATTCGTTACCGATTTCATTATTTGGAAATACTTTTCATCCTCTTGATCCCATTCGAAAGAATCCTTCTTGGTAAAATCAGTAAGGGGAGTAGTTTGTTTGGAAAACCCCTTCACAAACTTCCTATAGTAAGTGCATATCCCAATGAAGCCTCTCAATTTCGAGATGTTCTTGGGTATTGGCCATTCAAGAATAGACTTTATTTTCTCCA